>OY728164.1:1865735513-1866245654 GCA_963277665.1 Viscum album | reverse complement strand
ATAACTGACCGTGATGTTGTTTATGGCTCTACAGTCAATGCACATTCTCCATGTTCCATACTTCTTTGGTACTAAAAGCAGCGGTACCGCACAAGGACTAAGGATCTCTTTCTAACATATCCCACATCCAATAGCTCTTGAACATTCCATTGAATTTATTTTGTCTCTTCCGGATTGGTGTGATATACAGGGCGGTTTGGTAGTGATGCTCCAGTTATGAGGTCAATTTGATGCTCAATACCTCTAATGGGTGGAAAACCTAGTGGCACCTCTTCAGAAAAGACATCATCATACTCCTGTAACAATGACTCAACAACATTTGGTAAACAGGGTATGTCGTTATTATTTAGAAACACCTCTTTGTACATTAGTACAAGGAGGGTTTGATATGAAAAAAAAGCATCCTTAACCTCAATCTTTTTTGCTGGCATCACGATTTTATCTTCTCTAAAAAAAATTTCCCACTTGATTTTTGTTCTCTCTCCATTTCTTTTCTTCTCTCATTTTCTCTCTTTCCCTCATTCTCTCCTTTTTCATTTTCACTCTTTTTTTCCCTCATCACTCATTTTTTTATTTTCTCTCAGAATGTGATCTTCCAGAATTTTTTTCAGGGACATGGGATTGAGGGTTATAGGTTCCCCTCACAATACAAATGAATGAAGATTCAAGAAACCTTCATGGGTAACATGCTGATCATACTGCCACGGTCATCCCAACAACTAATGGCAGGCCTTCATAGGAACAACATCGCACAAGACCTCATCTTTGTACTTCCCAATGGTGAATAGTACCTTCACTTGCTAAGTGACCTTCAGCTCCCCGCAATCATTCAACCATTGAACCTGATATGGATGATGATGCTTCAAAGTAGGAAGTCCCAACTTCTCTACTAACTCAGTGCTCGCAACATTACTACAGCTTCCTCCATTATTAATAACATTGCATACCTTCCCATTGATCTTGCACCATCTATGGAAAAGGTTCTCATGCTGCTCATTCTATCCCATGGTCATTTGTACGCTTAGAACTCTCCTAGTTACAATAATCTCACCATATTCTACAAACTCTCCACTATCAATTTCTGGAGATTCTTCTTCCTTCTATTTCGAGCTCTCTCCATCGGTCTCCCATTCTTCATACTTGTTGATGGTCATGGTGCGCCGGTTTGGGCACTCAATAGCAATGTGATCCATTACTTGACATTTGAAACACCAAATATCCCAATTCCGGGTTTGGTTAGCCTCAACAGTAGGTTTCTTAGGTGGAAGAATTACCTTGTCACTTTTGCGATCAACCACCTCTTTTGGCTTTGATGATTCTCCAAGATACTTCCTCGGATTTCTCCTGAATCATGGCAATTTTCATCTCCTTGTAGTATTCTTCTACACTCTTACTCCCTTGGGTGAGGCGTTGAAGTTTGTTGTGGATCTATCTATGGTAATGTGTGGGGACAAACTCCTTCTGCATGGAAAACTTCATGTCTTCCCAAGTGTTTGATGGGACGTCCACCATATCTAGCACTCTCCTTTTGAAATTGATCCCACCAAATTAAATCATCATTAGAAAATTCAAGGGAAGAAAGTTTTAACTTTGTCTCCTCGGAATATGCATGGCATGAAAAGACCTGCTCGATCCGCATCTCCCACTCCAAGTATGCTTCCAGATGGATTTTCACTTGAAAAGAAGGGACCTTCTCCTTGATACCGCCAAGTTGGACATCATCATTTTGTCTCCTTTGTCCTCTTCTAGGTTGTTGGTACAACCTCCTCCTTTGTGGGACATCCTCAAAATCACCATCCAGGTTTTCCATCTCATCCTCCATGATGTGGGGGCGATGAGGTGCCGGATCTCGCCGCAGTTTATCATGGATCATCCTTGGGATTGGTTGATTCTCCAGTTTATCAATCATCTCATGTAGCACCTCTAACTTTTGATCATGAAGTTTCTCAAAATGGTTCAAAAAATATTAAATTTGGAGTGGCGAAGAATCCAGTGCTTGGGACCAACTTTAGCTTCCTTTATCACTGGCATGAACAATTTCCATCCCACGATCTTCATCCATAACATATTACAAACAAAAACACACACCATGGGTGGAAAACACACACAACGATACTCACTAACTCACACACATGAGATGAACACACACACACACAAGATGTACACACACACACACAAGGATACAAACTCAGGCATGTAAGATATACACACTCACACACACAAGATGTACACACACGCACAAAACAAGATGCACACACTCACACACACAGGATATTTTTTTTCTTATTTATCTCCACTCTCAAAAATGAATTTGAATCCCAAGCTCTTATGAAATATAATACCTTGTTTCGGGTGATCACTTGCCACCAATTATTCCCCAATCAAGATCATGATGGGGGCTGTTTACCACAACCCGCTTGAGTAGTAAATGGTAAAGGGTGAAAAGAGGGTAGAAAATTGATAAAGGGTGGATGTAAAAGGGGGTAGAAAGGTGGTATTTGGGTTCTTCTCGATTGTGCAATATTAGAAAAATTAACAACAATATGAGCCAAATATAATATGGGGATGATGAAAAATGATGGAGAAAGTGATGTACATAAATGGAAGTGCTAATAATGTAATTCACGATGATGAAGTAGTTGTATCTTCTTTTTTTTCTTTTTTTTGGTCATTTCTCCCCAAAAAATGTTGTGCTTGGAGTTTTAAATCCCAAGATGATGAAGGGAGAGTAAGAAATTTTTTTTTTGAAATCTCTCAAAGGAAAGGATGTGCTTAATTTTGAGAAGCACAAAATGATGAGTTGAGAGAATTTTATTTTATTTTTTCCGGATACAAATCACTTATAAAGAATTAAATGCGGAAAGATGATGAAAGGAAATTTGGCTCAATTTATAATAATCCAAGCTTGCACAAACTAGGCCAATTCGGGAGGCTTTCAAGAAAAGGGATTTTTTTGTTGAATGGGTGAATAATATTGAAGGATAAGGAAGGTAAAGGATAGAATTAAAGTAAATGAATCGATAGATGCCTACCGTGTCAACCGGAGCTCTGATACCAATTGATGTGAGACACACGGGGTGGCCCGATCATCACGACATAGGGCGGTGGATGAAGGAGGTGGTTCGGGGCTATGTGGCAGATGATGGGTACAGATAGTGGATGCAAGTATTCAATCAATGCTATATTTAGAACGACCTACTACATAGAAAACACACTCACGGGGGGGGGGGGGGGGGGGGGGGTTGTGATAACCAATCCACACAACAACGCACTTGGGATGAGGCACAGAATTGGGGGATTTGTGATCTGAGATCACCAATATAACTTGTAGATTGACAAGGTAAGAATGAACAATAGCAAGGGGGAAAACCAATGATAATCCTCACACAATAGAGAGAAACAAATAATAAGCTCCCAATTAATTCTTGAATGAAAATAAAATTCCATGGGGTGGCTATTTATAGCCAAGGGGGTGTTACAATGGTCATGGTTCTAATATCCTAAAGTCATAATGGATAAACTACCTTGTCCCCATAAAATACAAAAAGATAAAGTCTAACAATGACTTTTGGAAAATTAGCACACAAATTTTCAAAATAGCCCTCCGGATTTGACTTTGAGTTCATAGCCCACCAGATATGAATTTGGTGTCAAAAGATGTCATTTCTAGAATCCTCCATGGTTACAAGGTATCCAAATTAGTGCAACCATGTGGTCCAAGCTTTAAACATCATTTTTGGGCTTGAATAAGTGAGATAATAGGCCCATTTTCTCCATATATGCAAGGAATGATCCATTGGGCCTTTAATGAAGTGATATGGGCACCCATTGTTGCATTTGGCCTCTTTAATCTCTCACGCGTCATCAGGCCTTGCAAATCCAACTCCTCCACTTGGGTAATCGGCTCGGTGCCTTCAACATGGTTCACATCACATCTTAAAGTAGTTCATCAGTGGTTTTTATGTAATAATATTCTTATATTAATGTTGAGGAAGGGGAAATTTGAGTGGGCTTGTATTCTATAATTGTTGCAATTCCTCATAGTTCTAATCTCAATGATGAAACTTCTGAATTCATTTTATAAATTGGGTGACATAATTTTTCCTAAATTTTATGAGGATAAGGATGGATTGGTGGTTTTAACTCATGGACTTCATTATGTTTTATCTCTTCAATCATCCTCAATATGGATGTAAACTGATCTTTTAAACATTAATCGTCTCATTGATTGTATCTCTCATCAGGTTTTGGGTTATCATAGAAGTTTTGTTCATAGAAATTCCCTAGGATAGTGGCTTCTAAAAGTCAATTTTTCATTTGATTAAAACATGGATTTGAGATGGTTTATTTTGAAATAAACTACATTACAACAGAATAAAATTTGGATTGTGCATTTTCAAGACACTCACAAATAGAAAGGGGAAAATATATAAGAAATTGTGGTGAGAATATAAGGCGAGTGTCTAATATAACATACATGTGTCCCAAGCAATGCTGCTAAAAAAATTCACCCAAATTTTCCCAAGATATATGTTAAAGGGTTTATTTGTAGTATATCATTGGTTTTCAATTCCACAGGGTCTGAAGAAGTAACCTTTAGAAACACATGTTCCATAGTGGTGATTTGGTAGTGAAGTTTCTAACTTGAGTTTGAATTGATTGGATTATAAAATCATTATCATAATGACATAATTGAATTCAATTTTAAAATAATTATTTAATCCTTTTATATCCCATGGGATCGATTAAATGAATTTATTTTTCATTGAATTTTTCCATTTATTGGTTCAAGAGTTATCCATTCAATAGGATAACACCATAATATAATACTCTGATTTAATTCAAAAAAAAATTCAATTTGAATCACCAATGAACATATTGGATTAATTTCATGGTCACTCCAAAGAATTATATCATTCATGCACTAAAAATGTGGGATCATTAATGTCAGGGGAGACAATGAAGAAAATAAGACGAAGAAAGGATCTTTCAAACTATAGAAGTAATATAAGAATTTAAGAACATAAAATAATATTCAATTCATACCCTGAAACTCCCTAAGATAATCCCATAATAGTTTTTTTCTCCATTGATGCTACTCTTTCAACATAAGTGGGAACTCAACTAAGTAAATGGGATTAGAGAAGAAAAACATTAAAAAATGAAAACACCACTGTTGTGTGATTGAATTCACAAGTGTTGGTGTGAATAAATTTACATCCATATTCAATGGAATGAATATGTTAATGGAATGGAAAAAATAAACAAAGAAGAAAAAAATTATTAAGATACTAAATCTGAAATAAAAAGTTATATTAGAGAAATTGAAGATATGATTACAAAATGAAAGTAGGAAATTTCAATTGAATGAAATAGCATTGATAGAAAGGAAAAACATTGATAGACATGAAAAACATTGATCCTAATTCCCTTCAACACCAGATCATTATATATTAATATTTTTAGTCGTAGGTTGAACCACCGTTAATAAATTCCTTCCCCATTAATTGATAGAGTAAATGGACGGTGAAAAAATCTAGGGAAATTTGAAATTTCGAAGTTGACCAGGAAAATTACGCAGATTCACCCCCCTTGTTGACGTGTGAATTTGTAATTGAATCTATAATAATTTGAAGGGGTCGTAGAAGGAAAATATATTCTTCCAAATTTTATTTAATAGATTTAAATATTTTGGGAAATTTGGACCAGCCGTTTGGATGTTACTGTCGCACTCGTGGGGTGATTTTATGGGCGTTCAAATCTGGCCCACAATTTATATATCAACTTAAGATCCCTTAATCTCCATGAAAAATTCAGAATTAGCTCTGGAAAATGGTGAATGAAATGATCCCCATATTTTTATATTTTTTAGTAAAAAAATTTCAACCTCATTTGGATTTTATTATGGGGCCACTGTTGTTAGATGGGCCTTAGGCTCATTATGCTTTGTCAAGAAAATTTCAGAATAATGCCCCAAAATCATCATCTTCCTAGGGAGTCATCTATAAATCCAAAAATACAAAATGTTTCAAACAAATTGATCAATGATATATGAAAATATAATAATCAAATAATGAATATAATTAATTATACAAGCAGTGTATTTATTGGGCCCAAATTTTCACTTTAATCCTGAATTGGACATGTGATGAGAAATGAAGTTCGATTTATAAAATGAAATAAATATTGATTTTATAGAAAATGAAACAATTAAAAATTAAGATATAATAAATGTTTATTATCCCCTTTCAGTGGCTAATCAGTGGAGGTGAAATCGATGCTGATGGGTGAGGAAGTAATGTAGATAACAATGGGCATGGTGAATTGGAATGGCATTGTTATGCGATCAATGATAGCACTATGAGGTTATTGGGATTGCTTTGCACTGGGAGTATTTTACATACACTGGTGACGTTCTATGGGTCTCTTTGATTGATTTAATACTCAACAATTATACAACGGCCATGTAATGGGATCCCTTTGCCTAAAATAACAAGAAGGTCTTTATTTCAATAAAAAATTAGGGGGGACTTCCTCCCTACCATTAATGCCTTTAAACTATATATATTAAAAATATATATATATATATAATCTAAATATACTTATATGAAAAAAAATCAAAATATTTTTTTTATAATTATATTTTTATTTAAATGTTTAAATAATTATAAAATTATAATTAATATATTAAAATACTTAATATATTAAATATATTTATAACTATATATATTTATATATTAATAAATATATATAATTATATAAATATATATAAAAGTACATAAAAATATTTTTAAATATATATATATATATAATAATTTTTTCTATAATATTTATAATTTTTTTATTTATATATTAATATATATATATATATTCATATATACAAATATATTTTTAATTATATGTAAATACTTTTAAAATATATTTATTTATTGTTATAATTAGAAATAAATACACATGTATATATATATATATATTAATAATTTTAAAATTATAATATATATATTAATTATATTTGTGAATATATATATTTATTAGACAATAAATATATAAACATAAATATATATTATTACATATATATATATATATATATTATAAATATATATTATTTTATAAATATATATTATTTTATAAGTATATATAATTTTACAAATATATTTATAATTACATACAAATATTTTTCAATATATTTTTTAATCATTAAAATTATAAATATATATTTAAAAAATTATAAATTTATAATAAATATATTTATTTTTAATTGTATTTGTCAATACATATTATTAATTCATTAAATATTTATTTATAATTATATATATTTAATTTTTTCAGTAATATTTAATATATAAATATATTTGCGTCTTTATCAGTTATATAATTTTAATGTGGAAAAATATATGTTTTATTATAGCAAAAAAGTGATGATAAAAATCTGTTGTATCATTGCTTACTATTTTAACACTGGTAAAACCACTCTTTATCTGTGTTTTTTTAAAGAACTGATAAAAGTATTCCAGTCTCATAAATAGAACCCTATCAGAGACCTTGTTGCTCACATTGTTCAATCTCTCATGGAACTGAATAGTTGTCCCCACTCTTCCTCGATATTATTGATTAATCGATCATCTAAAGGGATATGGTATGTTATTATTTCTACTCCTCTTTAATTTAGATCATTAAACATTCTCTCACCAATTTATTTTTTTAGTACCTGAAGATCCACTTCACTCCACTTGACACCACCCAACTCTCATCGCACCATCCACCCAATTGAGCTCATCCCTTAAAAGAGGGTGTAGAACTTAGTCTACCATTAGTGCAGTGAGATCTGATCACTTCCATCCTCAGTGTCACAGTCTCCTAGCCACAATAAAACTGCCCAACCATTTATGAGTGGTTTCAGTAGAATAACATTATTAGTGATGCATAAATAAGAGTTTTCATATTGTTTTTCTTTTTTCGGTTAATGGTTCATGTCATGATTATGACTAGTTATCATTTGGGGGAATGAATTGAATTAGCCCCATTTTTTATGTAAATTAGTATTTCATTCATAGTTTCTAGGAATCCATGCATTTTTAAAACATGTGTAGTGGTTCCCATTAGTATCTCGATGATTGAAATGGTGATTCATCTGATTAGGTTATGGTTAGTTTAATTTATAAATAATTTTAATTATATGTTTGTAAATAATTTGTGTGTAAAAATATTAAAAATTTTATGTAAATAACATTTATAGTAGTTGAAATTTAAAATATTAAAAATTAATTTATACTAATGATTATGTAAAAATTTAAAATTTATATTTTAAAATAAATAAGTATAGGGATTTTATAAAAGATTCTAATGAATATTTGAAATCACTTTTGTTTAATTTTTTATTTTTTTGAAATTTTTATAATTATTTTTTACTTAGTTCCATGTTTATATAATTTTTTTCTATTTATTTTATAATGATATATTAAATTCAAATAATGTGATCACTTGTGATCCATTTTTACCCCCCACGAACATCATTGTTTGTTTTTAATTTCCCCAAATGGTATTAACAACTCGTGCTCAAACAACCTTATTTGTCCTCGATCTTACTCACTGATTTTCCACCCGATCTATCTTTACTTGAGCCACTTTTGGTTCCCCCTCTCCAACACCTTCATGTTCATTTTAACACATTATTTGTTTTTTCGCACTCCGATTTCATGGATCCCCTAGCTGTGCATCACAAAAACTCTTCCCACTTATCATGTAAGGTGGTGAAAACAAATTATGAGTAGGCAGAGTTTTTGTGGAGCATGGATGTCAATTGGATCCTAGTACCATGTATCCCACCTGCTCTATTAGATTAAAATCAAACAATAATTTCCTTCTACTTCCAATTATCCCTCCTAATACCATGGATTAAAAACACATTTTTTATTTTAAACATTTCGTTACCTTATGTATTTATTTTTAGTGACCTTTAGAGTATCGTATATCAATATTGTTTTCTTTTATTTAAACCAAAATATGGATAGTATATGTACCAAAAATTTAGGGATAAAATTTTAAATTTGGAATATTATATTTTTAGTTCTAAAATATTTTTCAAGCGTTGGTATAAAGAGTTATTTTTGAAGCATTATGTTAAATTATATATGTTGTCCACCTATGTCTTGGATTCTAATAATGGAGGGTAATCTTGAGAACTCAATTAGTTCAAATATGGTATATTAGGTTCATATATAATAGATAAAATTAATGATAACCCATGTTAGTAAAATTATAAAAATTAACAAACTAATTAATGTCCTAAAATTCATTACCATTAATAATATTACCTTACAGTAATATTTTAATAAAAAGATGAACATTTTCTTTTAAATGGTTTTTAAACATTATTATTTAAAAGAAATATTTATATTACCAAATAAAATAGGATGGATATCAGTAAACAATATGGATGGATATCAATTGTATGAAAAATGAGTATGAGGATGGGGTGGAAGAGACAATGAATTTTGCAAAAGATCATGAATATTACCCTTATCAAATCATTTTTATGTGTTTATGATGTTTCTATTAAAGACTGATTAGTCTATAGAAGATGGAATGACTCTTTATCCTTCACATAACAGATTGAAGTTATAAACATTTTAATAAACTTTGGTACAAACTAAATGTTTCTAGTGACTGGGATAAGACTGTTTTATGGCTCATCATATATGATAACAATTGTGGAAAATAATGAATATTATATTGAGGATGTGATTATAGGTGGGAATGATAATGAAGATCATATTGAGGAAATGATAATGATAGTTGAAGATAAGCATCATGACTGTCCAAAATTAATTGAGAAGTTAAATATTTGGGTAAAGAGACCATTTTATATGCTTTTTGTACTAAATATACAGCATTGTCATCCATACTAAAGATGTAAAATTTAAAATCATGAAACATATGGAGTGATTCTAGTTTTATTGAACTACTTTCTCTCTTGAATGATATGATACTTGGAGATAATGATCCTACATGAAGAACATATGACGCTAAAGGAATGCCACATTCAATGGGTATGATCTCTAAATGAATACATGCATGTCCAAATGACTGTATTCTATTTCTCAAGGACCAAAAATCACATAACAAAATGCCCAATGTGTGTTTCTTCTTGAGTAATGAAATTTGAATCGGGTCATATAAAAGTTATAGAGTACTTTCAAATCATTCCAAAGTTCAGGAACCTATATGGATGTGATGAGACTAAATGAAAATTAACGTGGCACATAGATACGATAAATTAATATTGGGAACTTTATCACAAAACTAACTCTCTTAAGTAAAATAGAATAGACCATGAGTATCCTGAATTTCGAAATGAGTCAAGAAACCATTATCTAACACTATTTACATATGGAGTGAATCATTTTGTATTTCAAAATATCACTCACATTACATAGACGATTATGATGGTGAATTATAACTTTCCACTACGGTTAGGCATGAAACAAAAATACATTATGTTATCTATGTTTATATTAGGACCACAATAATTGGGTGACGATATTTATATTTATTTCACTCCATTGATCAAATATTTAAAAAATTTATGGGATTCAAGTGTTAGATTGTATGATGATAACAAATATAATGATTTCTCATTTATTGATATTTTATACGAGATGATAAATGATTTTCCTACTTACTATAATTTTTTGGGATGTTGATTTAAAGGAACTCCAGGGTTCCCCATTTTTGAAAAAGGTACATAGTCAATTATGTTGAACCGTTCATCAATTAATTTGTTTCTATTAAATCTTAAATCTCAACCTTTATGACAAAAGTACTTATTTTAGAAAGCATCATTCGATGGAGTTCAGAATAATGTACATCAACATCTCCACTAACAAGACATAAATTATTTGATAATGTAAAATATACAAACATTTTTTTACTAAAACTGTTTTTTAAAACCATAAAAAACATGTTGGAAAAATATTTAAGATTTTTTAATTACCATACTAGAATTTTTTTATGCCAGTAATTTTCTTGAAGTTATGCATGTTGAAAAAAATATTTTTTATTATGTCATTTGAACATTACAAAATGTAACTAGAAAAAAATGATGTAATTAAGGATAGGTTGGACATGAGTAACATGAGAATAAGGGAAGAGTTGGAGCCAGTGAAAAGTGAAAATGGAATTTTCTTTCTCTAGATTTTTATACTCTCTCCAGGAAATAATGATATTAGTGTTTAATCATCTTGAATGATTACAAGATTATATCATGTTATTAATCATAAATCAAAAATTTCATGTTAATGGTTGATTAAAATTAAATGGGTCTAAAATAAAATGAATATGATGTTTTGATACAAGATCTAATTCCTGCAACTTTATATATCATTTTTTCAAAGAATTTATATCAAAAATTAACTAAGGTCACATTATTTTTCATATATATGTAGAAAAATTTATAAACCCAATGAAATATCTAATTATGAAATTAGAAATTACTTTCATATTATGTGAAATCTATATGTTATTACTTCTGTCATTCATTGATTTTATGGTTCACTTGATTGTTCACATGGTAAAAGAGATTCGACTATGTGTTCATGTATATTATAGATGGTTGTACCCCATAGAATGATATATGAATATTTTGAAAGGGTACGTCAAAAATTGAAGTCACCTAAAAGGTTTTATTGTGGATTGACATATTATTGAAGAATCCATTGAATAATGTACTAAATACCCGTTCAATGTTGAAAGCATTGTTCAATCAAAGTATCATCCCACTGAGATTCTTTTTGGTGAATTAATTTGTACAATAGATGTTTTCTCAATTCCTACTAAAAATAGGAAGTAGGCCAACCTTTATGTTTTTTACAATAGTTTTGAGGTTTCCCCATATGTTGAATCACAAAAAGTAATTCATTGGAATTTTAATCCATCATGGAATGAAATATGGATATAAAATACACATAATAAATAATATATAGGATGGTTTTGAGACCATATTTTTAAGGAGTCAACTGAAAATATATATTCAATTTCAAAATTACTTTGATGGATAGCCGAAGGACCAAGTGTGCATGTATTATTTTATAATGATTATGTAATTAGTAGTTATATATTCTACAAAAATGAACATGATAAAAATAGTACCATGAAAAATAGTAGATTTACACAGGGTCTTGAAGCAAAGTATGTATCTAGTACCATATACATAAATGAAATTTAGGTGAATATGTCATAATTTTATATCATCAAACAAATTTAGGAGTTGGATTATACCACATTCCACGTGCCTATTATTTAATATGAGTGGATTTATAATGGGAGTCTTGTTAAAATAAATGAATTGGGATTCATGAAAGAGGATTTTAGAAATTAAGTATATAAAATTTAACAATTTATAATGGAATTACAGGTAGTATGTATATTTTGTGTTATAGATCCCACATAATAGAAGTGGTCAAAAATCCTGTTATTGACCAAAAGCATTGAAGGTTCAGATGTCAATTTGACCAAAGATGGCCATTTCATTGGGACATCACAATAATTTTTTCAATGATCCCAATATATATGGGGTATTTTATGTTATAGAAAACTACAAGGAGGGATTTGGATAATCAATAGATTGATCAAATCCCTTCAATTTTTATGAAAAGTGAGTTCAATAATCATGTTATATTTTTTTTTAATTTATATTATGTTCGATCATTTTATTATATGTTAACATCTACCTTTATATTATCATAATTAATTTTTCAACCACTTTTCTAGATAATTACTTATTCATATTTCGATGCTCCCAATCTTAGGGAAAAATTGGTCTCTCAACATGTTGGTGATACTAATGAAAAGGAACAAAAACCTTATACATATATCGATACAACCAATCCAGAGGAACAACATATTGTTTTTTTTTTTAATATATGGAAAGGTTATATGGTGAATAGCCTATTTCCCAGAAAAAAAGGAGAATCGTAACGTGATAATGGTCTAGAAATTATTATAGAGTGAAAAAAGGAATCTAATTAGAGGTTGGATGGAATTCATGTTTCCAAATTGTTAACCCCAATAATTCCATGTTCGTTAGTTACATTGGGATCAAAACTCTCGTACACATTCATTGTATGTTGACTCTTGGCCTAATGTTTTTCTCACAATGAGATGACTGGGATCGTGATGTGAAGCTTGGCTGGTCATCTTGGGCTTTTAGGGTAACATAGCCTTTGAGAGAAGAAAAAGTGTAATATTTGTTTGATCCATTAGGCCTTTAGTTCATGTATGGGTTACCTATGAACCCTGTTTAAAATATAGCTATATTTACTTAATAAAAATTTGGTTTTCCCCCAATCCATAATAAATATTATGATTAAATTAATTATTTTACTATTAAACTAAATAATGAATCTTTGATTTACTCTTTGTTATCCCTTGAAGAGTGTATTTATAGTAGATATATCATAAAACAAATTTTTATTAATTATCCCTAAAGAGGCTTATAGAGACATTAAAAAAATTCTTATAATGTATCATCTCAAATATACTAAGGGGAAATAAACCCACACCCACCATAGATGTATTCACACCTGATAAGACAATAAGAATGTGATGAATTTAATGGTCATCTTGAGGAGATGGCTTTCAGGTAAATTGTGATCAATAATACTTTTCTTAACAGTACATATATTAATCACTATGATTATGAATTGATAATTTATGAAACAACAATTGATTACTAAAAAAAGAAAAGAGAATAAAAAGAAACACACCCCATCCATAAACCAAGGATGGTGTACTCTTGACTTGAAAAAAATGGAACATATTTTAAATCTACCATAATATTTTATGTGAACCGAAACTACAACATATTTATGTTCCTCTATTTATATGTAGTTTGATGAATAAAAATCAAAATACACTTCCATCCCATGTCATGTGATATAGAGGTAGGCACATGTAAACTAAGAAGGGTTTCTAATGGATGAAGGTACACAAAAAATTTGGAAAGAATTTTTAATTATGACATAATAAAAAATGCATTAAATTTTAGTTACATAATAATTATTAATTATTTGCCTATATTTTTATCCAAATTAAACACAAGAATTTTCATCAGTTGTAATCGATGAATAGATTCTATAAGTGGTCTTGAAGCAGGAATAACCGTATGACCACATCATAGGTGTGGGTTTTCGGTTTTCCCCCTGAACATATTTTTCAAAAAGAAATGAAAAGTGTGATAAATATTATAAAATTGAAGAGTTGTATGAATTATTAAAATATCTAAAATGAAAATATAATTGGATGTTTGAGTTTTATGAAAATTATATGGAAAGAATAAATGAGATAAAACAACACAAGAAAACCCACTACATTAAGATCCCCCACCCCCACCAACTTCAAGGAGATCCACTCACCTCAAAGAGCTATCTTAAAAGCGGTAAGAAATGTTTTCATAATTTTTTTTGTGGACTCTGAATCAAGACAACCCTATTACCATCCATGTATTTAAATTAAATAGGGTTAAAATTATTTAGATTTTATCTATCAATACCCACCCATCGCTTTTTCATGAGGGGTACCATATAAAATATTCTAGGAGATATTATACAGAACAAACAACTTCGAATAGGTCATATTAGAGTTCAGATTTATTTAGTTCATTAGCTGGTTGTAGAGATCCCTATTCCACTAGATGATGAAGATATTCATATAGTAAAGAAGGCTATTTAATCATTAACATATTGGATGTTATATATTGTAAAAATATAACTTCAAAATGTGGTATTCATTTCCAATTTATTCTTTATGAAAAACCATAAACGATTAATGAAAATAGGCATGAAATAATGAATGTTATTGTATATGGTCAATGAGATGTGGGTGTAATGGATGTTCGAATAAAAATGATCTAAAGGGTCAACCAAAGAATAGAAAATACATTCACAATGTATCTCCACCCCACACATTCCACTTCCACATTTATTAAGTTTAACGGTTCATGTTGATACAACATTAGAAAATGGTGGTACAAACACAATTTATTTTAATGAAAAGATATATGGGGAGGCCATTAAAGAATATATTGGCCTTCATAATTTAAACTAAATCCTTACACTATAATTTCTATGAGTATTAGTTCTAAATTTAAACCTGAGTTGTGTTTTCTTGATTTTTTTGTACAATAGCTAATCTGTTGTGTTAATTATGACTGAATACTATTCATAATTTTTACAAGCATATATATCAATACTAATTGAAGGAAAAACCCCTTTGAACAAAAAATCAGACTCATTATTCCTCGAATCACTATTACACAATCATTATTTTTGTAACTAATTAAATATGAAGGAATAGTGGAAAAACTAGTCACAATGATTGAAAGTAAACATTCTGCTGACATACTCTTCTTAATACCCACGATGTAGGGGTAAACTGTACAGTTTAATCAATGAAAATATATTTTCATTCATTTAAATACTTATTCATTTTTTTATGCATCATTGGTTACTCATTAATGTCTATTTTGATACTCTGAGGTGTTTTTTGGATTAAATGCATGGATACACAAAAATCTGACCACATAAAATGATGTTTATAAATTCTTAATACACTAAATGAAAAATTTTACCACTCAAATTCAAGATATATATATATATATATATATATATAATGTTTTAATGAAAATTATTTTATGATAGAAAGGTGTTAAAATTTCTTCAAAATCATGGTATGAGGAAAATCTTGGAGCATACAAAGCCTATCAACTTATACAACTAGATAAGTATTAGGGTATATATTATAATATTTCAATATCAAAAAGTACATTAAAACAAATTTCTAATGTTTCTCAATGTTTCTATAGTGTCTGAAACAAACTAATGGAAGAGATTATGGTTGTTATGTTTTAAAATTTATAAAAGATATCATATACCATCAACAAACTAGAATCCTTGATGGGGTATTTTTGAAGAATATTGAAATTTCAATTAAAATATTTATTAATACGTTATTTTTATTTTTCCAGTACTACTAGGACTGTCACCATTACATTTATTTTAATGAGGAAATATTCTTTTAGAAACAAATGGGAAACTTATCTAGTGTCAGAATCTATACAGGCATCATAAAGTGGTTACATCCAATACTTATTTACATTATTTTCTCATAATTTTATCAAAATGTTTTATTTAATTTAATTATTATTTTAATATAATACTTTAGGAAAATGATTTATAAGTCGTTTTTTACATTTAATGGTCCACTACAACATAATCTAATACAATTTGTGTTTTTATTACTCAAAGTATGTGTTTTCGATTTAAAATTGACATTTTAGATCAAAACAAGCATTACATACTCAATAACTAAGAAAACACATTTATATTGTTTAAATAATTTTGTAACATAGTCCATAAGACATTTTTTATGGAAAGGAATCTTCCACACCTTAATACGATACATAGTGTGATCGGAATGACTCAAAGTGTCTATTATAATTTGAAATTTTATAATTTATTTTAAAAAAATGTTTCGCTCACTGAAAACCAAGTAAAAATTCTTGTATTGTCTTGATACTTTAGAAAAAAAATTCATAAGTCATTTTTTATGGGTAGGATTTAGTATCACATAAAATTGACACACGATGTGATGGTAATGACTCAAAGTGTGCGTTTTTTCTTTAAATTAAAATTTTAGTGTAAAAGGAATGCGAGATATTCAAAACTGAATAAACACAATTTTATTGTGCTGATACATTACTAAAAATATCTATAATTCATTTTTTAGGTGTAAAAATTAACAACACACCATTCATATGAATGGATTGCTTGATATGACTCTGAGTCTGTCCATTTATTTAAAATTGACATTTTATTTGGAAAAACAAATCACCTGATCAAACCCAATAAAACTCATTCTTTTTGTTTTGATATTTTGGTAAAATAATCCATAAGTCATTTTTGATATTTAGGATTTAGTCGCACCTCAATCTGATACATGATGTTCCCGGTATGACTCAAAGTGTCCCTTATCAGATAGAAGTTGATAATTTCATTTAAAATTTCTATCACTCACTGAAAACTAATAAAATATTCTTTTATTGTATTAATAATTTTATATAATTCTTATATTGTATTAATACATTAATACATGATGTGACTGGTATATATCAATGTGTGTGTTTTTAGTTTAATTTTACATTATAGTGAATAAGACATGGGGGATACCCAAAACTGATAAAACACATTATAATTATGTTGATAATTTAGGAAAATTATCCTTATATCATTTTTCTGGTGTAGTACTAAACCACACTCAAATATGACACATGGTGGGACCTATAAGACTCCAAGTGTGACCATTTATTTAGAATTGACATTTTAATTCAAAATACATGTCACATAATCAAAACCCATAAAACACTTTTGGATTATGTATATAGTTTAAAAAAATTATATACAAGTATTATTTGATGTATATCAATCATTCTCACCTCAATATAATACATGGTGTGACAATTATGACTTAAAGTGTCCATTTCCATATTAAAATTGACAATTTAGTTCAAAATGTGTGTTAATCATTCAAAACTAGGAAAAACACTTGTATTTTCATGATGCTTTACCAAAACAATCATATTTCAATTATGATGTGTAGAAATATGTCTCATGTTAAATAGGAACATGATATTATTGGAGTTAATCAATGTGTTTTCTTAGTTTAAATTGAAATTTTGGTTTAAAAAAATACACATTACATACTCAAAACTGATAAAATGCATTCATATTTTTATTATACGTTAGTAAAATTATGCATAAGTCATTTTTTACATGTAAGATTCAGCCACAAACCAATCTAATGCATGGTGTGATCGGTAAAACTCTAATTGTGTACTTTTATTTGAAAATGACACTTTATTAAAAAACTCACATAAAAAACTCAAAAATGAACAAACTCATTCTGAATGTTTTAGTACTACAGAAAAATAATCCACAAGTAATTATTTTTATATAGAAATTAGACTCACCTCAATCAGATACAAGGTTTTTCCAATATGAATCAAAGTGATTGTTGTCAGTTTAAAATAGAAAATTTAGTTTAAAACATGTGTCACTCCCTGAAAACCAAGAAAACACACTCATGATTTCATTATACTTTGGGGATATAATTAATATGTCATTTATGATATATAATAATTAATTTCATGTCAAACTGACACAAGAAGTGTTTTGTATGACTCAATATATGTGTTTTCAGTTTAAATTTATATTGTGGTAAAAAATTCATGTGACATACTCCAAACTGAGAAAACATGTTCATATTGTGTTAATACGTTAAGAAAATGATCCTCAGGTCATTTTTGAGATGGAGGAATCAACCATATTTCAGTATGACACATGGTGTGATCGGTATGACTCAAAGTGTGTCCTTTTATTTAATATTGACATTTTAGTTCAGAACACATTTCACTTACTCTAATCTAGTAAAATGGATTATAATTGTTATGATACTTTAGGAAAATGATAAATAATTCATTTATAACATGTTCAAATTAACTGAACCACAATATGATATATGGTGTTCCTGGTGTGACCCAATATGTCCATTATTAGTTTAAAATTGATAATTTATCTAGGAACATGTTCCACTCATTAAAAACTAAGAAAACACCCTTTGATTTTCTTGATACATTATAGAAAAAAATCATATGTCATTTGTGATATGTAAGAATTAATCTCATGTCAAATCCGCAAACGATATGACCGGTATGACTCAAATTGTGTTCTTTAATTTTAAATTTACATTTCATTTAAAAAGGCATGTGACATACTCAAAAACAAGAAAATCGATTCATATTATCTTGATTATTTTGGAAAAAACAACTCCATATGTCAATTGTGATGTGTAGGAATCAACCACACACTAATCTGACGCACAATGGGGTCGGTATGACTCCAAGTGTGTCATTTTTTTTAAAATTTACTACTTATTTAAAAACACTTGTCACATTCTCAAAAAAATGAAAATTTATTTGGGTTGTTTTGATGCTTTATTACAATTATCCATAAGTCGTTTTTGATTTATTATAATTAGATACACCTCAATTTGATACACAGTGTGCCCAGCGCAACATAAAGTGTCTTTTATTAGTTTAAAATTGTCAATTTAGTTCAAAATGTGTGTCACATAGTAAAAACCAATAAAAAGTTCTTGTATTATCGTGATAATTTACAAAAATGGTTCGTAATCCATTTTTGATATGTGGGAATTAATATCACGTCAAAATGACACACGATGTGACCTATATGACTCAAAGTGTGTATTTTTAGTTTAAATTGGCAACCTAGTAAAAAGACACATTACATACTCAAAACATGGAAAAAAATTCATATTATGTAGATACATTATTGAAATGATCCTTATGTAATTTTAATGCATAGAAATCAACATCTTGACAATTTGATGCATAGGGTGACTGGTATGATTCCAAGTGAGTCAATTCATTTAAAAAATAAATTTTATTTCAAAACACACATCACATACTCAAAACTGAGAAAAAAATTCATATTGGTTCGATACATTAGATAAATGATCCATAATAATTTTGTGACTTATAGGAATTTTTCTCTTCTTAATATGATATACAGTGTTCCTGATATGACTAAAAGTGCCTATTATTGGATAAAAATTTAAAATTTAGTTCCAAAGGGGCATCACACACTAAAAACTGATATAACATTCTCATATTGTCTTAATACTTCTATAAAATTATTCATTAGTCATTTATTTTGTATAGTAATTATTCTCCCATCAATCTGACACACGATGTGACCAGTATGACTCAAATTTCATGATTTATGTTTAAATTTACATTTTATTAAAAAAGACACATGATATAATCAGAACAAATAAAATGAATTTAGATTATGTTTATACTTTAGGAAAATGATCCATAATTCATTTTCGATATGTTGGAATTTACTTCACACTAATCTGACACATGGTGTGATTGGTATGACTCCAATTATATCCTTTTATTTAAATTTACATTTTTTCCAATACACAAATTACATACTCAAAACTAAGAAAAAACAATCCCATCATTTTTATACTTTAATAAAGTGATCCATGAGTTATTTTTGACATGTGGGAATCATCCTCAACACAATCAAACATAGGGTGCTCCCGATATGACTCAAAGTGTCTATATTTTGTTTAAAATTAACAATTTAGTTTAAAACATGTTCCACTCATTGAAAACCATGAAAATGAACTTATATTGTCTTGGTAATTTAATAAAATGATTCATATTTCATTTATTATGTTTATGAATCGGTATCACATCAAACTGACACATGATCAGACCAATATGAATCAACGTTCATTTTTTAGTTTATATTGAAATTTTATTAAAGAAGATATGTGACATACTCAAAATGATAAAAGCCTTCATATTGTGTTTATAAATTCGTAAAATGTTCCTAATTCATTTATGACATGTAGGAGTCAACCTCTAATAAATAAGATGCACAGTGTGACTAGTATGACTCTAAGTGTGTCTCTTAATTTAGAATCGACATTTTAGTTCAAAACATGACTCACATGCTCAAAATGAAGAAAAATTTTCCAATTGTTTTGAAACTTTAGCATAATGATCCATAACAACTTTGTGACATGTAGGAATCATTTTCACCTCAATCGGATACACGGTTTCCCAGGTATGACCCAAAGATTACATTATCTATTTATAATTGTCAGTTTAGTTTAAAACATTTTTCACTCCTTGAAAACTGAGCAAAAATAGTTTGATTAACTTGATACTATAGTAAATTGATTCAAAAGTAATTTTTAATGTGTTGGAATCAGTTTCACATCAATCAGAAAAATGACATAACCATTATGACTTAAAGTATGATTTTTTATTAGAAATTTAAATTTTAGTACCAAAACACATGTCAAAAACTCATTAAAAAGAAAAAAAATTAAATTATGTTTATATTTTAGAAAAAAAATTCTTAAGTTATTTGTGAAAATTGGGAATCAACCACTCATCATTCAGATCCACGATATGAAAGATATGACATCAAGTGTGTCCTTTTATTTAAAATTTGCAATTTTTATGTATTGTATCATATTTATGTTTATTTTATATCTTTATAGTATTAATAATATAATATTTTTTTCCAATACTTTTGGATTCTATTTCTCTTTTGGGGTAGTTTGTTCGGAAACTGATATCATGATCAGGCTTTTTTGGGGGGATCATGTTCCAAATATAATGAAACCATTAATGTTTTTGAATGATTGTGAAAGTAATTAGCAGTATAATTGTACAAAACTATGTTTGATAGGTGTATAATATAGTTTTTTGTCTTGTATTTGTGATATAATTATTATTTAAATTAAATTGTAAATTTGTATAAAAAAATTGTTTCAAAAGTGTATAAGGATTTAATTTTTGCAGTGTGGTATAATTTTAATAGCATATTATAGAAATTCAACTTTTATGAGAACTCAAAAAGAACTGATAAAGCTACACCTTTATCAGTGCAGATAAAAACGTCCCACTCTTAATATCATTTAGATCAACAATACATTTTTACCACTGATAAATGTTTTATCCATCACTTTTAAAATCCATTTATATAGTAGTGGTGGTCTTCTAAGTTTATGACTCTTCCTAGGCTCATGAGAGATTGGCAGGGTAATTTTCTTCTTGAAACATGGATCATTTATGAGTATTTATGGATCAACATCTGTTAGTGTTTACTAGTGAACAAGGATCTCCTAATGTAACAATGTGGATAGTTAAGGTTGAAGAGATCATTGAGTCCCTCGGAACTCTAGAAACCTCAAGGGTGAGGTTGTAACAAACCAACCTTGGTCAACCAAACCCATTACCCAAGTCATCCCATCATAAGGTGGCGTAAAAAAATAAAGGAAAAAAAGTCTCATAAAAAGGATAATAAGAAATAAAATCACAGTATGAAGAGGAAACAGAGAAAGATATAACTGATCCAAATAGGAAAAATCGGAAAATATGACAAATCTAGACAAAACATGTCCCCATGTGACCAACCATCACCTCCAAACCTATACAACAATGTAAAGTAAATATTATATGATACAGAATTATCTTCCCCTTAACTCTAGACTACAAAACAAGGTCAACATCCACCCACAATAAAAAGTAGGGTGTGAGAAACATACCCAAGTAGGATACAACCAGTTAATCTATATAGGTTCTAATAGAAATATTTCAGAAGTGAAATATTTTTTAAAAAATAATATTAAAAAACAAAACAATTTGAAATTATTATTCAAATAATCCATGAGTTTTTACAAATTGAACAACATGTTTCCAAATATAGAAACAAAATAGGTCAATATACTAAATCTAAATAAACTTGTGAGCCAAAATCCATGAAATAAAATATCAAGCATTAAACAAATAGAAAAAATAGTGTGCCTACTAGCTGAGCTCTAGACAATGGGACAACAGGTACTAGATATTCACAATCATAACAAGGAATAAGGTTGGTTCCAACAAACATTGAGGCCTATCGTAGACCATTAACATACAAGAGGTTACCTTATTGTGGTGTCACACACACTAAGACTACATGTGTCTCTTTCTCAATGCACCCAATGATCTTATTCTACAATTTTCATTTTTTGATTTTAAAATCCATGCTGATATTTTTATAAAAGAATTTCAATTCCATGAAAATATACTTTAGGGTCCGTAAATATTTTTTCAATTTCAAATGATAGAAATAATGTTTTCAAAGAAAAACCCCCTTTTTAAACAAGAACCCATGTCCTTTTCATTTTAAACACATGAAATTAAATTTCTAATATCAATGAATCAACAAGAATAAAAATAAATTCAAGAAATTAGAAAACCTAAATAGGTAAAATACCTCAAGGATGTAGAAATCCTAATCGCCTATGACAACAAGGACTGGAACCAAAGATATCAACCATCACAATGGAGAACACATTAGGGAATTGAAGAGGATTAATAGAAAACCCTATCAAATAAAAAAATCATTGCCTAAACATAGATCCAATCTAAACAAATGAAGAGACAAGAGAAATACATAACCAAAGAAGAGAAATATGACCCCTATGGTGATCAATCGCATAAAAAATCAATCCAAATGGAAGGAAGTCACACAAAATCACCTAGGGTAAGATTTCTGATGTAGAGGAGAAGGGTGAAAAGGTGTATAAATCCTCAAACATGCACACATATCCCTAAAAGAAGTAACATAGTGAATTAAAATGTGTGTAATAACATTTCACATCATGAAACTCCTACATTTTAGGATATGCTGAAAAACACATCTCCTCAAATTAAAAACATGATTTTTCACATAACATAATGTTTAGTACTTAAAAGACTTGTAACATTTTCACACATTTTAATCCATTGAATGAAGTTTTTTCTGTTTCCATTACACATCATATAACTACCCAACATGTGCCAGAAAGACTAGGGAAAAATTGAAAATTCCAAAAAAAAACCTTGACTTCAAAATTACAGGTATCCTCCTAATTCAAGGTCGACAAAACCCACCCAATGAAAAATGAATCCCAAAGAAAAGAATAATACATACATGATAGAGAGGTAACATGGTTTTATATTATATCCACTATAATGCATTCTGTCCATAAAAAGAGATCAAGATTTTGTATCTACGAAAAGATAATGTCATGGTTGCCTCATCAACGACTCCTACTCCCATGTCTTGTGGCGATCCTATCTGTACTTCCATAGTACACAAATAAAGGGGATCATTTTACTATGTAGTACATGATACTGGGGGTATATAATATGAAATGGATTCTCAACCAAAGGGGTATTTGGCTCACGAACAATATCCTTCCATCTAATCACATGGGAATGATTTGGTACATACCTCATCAACTGGAAAACATGAAACATGTTATTTATAAAAGACAAGACAAATAGTAAAAGAAATTGGTAGGCCCACCTCCCTAGTTTCTCAACAATCTCAATGTAGCCCAAAAACCTCGGTACCAACTTACCATGCGTACCCAATCTATAATGTATCTAGTGAGGTGAAACTATTTTAAAGACATGATCACTAGCCTCAAACTCCAAAAATCACTAACAACGATCCACATAATATTTCGAATAACTTGTGTTGTGATCAAATGCCTCTAGATCAGCTACACCACCTTTATCATCTACTCAACTACACTCTACCCAACTATTAACTTCTCTATAAACTCTGGTTGGCACAAGGTAGGTCGATATAGCCTCACATACAAAGTCTGAAATGGATCCATTATGATTGAATCGCGATAACTATTTTATAGATGAACATTACCAAAGGAAAATTATTTTCCCAAGATCCACCAAAATCAAGCACACACAACAATGAATATCCTCAAGATCCTAGATATCCCTCAATGTATATCCATCCATTTGTGGATGGCAAGTCATTCTCAATTTCAACAGGGAATCCATTTCATTCTAAAAAACATTCAAAAACCTAGATGTGAACCTCGAGTCCCTATCAGAAACAACTATATAGGGAACCACATGAAGTATCAAAATCTCTAAAACATAAAAGTCCCCCAATTTATTACACTTTTTCGTCTCCTTGATTGGCACAGAATGTTCTTATTTAGTGAATTTTTTAACAATCACCAAAATCGCATCCTTCTCACTATGATAATATGGTAAAACAATGCTAAAAAGCATTGAAATATCTTCCCATTAATTGGATGGAATGGGAATTGGTTTAAAAAAACCTATAGGTATATGGTGTTCTACAATATCTCTTTGACATGTGAGACACCGTGATACAAAATCTGCACCTCACCATCTCATCCCCATCAACCAATACCGTTGTCACAATTCTTGGAACATCATTGTGTACCTAAGGATCACAAACCCACGTGACTAGTATCCACTATCTAGAAACTCCTTTCTCAAGTAAAATGGAACAACCAATCTACTATGGAAGAACAATGGTCCACTAAGAGGCTGAGATAACTCGCACGAGGTATCCCCACTATTTAAGATTTCTTCTAAGCATCAAATCTATTTTTCTATCATCTTATCATGTCAAACTCACACATCAAAAGATTATTTGACCATTATCAAAGCCATAAACACCTCATCAACAAATTCCTTTTCTTCCAAGATTGTCTCAACAAACAAATTGATCATAAGCCACTATTCAATTGATTCATCCACTAATTTTGTGAGAAATTTTCTTCTCAATGCATCAGATACCACATTTCCTTTCCCAAAGGTATATACAATATCAAAATAAAATGGTTGAAGATACTTCACATCATTGTCTTGGTCAAAATATCATATCCCTATATGTGAAGGTTTATTTTAAACTCTTATGATCTGAATATACCATAAACTATTCTCTAAATAGATAGTGCTGCCACATTTTGAGTTCAGGCATAACTGATTCCATATCAGGAAAATGGGTAGGGTAGTTATTCTCATGAGTTCATAATTGGTGTGAGCCATTAGCCACAACCTATTTCCCATGTATCAATAATTTTGTGAAAAAATACATCAAGCTTCCATCTCGGTGATTTTGGGTTGATTTTATTTGTTGAAAAATATAGATGCTCTAGAATGAATATGGTTTATTATTGTAGAATAATATTTTTAAGGTGGCATTTTTATCTAGTTTTTGAAATAAATTGGGCCTCAAAATAAATAGTTTTTATTGTAAAAAGAAGGTTTTACACAAATGTTTTGATATTTTATGGATGGTGAAGCATAGTTCATTGACTGTAAAAGGATATACGAGGAATGGAGAAGGAAAATCGACAATGTAATAATTTCCATATAGTAGTGATATGAGGACCATAATGCAAGTTATGTGGACCACATAGGGGACGATGTTTTAGGGAGGCTCAAAGTTCACAGGAGGCTTAAAGATTATGGGAGGCTTGTTTTTGAGAAATGAGGTTGTTATTTGAGGAGACGTAAACAGTTCTGTTCATGGAATACAATTTCTACTATAAAGGATTAAGGTGCTATGTGGACCCCATAACACAATATATGGTGAATTTTATACCAAATTTATGATATGGGTGATTCAGATTAGTGTGTTTTTATATCTATTTGCCTATATAATGTCTGCTAATCAGATCATTAGAAACAATAAATTTCATTAGAAAATATCATCGCTTATAGAACAATTCAGTGAAGTCCAAATTAGTTCGTGATGGAGAATTCTGCAAAGGATAAGTGTTCCAGAGGGACGATTCCATGAATAATGGTGTAGTTTGTTGGAACATTTCATGAAGATGTTTTTTTTATATAAGATGAAAAATTAAAAGGGAATAAATAGTAGAAGGTGGTCTAAGAGGCATCAGTAGTCCGTAGAATGAATGATGATCCACAGAAAAATAAGTGGTCCACGAACCATTTGCGACACGCGGTGAAAAGAAATTTTTGGAAGATTCAATGTGGTTCATGGAAAAATAATGGAAGTATACAGGGTGAATAAAATAGTTTCATAAAGTAATTTCCATAAACTAACATTATACAAAAAAGTGGATTTCATCTACAGGTGAAAACGGGACTTCGAAAAATCATCTACCTACATTTTTGGATGTATGCATTCATTTTAATGAGGGGACCTACATGTCCAAAAACTGTGAGTGGATCCCTTCCAAGATAAGTGTGAAAAGAAAGAGAAAGATGATGATCCTTTCTAATGGTAGTGGGATATATAAAGAGAAATAGGGAGAGGCACTTGGGAAAGCAATGAGCTGACCCTAAACATTGTAATGGTAGTGAGTCTAGGAATAAAAGTGATCTATCCCAAACTCTGTATTTGGAAGTTAGCATTAATGGATTTAGTAAATTAATAGATTTCCATTGTATTCCCATCATACATAGCTCAGTGAGGGTGAACCAAGTAAAAAAAATTTCTTGTGTGTGATTTCATTTTTATTAAAATATTGTTACGGGAAGGAGAGGGAAGAGTTTTTTATGATGAAATAAAATATTAAGAGATTTTGGATTTAATCTGTCATAAAATGATTCACCCCCCCCCCCACCCTCTTAGGTTATTTAACCACATTGGTATAATAGTTGTTATCAGAGAGAAAGGTTTAAAGTTTTTGGTTCTCTCATAGTTGAAAAAATTGATGTTTTTAATCATAAAGGGATTCTGATCATTGATTGAAATAATTTTCAACTATGGAATAATTGAATGTATCACTTCATTTGATCATAGTGTATGGATGTGTTTATAGATTCAATGTAAGCTATTTCATGTAGTGTGGATGCTGAAGTTTTATCTGAAGATGATTATAAGGAACCTGATGCAGACACCCAAGAAATCAATAGATTAGGTGGATCCCTATCCCACTAAATCTATAAAAAGGAGATGTCATGTAAAATTTCACATTATATATGGGAAAATTTTATAAATATTTATGAGGGTGACTCAAAAATCATAAAATTAAAGCTTCAGGTACTATGGAACAAGTATGAGGATCTTATAATGCACCCAAATGGGACTTTTAGTTCATTCGTTGATGGGTTGAATGTTGTTGTGGAATGTATGCATAGTATCAAAGAAATTATTGAAGACGAAATGATTATTAAGTGAATATTGAGAATTCTTCCACCTCAGTTAAATTTGAAATTTTATATATTGGAAGATAAAGTTATGAAGAAGATAAGATTTGGATAGCTTTCATAGTACTATTTTATCATATGGGTTTAAAAATAATGAAAATGATGTTGTGGAAAAGGGAATGACCAATGAAGTGCCATTAAAGTCCATGAAGAAGATCCTTAATGAATATAGAAAGAAGGAAGAAAATTTGGATGATGTCGTGTCATTTATGACCTCAAATCTATAATGATATAGAGGAATGTTCAATGGGAAACTTCTACATGCATGTTTTTTATGTGGAATGATTGGACATCATGTATCAAAGTGTACTATGAAGTTTCAAGATAATGATAAATTTTTTAAAATTATTGTCTCTAGAACAAAAAAGTTTTTGGGAAAGGACATGAGGGGTGAGGGTGTCTTATTTGTGGAAGGTATCAGACACAACCTTTTTAGTTTCAATCAACTATGTGACTCAAGACATGCCATAACTATTTCCTATAAATTTTAGGTCACCAAGGAAAAATAAGGTACATTTTTTTCATGGAAAGCATATAAGATATAATATATACCGTGTGAGTGGATAACAAGATATGTTCTTTCAGATCATGGAAGACGAAAATAAATTTTGGCATAAACGTCTTGCTCACTTGATCCAAACGTCCTTGGAAGATCTTGTGAAATATGATGATGATCATGACCTCCCAAGATTATCATGTTATTGTACTAATACATATGATTATTTTCATCAAGGGAAGATCATTCAAAATTCATTTAAGGAAAAATATCAAAGGATAACAAAATTTCTTTACATAGTGCATGTTGATGTGTGCAGACCAATTTCCCCGGGATCTATTGATGGAAGTAGATATTATATTCTCTTTATTGATTATTTTAGCAGAATTTCATGGGTTTTAGTCATCACTCACAAATATATGATGTTCAGTTTCATAAAAAATATCAGAGGTAAGTCAAAAAGATGTTTTTTTAGAGATCCAGAAGATCTCAACTGATAATGGAATAGAGTTCACAAACAGCCAAGTAGAGGATTATCTCGAGAAACTGGGGATAAGGCGTCAAGTTTCATAGTAATAACTCCAGTTTATAATGGAGTAGTTGATAGAAGAAATATAATTATCAACACTGTGGATAGAATCATTATTATTTAGAACGACCTTCCAAATATTTTTTGGAAATAAGTATTGATGGCATCATTCTACACATAAAATAGTCGTTAATGTTTCTGAAATAAGAGAAGGCTACGTATGAGATGTGTTCTGGAAATAATCCAATATTGAAGTACTTTTGAGACATTATAAGTAAGAGATTCATTTAGAATAAATAGGAACATAGGATGTTTGAATCCCATGGAGATAAAAAGTATTACTTGGCTACTCAGTTAAAATAGAATCATATAAATGCTTCAATAAGAATTAGGGAATGTTTATCGAAATACATGATGTAACTATATAAGAGAATTAGCTGAATTTTCAGAAAATATATGATCAGTCTCAAGTGGTTCGTGATGAAGATATAATCAGATCAGGGGATGTTCTAGTTTCAGAGGATGATTCAAAAAAAGATTTAGGTAATGACATGTATGAGTACAAATTAGTATTTTCACAAAGATCGA
The DNA here is from genome assembly GCA_963277665.1 of Viscum album. Lineage (NCBI taxonomy): Eukaryota > Viridiplantae > Streptophyta > Magnoliopsida > Santalales > Viscaceae > Viscum > Viscum album. Next base: position 1,866,216,383 of record OY728164.1, on the reverse strand, counting down.
AGTGAAGAGCAGAAATTGAAAGAAAAAACATAAAGGGTGATGAAACAACACTATTTAAGACAATGATAGATTAATAATTTTCAAAAACACACATACTTATCTTAGGTAGAGCCTAAAAGTTTTTATGAATTATATAGAGATGAGAATTGGGTTCAAGCTATGAATGAATATCTTGACCACATTGAGAAGAATTAGTCATGAGATAATGTTTTAAGACCAACAGATAAGAATGTTTTCGGGACTAAATGGGTCATTCAAAACATGATGAATAAATATGGAACAATGATTCAAAACAAATCATGACTAGTGTCAAAATGTTGACCCATATAGAGATTATATATGTTGACGATACATTTTCAATTGTTTTATAGCTAGAGACAAAAAGATTATTCTTGACCATAGTGGTGCAAATAAGGTTCAATGTTTTCTTCATGGATGTTAAGTCAACATTTTTTATTAGGGTTCTAGAAGAAGATGTTTTTATTGATTAAAAAGATCATTTTCTAATTCACTAAGTTTATTATATCATTTCTAATCTAAAGAAGTCATTATATGGGTTGATGGAAGAACCAAGACCATCGTATTCAAGGCTAGATCATTTTTTGAAAGCACTCAGTTTTTAGTGTGGTGGAGTGGATTGCAATATCTTTTTTAATAGTGATAGTAATCAAAGGATGGTGTTATTGGTATATGTAAATGACATAATATTTGTTGGATTATATGAAGCTCAGTGAAAACTGTTGGCTGAATTTAGGAATAGTGAATTTAAAATTACAATGATTGGAGAATCGATGTTTTACATGGTTTATAGGCGATGAAAGGAAATAATAGGGTATGATTTTATCAATAAAAATATGCCAATGATATTTTGTGAAGAAATTTAATGGATAATTCCATTTAGATGATGACTCTAGTGGCTACCCAGATGAAACATTCATGGGATGATGAAGGGAATGCAGTTAATTTCACATAATACAGAAAAATCATTGGAAATCTATTGTACATAACAAAAAATGACCTAATATTGTTTTTTCTACCAGTCAAGAATCACAGTATCAAAGAAATACCAAGTAAATACACTTTATTTTTGTTAAAATAATACTTCGGTATATCAAGTGAAAAATGGATTTTTGTTTTTTATACTATAAAAAATCTCAGAAAGAGTTAATAGTCAATACAGATGTAGATTGTGATTATTCATCATATGATAGAAAATAAATTTCATGTGGTGAAATATATATTGTAGGATTATGTATTTCTTGTCTAAGAAAGACACAAGATTACATTTCATAGAGCACCATAGAAGATGAATATATTTTGGATACTTAAGTGTGCCGATAGTTATTTTGGATAATGTAGTAGCTTGATAATATGGGGGTTTTAGTGAAGTATTCAATTAGAATCTATTGGGATAATTCAAGTGCTATAAATCATAGAAAATATCCATTCCACCATTCACGGACAAAGCACACTGAAATCAGGTATCATTTTATCAAGGGGAAGGTGGATAAATGGATTGTGATGTTATATTATGTGCCTATAGAACTACATGTTTCAGACAAACTAACAAAGGACATACCCAAAGAATAATTTGAATTGAATCGATAGGATCGAGGATCCCATTTGACTCCCCACACTTGAAAAATTTTTAATGTGGGACCCCATCTCCCTATGGTATGGGGTGTTATTCCTTAATGTTCTGATAGATTTTCTTTACCCAATTGCAGACCTCTATGGAGTGGCCATCAGGTTCCTTGAAAATTGGGGAGAAATTATAGTTGTATAATGGGAGAAAATGTATTAATAAATAAATATGGATACGATGAAAGGGGGATCAGTGAATTAGATGGAGTATTAAATCTAACAATTCAAATGGTGGTCAATCAGAGATCATATATCATGACAGTTGAGGTTCGAGATGAAATCATATTAGTTTTTTTGTAATGAATGGAATTAATTCATTAATGAACTTTGCATTATACACTTTTTTATCATTTTGACCATGGGTCATGTGGGTTTAGAGTGTGTGTTTAGTAAATAACTGATCCATATCAAAATTGCATGATGGGAACTCTAGTAGATGATGGAAGAATTTTCAACGAGCTATCAAAAAATGGAGGGTTTACAACAAACATAAATAGGGATATTTTTGGGAAAAAGTCTCTCAAAGGGTTTTTACAGAGGAAAATGGTCACCATAAAGGAATAAGGTGCTATATGGACAACAAAACATAATACGCAGTGAACGTTATACCGCATTGAAGGTTTGTGTAATTTGGATTAGTAGTATTTTTGGATCTATTTTTCTATATAAGGAACACTATTCAAATCATTATAAATGGATAACTTTATTAGATAATATCATCACTTTGGTAGGAATTCAGTGAAGTAGGATGTAGTTCGGGATGAAAAATTCTAAAAAGGAGAAATTATTTCAAGGGAGGATTCCATGATGGGTGAATTAGTTCACAGAAACATTCCATGAATGATTTTTTATGTCGATCTGTAGCCCATAAAAGAAAAAGGTACTATGTTGTTGAAGGAGGTCTATGAGGCATCAGCTGTTCGTAGAAGAAAATATGGTCCTTAGAAGTAGGGTCAGTCCACGGAAGAGGAGTATGTCAATGGAAGGATAGGAAATCCAATGAAAAAGAAGTTATCCATGATGAACTCAAAAAATCTCATTCAAATAAATTTCAATGTTGATTCGAGTTTGTTCACAGGACAAGGAATTAAGTCCACATAGTTACTAAAACAGTGAACAAAAGTAATTTCCACAGACCACATGTACACGAGAAAGTGTATTTCATCAGTGGGTGAAAATGGAACAACTAAAAAGAATCTACCTGTAGTTGAGGATGAATTAATTCATTTTAATAAATGGACCAACAAGCCCATAAACTATAAGTGTATACCATCCAAGAGAATTAATAAAAGGAAGAGGAAGACAGTGATCCTTTCCAATGGTAGTGTTCTATAGAAAGAGACATAGGGAGTTGCCCTTGGGAAAGCAGTGAGTTGACCCTAAACATTGTAAAGTATGTGATCCTAGTTATATAAGTATCTAGCATAAACCATGTATTTTTAAGTGAGATTTACTGGATTTGGTTCATCAGCACATTATCATTGTATTCTCCTTGGACATAGCATAGTGAAGGTGAACCAAGTAAAAATTATCATGTCTTGTGTTTGATTTCATTTCTCTTCATATATTTCTAATTGAAATATAGATAAGAAAAGTTTTTTTAATGAAAAAATTAGATCTTAAGGGAAATTTTTTTTAATATATCCCACCCTGATTCACCCCCTTGCAATATTTATCCTAATTGGGATAACAAAAAAACAACCCAAACCTGTACCAGAAGCATCACATAAAACATCATAACATTATCCTAGATCCGAAAGAATAAAAATTGGTTCTAAAGTAAACTTCATATTCAAATACTCAAAAGATCTCTAAAATTTATCATTATATTCCAAACTTTACACCCTTAAGGGGTAATGTTGTCAGGAAAGTTGCAGGTTTGGAGTAATTCCCAACAAGCATTATATATTAACATGTTAACCCCATGAATATCTATATCTTAAGAATGTTTTTGGATTTCTCCCAAGATATAACTAACTATTCCTTTTTATAATCCACTGCGATACACCTCTTCGGTATCACATGCCCTAGAAACTTCACTTCCTGAATCCAAAATAGACACTTGAAAAGCATACCATACATACAATGTTACCTCATGTTTGAATAATGATATCCAAATGGTTTTTTCTATCCTCGTCTGCCATAGAGTAAACTAAGATATCATCCATGAGAAAAACAAGAAAAGTGTCCAAGAACCAATGAAATATTCGGATCATCAAGTCCATAAACACTACAAGATCATTAGTGAGACTGAATGGAATAACCAAAAACTCGAAATTCCCATATCGAATATGAAATTTCAATTTGGGTATATCCTTTTATCGGACTCTCAATTGGTGGTACCCTAACTGCATGTAAATAATATGAAAAAAAAATGATAACAGTATCTATAGGCCTTCATGTCTATCATCAAACCATGCTGATAATCATGTAGAAATGTAAAAATAATACACTAAGAAGTCCAAAACCACCTAGTAGTCTCCTATCACCACCTATAACATGGGACACAGAAACGTTGTTTGGAATACTTTCCCAAAGGCATAAAAATAACCAAAATTAATTATATAATATTTAGAGGAAAACTCATCATGAAAACAAACATTTAAGATATAAAATAATTAGTAGAACCAATAACAAAAAAAGTTAGTATTGTGTATGATGAAATAAACACTGTACTTCTAAGATCAGTTAGACCTACCTTATTTTACTCTAGTGTACACTCTGCCACATGAATATGTCTATCCCTTTCCACATGGACATAACTATGGGATGATAAACATACCCACCACCCTTGGATGCATAAACATAAACATGTGACCCTTTGGTGAAAGTGGATCCTTCCTTACTGCCTTAGGATGACTCATCACTGAAAATTTTCATATTTTCATATTTCTTAGAATGATGAAAATAATTAAGAGCCTTTATGAAATGTGGGCTGGTATGAAAAAACCTCTCAAACTTGTAGAAAATAACCTATTACTACCCTAAAGAAGCCCCTGAAACTAGATCTTTATAAAACTGACCACTCTTTTGCCTCGTTTCGGACCTAAGGAAGTACTCTAGATAATCAATGCACTTACTGAAGCTCCTCCAAAAAAATTTCATTTAGATATATATACATCTTCTAAATGTGCTTTATCCACTACCTCCACAATGGTTATAAGGTAAAAAACTAGTGTTGACCAAAAAAATGGACCTCAATAGCATCTCGAACCTCTGAGCCTACAGGTAATAATTCGAAAACAGAATCGGTTATAGGTGTACCATCTTGCCAAAATGGAGGGAGTATTCCATAAAAATACTCTCTACATGATCCGAGGTAAGAAACTCTCATGTTTTTCCACATATAATTTCTCAGGATAAATGTTATTATTCATGATCTTATTGGAAAAAAAAATTCATAAGAACTTCAGGAAAATTATCTTGTACTATAGAATCACACCATCTTCTTCCAGGTCCCTTGAGCATATATGTGAAAAAACCTACCTAATAACCTTCATGTGTCTTCATGAAGTTGAGGATCCTCTCAATATGATCAAGACACTCCTCTAACTCTTGTGGTTCATTGTCACCAAGGAAGTCATAGGGGTATTTATTGGTAAAATATGATCCATGATACACTACTCATCCGAGTTTCACTATTCCCACTGAACCTAGAGTCTTATTGATATGTATTACTTCCTCTACCAGTTAAGAGTGCACCGGAGGATCCTCCTATGAAACATACCTCACAGCTTCCCCTATTTTATTTGGAAGAGCTATTATTGGAGGCATTGTTCATTAAACATAATAAAATAACCAATAAGTCTTGAGAAAATCCAAAAACATTTAACCAAAAACAAGAATAAATAAATGATTTTAAATAATAAGAATTCAAAGTAGTTATGAATTTTAGCACTAGAGGGTAATATCTTTAGAAAAATGGGTCTATTTGGATAAACTCCCCGATATGTTTATTCAAACTACCACACATAAACCAAGTACCAGAAAATTTTATATAGGTTAATTTAATCTTGTTTACCATATAATTTTTATGAAATAAACCTAAATTCTATGTATTTAACTTAGTAAATATTTTCTGACCACCCATGGAAACTCTGATTCAATCACGAGATTGAGTTGGCGAAATTCCTTTTCTATACATACAATCTAAATTTTGAAAATTTTAATCCTATCTACCCAAGATAGAAAACTAACTCCAGTAGCATTGAAACACATTAGGTTGTATAGGCACTATGAAACCAAATTGTATCAAAACAACCATAGTCAACTAGACCAGTCACAAAAGTCAGCCCATCATGGGCTGGGGTAAAACAAATAAAGAAAAGAAATTCTCATATAAAAGAATAAAAATGAATACAAAAAAATTATGAATAAAAAAAATGTGAGATACAACTGATCCAAACTAGAAAACACAAAAATTATGATAAAAATAGTCTCCATGTGACCAATTTTCACCTATAAACCAAAACATTAATGTAAAGAGAAGCCTGTATGCTATAGAATTAACTTCCCAATTAGCTATATCCTTAAAAAAGGTCTTCATCTGGACGTAGGATGAAGTAGGGTTTGAGAATTAGATATCATTACAATACCACCAAATAATATACATAAGTTATAATAATAAGAATGCACATGTTCAATATTTAAAACAAAACAGTTTTATAATAATATTTATAAACAAAAAAAATTTGAAATTAATTTTCAAATAATCCTTGAGTTTTTAAAATTTTCATAACATGTTTCCAAATCTAGAAACAAAATAGGTATAGATTCTGAATATAAATAAATATTTGATCCAACATCCATGAAATAAGATATCATGCATTAAAAAATCAGAAACAACAGTGCACATACCATCCAGGCTCTGGCTTATGGGACAATATGTACTAGACACTGACAATCCAAATAAGGGAAAATGTTGGTTCCAAATAACCTTGATCCCTTCCATAGGCCATCAACATATAGTATGTTTCCTCCTAGTGTCATCACACACACTAAGGCTACCTGTGTCTTTTTCTCGATCCACCCAAGGTACTCACTGTTCAATGTCTGTCCCTTTCTATTTTTAAAAACCATGATCACATTTTCATATAAAAAATTTAAAATTCAATATAATCATCTTTTAGGGTTTGAAAATCAATTCTTCCATTAAATCAAGTAAATTGTAATATCACTTAAAAATCCCATTTTCAAAAACGAACCCATTCCTCTTCAACTTTAAGACATACAATTCCATTTATTGTCACAATGAATCAATAAGAACTACAATAGATTCAAGAAATTAGAAAACATTAATAGATCCACCCACCTCACAAATATGGAAAACCTAACCCCCTTTGAAAATTGTGATTGGGACCCAAGAGAATGACCTTAGAAAAGGAAGAAATGAAAAGAAACTGAAAAGGATTGATAAAAAACCCTCTCAAATTATGAAACTGCATCCTAAACAGAGATGAATCCCTAAACAAAGAAGAACCAAGATAATCACTTACCTAGATAATATAAATCATACCCCAATGATGATCAATCACAAAAAAAATTGATCCAAATCGAAGGAAGTCTCCCAAAATCACCTATGGTATGAGCTTTGGTGAAGAGAAGAAGGTTCAAAAGGAGAATGAAGCCACAAATACCCACATGGAACCATAAAAGTTGTAAATCTGGGAATTCCATGTCATTTAATACCTTTACATGTTTTTAAACTCTTTCATTTTATGTTATTCCCAAAAGCATGTCACCTCAGATTAAAAATGGTATTTTAGACATTAAATGATGTGTAATCCTTACACAACATGTACCGTTATCACGCTGTGTAACACAGTCCATGACATCAATCCATATATGCTTAAACTTCATGTAATTCAATTACATGTCATGTAATTTCCCAACAAATAGCAGAAAGTTCAAATAAAAGAAGAAAATTCCCACAAAAAATATGACTCGGTCGTTATAGGATTCCTACAAATTCAAGGTTGGGAAAAATCTCCTAAATAAAAAAGGCATCCAAATGAAATGACTAAGACATTCCTAATATTAAGGTAATGGGGAGTTACAAAGGTGAACCACTCCCTTGTTCAAAGGGTTTTGGTGTATCTATAAAATTTTACTATATATTCCAAACTATTTGAGTTTTTTTCTTAGTATTTTTTCAATTCCACCATTATTCGTAATATTTACCCTAAATAGATGGTATTTGAGAGAGAAATGGAGTTCTTGGGTGTTCATTAGGGTGATCATTCGATGATATAATATATTAAACAATTCACTGGACTGTTCCCTTTATTATATATATAATTATATTATAATTGAAATGAATTATTATCACGGTTTTATATTATAGTTATTAACAATAGTATTTATAATTATATATATGTTATTATTATAATATCTAATTAACTATAATGATAATAATAATAATAACATATTTTTATTATTATTAAATCAGTGTCTAGAGTAGGATAAACAATAAAAATCTACAATAAATGTGCACAGAAAGGCTCGAGACTGAGACCTTCCAAATTCCATGACAGTGGGGATTGTATATATTATTATTATTATTAGTATTATTATATGAAATTTTTTATAAATATTGTTGTTTAATATTTAAATCTCTTATTTTTTTTCAAGCAGTATCTGTGCTTCAACATCCTTGGTCTTTGTCTTATCCTTTAGGCTTATCAAGATCTTCAGAAACCATCACTATATTCATCAGTCATTTCCCAAAGTTTTGTTTTGTGTTTTCTAAAAAAAATTAAATATGTATATGTCAAAAAAAATTGAATTATGTATTGGAAATATGGTAGCGGTGTGCCATCTTTTTCTTTTCATAGATGTAGATCGATGACATGGTAAAGGTGGGTGGGGGAGACAACCTTTCTCCTAAAATATAGTGAATTTCAGATCGATATTGTATTTCTTTCTCTTATATCCCTATAAAGGGCACCCCACGTCACTTCAAAATTCCCTCCTCTCTTTAAATTACTAACCCACTCTCTCTAAATGAATCCTTAATGGTGCGTAGTGGTTTTGGTGGCCGAAAAAAAGTGTCAATTTTTTTGGAAAGCGTTGTTTAGATGTATTTTTTCATATTTAATTTAATATTATTTACTAATTTATTTCATTTGTTTTTAGTATGTTCTAATTTTTTTTTAGTATTTTAGTTAGTTATATATAGTTTAAAAATGAATTTTATTATTAGTAATGATTTATTATAGATTAACTAATGAATAACTTAGGATTAAATAATGATTACATATATGAGTTATATAAAAACAATTAACAAATAAATTTCAAAGGATTATCTAATTAATACGGAATAATTAATTGTATATTGATTAATGTTTAACTAATTATTAGATAATTAATATATCATGATTATTTAATGATTAAAAATTGAATAAGTAATGATTATAAAGTATTTAACTTATGGTTAACTAGTTATTTTGTAATGATTAACATATGATTAAGTAATGATTAAATTGTGATTAACCAATGATTGAGTAATGATTAACTAATGATTAGAGATTTATTTACTAATGATTAAATAATTATTAAGGAATTATTAAGGAATGATTAAAGAATGATTAATGAACGATTTACTCGTTATTAAGTAATGATTATATACAGATGAAAGAATGATTAAGGACTGATTAAGTAATGATTAAGTAATGACTAAAAAACATTTGAGGATTGATTGATGAAATATTAAAGAATGTTTGAGGAATTATTAAGGAATGATTATAGAATGATTAGCAACTAATTAACTAATGATTATTTAATGATTAATTAATTATTAACCGATGATTAAATATTGATTAACTATTGATTGAGTAATTATTAAATATTGAATAACTAATTATTATATAATGATTAACTAATGATTAAGGAAATATTAAGGGAAATATTAATAAATGATTAACTAATGATTGAGTTATGATGAGAGAATTATTACAGAATGATTAAGGAATTATTAAATAATGAATAATGAATTATTAATCGGAGATTAAGGTATGATTAACTGATTATTAATGAATTATTAACTATGGATAAAGTATTTATTAGAGAATGAATAATTAAGGATTATAGAATGATTAAAGAATAATTGAATAATGATTAATTAATGATTATGTAAGTATAAAATAATGATTAAGGAATGATTATTGAATGATTAAAAAATGAATAATGAATTATTAAATAATTATTAAGGAATAATTAACTAATGATTAAAGAATGATTGTGTAAGGATTATGTAATTATAAAAGAATGATTAAGGAAAAATTAATGATTTATTAATGATTTATTAACCAATGATTAAATTTTTATTATCATAGAATAAACATAGGACAAAGGATGAAAAGCTGGATAATAGAGAGGTTTAACCACAAACATGATTTGTTACTCTTGTGTTTCAGATATTTCATCCCTTATTTCATGCCAAATTTGTAAGTTGCTATGGATATGGTTTAGATAAAATACATTGTCTTTATAAACCATTGAAAAAACCTTTATGAAATTTAAAATTTATACTAAAAAACATTAGTGTAAACATTTAAGATATAAGAAAATATTCTAAAATTTTAGTAGAATAAAAAAATTTAGTTATATAAGAAATAAAATCCATGTATGGATACTACAAGTGGATGTGGATATAGAATAGATGTATGTAGGGGTAAAACCCAAAAACATTACATTGAGCTAGTCTTGTCTGGAACTGGTGCATGACAACAGGATTTACTACACACCTGGTTTGAATCTCCTAGGGGATATTATTTAGATGATTAATATTTTCTTTATAAACAACGGAAGTACCATTAGGATGATTAAAAATTGTACTATGAAACATTAATATCATATTTTACTATATGAGAAGACATTCTAAAATTTCAGTACCATATAGATTATATGAGAAACCCTCATTTTTAATAGTATTCGTAGAATGTTTTTGGAAAGTAAGGTAAAAAAGAATAGAAAAAATAAAGTGAGATTATTTATCTAAGATAAAATAGAAATTATAATCATATAAAGTGAAATATAAAAGAACAATCCTAGTAAATAACACCTGAATTATTTACAATAGACAAAAAATACAATAAAATTTTTCAACAAAATAGAGTTTGTATGAGATGAGTCTGACTTCAGATGTGAAGAAAAATTTATCTTCTTTTCATGTTATAGCTTAATAAAATATTCCAAAGGTATGTTTGTATGTTTTTAATTTTCAAAAGTTATATCCTTATAATGAAAATCCTCCTCATATGGTGATGCTGTTATAAGAATGCCAAAAGATTTTGAAAACTAAAATGTTAAGTTTTCCCCTTCGATGATGTTGTTAAGATATCACTTGAAAATGGGATGGCTTTTACTTCACATCCAAATTCAGGATCATCTCATTCAAACTATGTTCTGTAAAAAAACTCCTAGGTATTTCTTACTTGTGGTAAAGCATTAATGTGTTATTTAATGTGAATATTCTTTTCCATTTCACTTTATATGATCATACTTGTCATTTTATTATGGATAAATAAAGTGTTTTGAGGTTTCCCATTCTTTTTATCTTAGCTTCCAAAACATTCATTGAATAATTTTATAATAAAATATTATATAAAAAATTATTAGTATCAAATTTTAAGATATAAAAAGATGTTATAAAATTTTAGTATCATAAATATTATGTGGTCAAACCTAATAATCAATATTATTTACACTATTATAATCTTGATCACAAAATATTTTTGTCATATAGAGTTAGGTTTTCATGTTTCTACAACTATGGGGTGTATATTCAAACTGAGTAAGGTAATTTTAATAGTACACAACCAAAAAAGGTTATGACATCTTATTGTGTAACAATAATTTAACTTCAAGATATAGTTATTGGTTGCTTAAATATGGCACCTGATCAAGAGATCAATCCCATTATCTATATAAATTTTCAATTCTCGGCTACACTATAGCATCAAGCTTTTCCTTTGGTTGATGACTTGCAGTGTGTCTAAGGAATAAATTCATATTACTAGTTCTATAATGGTTTAATGATGAAATTATTTGTTTAGGTTTATAATTTACAATAACAATGTCCAATTATATGAATACACAGACATACAAGAGAGATTTAATAAGGTCTACCTAAGAAATTGAGGCTCCTCCCTATGATGTGGAAGAGGAAAACCTAGATGATCCCAAAGACATACATGTAAATCCAACTTCCAATGAGGATTTTTTTAATTATGTAATTGTTAGTGATTATAGTACTGATGAGTATGGTGTAGCAGAAATTTGGGTGTATGTTTCCAGAAATGTTGTAGTTGTACCACAACATTGATCCACAATAAACAATCCACCACTCTTTGCATATAGCTCGGAAGAAATGTCACGTTTTCATGAAAAAGAATGCAATTTTATCACACCTAAAACTGGGTTTACTAAAGATATAGTGGATATGTTTAGTGATATAGAAAGAATATTTTATGTTTGAATGGATTTTCAATGTAAGGATACATATAAAAACATACTAAAATTATTTCATATTGGGTGGAACTGTAGTTATTTAGTTTAGGAATCAAGATGTAAAAAGTACATCATATGATGTGATAAATATGGGGATGACTGTTTATTCCTATTTAAAGTGATTTTGGACATTTTATTTTTAGGTTGGAGAATTTTTATGATTGATTAGATCAAACTTACATTCATCCAAACCTGACAGACTTTAATACTTTATTAGATGCTGAATTTATGTCATTAATTTTCGTCGAGATGATAAAGACCTGCCATGATGTTCCTACAGTTCTTATGCAAGATAGGATTATAAGATTTCATATAATATGGCATGGATGGAGTAACCGAAATCAATTGTGAATGTCTATAGTGATTGGTATGACTCGTATTAGGTGTTTCCACAATTTTAATCCATACTAAGACACAACGACAAAGTTTTCTTCCATCTTCATGTGAAAAAACATGTCTGTTAAGATAATAGACTTGATCCATCTTGTATTTTATTTAATAGACTATTTTGGGAATTCCTCCTATGTATTTCCTTATTTAATTCCTTAAATAGTTCATTGACATTGGTGGAATAATTCTATATATAAATTACATGGGATTATTGTTGATTACGAAATCCCAAGATATAAACTTTTCTCCTCTTCCTCTTGCCTTTCCCATTGTGGAGGAGGAAAACTACATATCATGTAGTCTGTTTTTTGTATGTATTAGCAACCATTTCACCCATATTTAGAGATTATATTAGATATTTAATTGGCATAAGTAAATAAATGTGAAATTCAATGTAGATCCTAATATATAGAGACCACCATATTCACATCATTAGTACTACATTAGACACATTTCTAGACATGTGCGAAAAATATTCCATCATAATTTTATGAAGAAGGAAATCATGAGGCTGTGTATGGAATGTATTCATTATTAATTACTATTTCAATGTAAATTTAAAATTAATTTATGTGAAATATGATCACTTTTATATAGTATTTATGAACGATAAATGATTTTTTAAAGGAGGTTTTAAAGAAATATACAAGTCTAATCAAGTGTGTATGATTATGTGACGTAGATTCCAAAAGAAAAATGGACATTAGAATATGATAGGGGGATATATATATACACACGTGACCAAAAATGTAGTGGAATGCATCAATGGTGTCTTTGAGGGGCTTCGAAAGTAACCTATAACTTACCTAGTTCAAGAGATATTTTAACATTGTATGAAGTACTTCATTGATAGTAAAATACTATCCTCATATGGGATTTAAAAGGGGATAAGGTACAAAAGGCACATTCCATGAGATATTGAAAACAACATTGAAGAATTTTAGGGTTATTGAGTGTTCCTTTTCAATTGAGATGTCTCTTGATTTGAAGTTTAAGAGTGTTTGGACATCATAACAAATAGAGTTGGTGAAAAAATGGAGGGATTACCAGAATCATGGAAATGTCAATGTGGAGAGTTCCATGCACTATGATTTCCTTGCACAAACACTAATGTTTCATGTTCCTTTATGAACAAATCACGGGATGAATATATTGATGCAGTGTACTGTATAGACATCACTTCTAACTGATATGTTGCACCATGGACACCTATTAGGGGGTTTTGACATTTCACAATGTCTGAAGACTAGCTGATATTGACACCTAACATCAATACGTATCATTAATGAGGGAGACCAAATTCCAGAATGGTGAGGAATGAGATGGACTAGCCCTAAGAAAAATGGATATTTTTGAGATGTATTGTATGTCATCATGAAATCCATAACCAGAAACGATTCCCTAACATTGCTGGATCAAGTTCACACTTTCAGCAACAATGATGTATTGTCTCCAATGTGATATTTTCATATTATTAATTATATGGAGTTAATATGAAATCCTTCATTTTGTATAATGTTATGAAATTTATAAATACTTTTACTATCAAATAAAAATAATCATTTCATATTAACATTAAAAGGAATATTATAAGTACATGTGAGGTGTTATGAAAGCATAATAAAACTATACATGGCTAAACCATGAATAAACCATGTGATAAAATAATCATTCCACACTGAAGAATTATTTCATTTTTCTTACATATTGATGGAGGATATTGTACTACTCACTGAAGTGGATAGGCATGTTTCCCATTCTATAATAGTGGTTCTTCAGGTTTGAATGATCAATGTTCATCGAGCGCCCCATCATAATCACATGTTTCCTCCAACCGTTGTTATATTGTACCTGCACCATGCTGGATTCTATAGAATTAGGGTATTTGATTTTAAATTTTTTGGTCATCACTTAATTGATTCAATCCTCAAGATATGAAGACCAATGACACATGCATTCCTCCTACCTCAGGGAGATATGACCACCACCTTTTAGGATGTGGCGGTCCTTCTTGGTCTTCATATCCTGGGGATGCAGTTATTATACCCACTCATGTAGACTAGATAGATCTTATATAGTGATTTCTATGCACAAATTTTTTTTGATGATGCTTTTATAGATAGAGGGTCTATATCTTTTATGTTCTCTGATATTCACATTTCACATTTACCTGATAACACTAATGAGTAGACTGTCACGTGCCATTCCAATGCCTATATATTATAGATCCTTAGAGGGACATTGTTTGCTGATCACTTAGGTATGCTTTTGAACATGATGTATATGGGGATACGAGATAATTTTTTTATCAGCTAGAGAGATACATTTTGGGATATGTTCACTTATCTTTCAAATACATGGAATTATTCATGGAATGCCACTCAAATTGCACAGATCTTGGAGGTGCATCATCGTTCTTCATATGTGGTCATGGGAGCACATACTTCTAATCTCGACTATTTTTGCGGGAAAGAATATGTCTATATATGTGTTCTGTGACACTCCAAATAGACACCGTTTTTTTACCCATATCTATTGGGATTTTATGATAGTATGTGTTATTGAATCTACATCCTTATTATTTATCACTTTTGATGTTGTATTTTATAGGTGGAGTTGGGCACACAACATCAACAGAACTATGACACTCCATTTGGGTGTATACGTTATCAAGTTGGATAGTCTCATACCCTACAATTTAAGTATATATAATCATTCATTGTCTAAAAAAATCATAATATCATCATTTTTTATTTTTAGTGAGAAACTCTTTTGAAAAGTCTCACATGTCATATCAGATTTCATTGATGGAATACTGGGATTTATTAGACTAGTTGACTACATAATGAACTACTATGATTTATGATGTTATGAATGTAGTGCCTCTCAATAAATTTCAAATTATTGAGTGGCACTATCCTGATAGAGTCATGTGCCAGTATGGCTTTGTTTTGCACAATCCATTTCTACCGAGACAGTCACCAGCACTTCATCCTGTAAAGTTGATTGGGAGGCATGTAGTAGACTAATGCCAACAATTTTTCGAGTATCTATACCTATGGGTTAAAATATCATCCCTTCATACAGAGGTTGTACATATGATGAAATAACTTCTATCATAGTAGGTCAAGTATGAGCCATGGTATAGACTTAATTCTATATTGTATCATACTCCACATGGTAGAGGGATTCCGGATATGGTAAGTCAAAAAATATAAATTAGTGTGTTTATTATACTATTTTATAATTCATTTTGAATCTATTATTAGAATACTCGACTACAGTAGATTATTTTTATGACTAATCCTTATGAGGAGGGGGTTGCTAGCCTGGCAGCGATCCACTCTAGAGTATAAGGGACAATTCCAGCTTATCATGTCATTCACAATAGTATCTTTGATCATCCAACCAAGGGAGATGATGTTCCTACCTAGGTAGTGAGGTATCCGTCACAGGAAACTCCTCTAATAGTTTTTGATTCTGATGATCCTCAATGATGATGATGATATAGACCGCATCGTGCTACATGGGAGGCCTCACCACTTCCATAGGTAGAGGTCATCCCACTAGTAGTCTAGCCTCACCCGATCAGGTATGTGCATAATGAGGAATGGGATCCATCTATATTAGCAGGATATCCATAGTTTTATCATTATGAAGATCATCTGATATTATATTAGGGGTCATTTTCATGCGTCCATCATTCTTGTTAGGCCCTTCACAGGCTATATGGTTCCCCCAGGAGATGATGGAAGTTCCTTCTACTCAAATAATGGACGAATGATTGGTTGTGTAGGAAAACTTAAATTTGACATCTCCTCCCATTGAAACACAGGAAGAGCATTTGATAGCTGAGGTTCCATCACTTGATCATCATCCCACTATAGGTCATCATACTTTACCCTATCACAAAGGTAGATGATCTCGATACTGGAAACCCATTTGCACACCACCATGTGGGATGAGACCTCACCACAAATAGAGACTGTAGTCATTGATGTATATGTTTTATGTCAATTAAAATCGTGAAATTCTTTTTACGATCACCCGTCATTATATTTTTTCTACTGTTTCAATTTTCATTTATATTTGAGTTACAATTTATATTTCATAAGATTCCAAAGTAGACTACTTGAAACATCAGAAAACATATTTTATTTCAAGTAGGTAAATTTAAAATCTCCCAAAATATTAACTATAAAACAATTTAAATAAAATATAAAAAATTTATTAATCATCTAATGATTTCTTGAAAATAAAACTAATATCATAAATATTATAAATAATTAAAAATGAATGGGATGTAAAAATTGACTATAAATACAGTTGTAATGGTTTAAAACAATAATATATTGTGGTACTAGAATTTCTTTTCATTTATTATTTTTAATAAATCCTTGTTATTTAGAATTCTTTCATATGTTAAGTAAGTGTGTAAGATATTATTAAGACTATATTAACATTTTATAAGCTATGGACATTCAAAGCCACTAACTTCAAGCATTTTTATATTTTATGTAAGTGACTTCGAAGGCATACAACATATAAATTATAAATAAAATGTAAATTATATTTTCAAAAGTGACTCAACATATAAAACCTAATTTAAAATAGATATATTATAACTATAATAAGTAAATGATAATTTACATGTTTCAAAATTTATTTCTTTAAAACATATATTTTAAACATTCAAATATTAATGGAAATAGTTCTAAATAAAATAAAATAAACACAGTATACATATATATCATAATATACAGACATATATATATATATATATATATATATATATATTTAAATGTACAAACATGTATTTGTAGAAAAAAATTTCTGAAAGGTGGGAGAGGCCATACCTCCTTCCCACTTAGCCAAAATGTTGATGTGCCTCTACTGTCGTTCTAATGTAGATATCAAAATTTCGTTGATTTAGTCTCATTTAGAAAATCACAAAACACTTGAGAAAAAATTGTTCATCTTCTAGGTTTCCTTCTTGCCCATTTTTTAACCCATTTAATTATTATTTTTTCTTAAGGGATGTGGTTTTTTATAATTAACAAAAGGGTTTGGAAAAGCATGAATGGGTGTAACATCCCCAAATTCAAAACTCACTCACGTGGCCAAAAAGGGTTGGTTTTGTGACCTCAAGTGTGCCTCCCCTTACACTAGAGGCTACCGACAAGCTACGAGGGTGTAAATTTTATAGTTGCGAGACTATACCCTTTGAAATAAATTGTCATATTAATTAACAAATCATAATAAAATGGAAAAACAATTCCAGTCATAGAGGAGGATAACAATATGTCAAACTAAATAATCAAATAATAATAAGGGAACAATTTAATGACATGTTGGAATGTAACTACATGTCATGATAGAAAAATTAAATAAATAGAATAGTAGTCTCAATAAAATACTATATGTTTTGAGTCTTGATCCCCACATTAGTTTCATCACTACACTCCATAACAATAGATAAAATATATTCAATAGCAATGTTCTTTTTCTTTTCTAAACCTGCATCCACAGAATCTTTGTGTGTGATAAATACTGGCCTGGATAGGGCGTGAGTATAACTTAATGGGTTGACACCACCATGTCTAAAAATCAATATGATGAGAAGTGAATTCGATAAATATATAAATAGGTCTATCAATTAATTTAATAATTAAATAAATACAACAACTGGCACTGGATCCATGATGAAATATCTCTGAGCATGGCTTACGACCATGTCAACCACAACCATGTATCCAATTTAAACAACCATCTTTGTTACCAGGATAGAAAATCTTGGAGCACATCTTAAGACCATGGAAACCACTATATAACCATTGTATAATCACAAAATTCAATTTGGGCCAAATCCATCTAATCATTTCAACATTTCTAGGTCAAATCCCTATAAGCATTACAACATTTCAGGGACAAATCCCTACAAACATTACATCATTTCTCGGTGAAATCTGTATAACAATTACAGCATGGGACTGGGCTGATCCCACTCACTATAAGTGTTACAATATATTCTAGTGAAAGTTCCTATGCATGGACCATTATATATAAACATTGGTATGGAACACAATTCTTTTCATACAACATGGATATCACAACGTCAAATCATATATCTCAATGGTTAATTATGTGAATCAACATTATTCATTCATCTGACACCAGAAATTAAATTCATAATTAATTTAAAATTATATCAATAAGCTATAAGCCATATTTTAGGGATCCAATAACATAAAATCATTCTAGGTCACCTGTCATGCTAAACACACTTCAATATATTATCCAATTACAAATTCATTTGAAACTAAAAGAATTCAATGGATAATTTCATTAAATTATTTAATCAAATAGGGTGCATGTAATGAGGGATAAATCATTATATTTCATAAAAATGAAAAAAATCTAACCAAAGGGTTATGATTTTGACCCCTACCTTATATTGATGATCCATAAATGCTTAATATAGACAACACCCATGAAGAAGAAGGTGTAAATGATTTCGAATAGGTTCCTAGATAAAAATCAATCAAGATCGAAACCAAAAATGCAATTGTCCAAGGTATTTCACCGCAAAGAGTTAGAGAAGGAAGAAAATGAAGGAGAAACATGAACAAAAGAACTTACCAAGAATTTATCACACAAACGGGATGTCTGGATGGGATATTGGCACTCCAAAATCTCCTAGAGCATTCTCTAATGCTGAGAGGATTGGAGCTATAGTGAAATAGAACAAATTTCATCCTCGTAACATGTTTAAAATTGTAATTTATGAATTTACACATCATATAACATAGTTAATCATTGTGTAAAGGTTTTTAATGGTATTATCTAAAAACCCATCGCCTTTGATTTATATAACTAAAACCCAGGAAACATTACATGACGTGTAATCCCTTTACACAAAATTTATTTTTTATGTAGTTTAGTTTTAGTCCATTTTCCAATTAACTCTCCAAACATCGTTCAAACCTTCTCAACATACCAAGAACCGATATTAATACTTTGTCCAATTTATACAAGGACTCCAATAACTCAAATGATTATACATCCCCAAACTTAATGTTATTTTCCCCAATAAAGATCTCCATCTCCGAATAAGACTCTGCAACTAAAGTTTAATAAAAAAACTCAGAGAGAAATGTACCTAAAAAAAGATGTGATCTTACAACGAGGTTTAGGATTCTCTTTCGGACATTAGGAAAGAGTGAATCCTATTCAAACATCCATCAAAAAATTTAAGAATGAATCTTTAAAATGATTCACACCTCTTGGATGAGAAAATCTATAAACGTAGGTGACTCCTCCGTCCATTTATAATTTTTCTACACTGTGTCTTGTTGTGAAGGCCTACTAGATTGCTTTCTCAACATATATTTTATACTTTAAGAAGGAAAATATTCTATTTCAAAATTATAACTGTTTAGATGTTTTTTTATTTTCATTGTATCTATTATTTATTTAATATATATAAATGATTGGATTTATCGATGTATAGATGTATGGATGTTTGAATGTATAAATTATAGTTAATTTTATGATTTAATTTCTGAATGAGTAATTTATTCATAGTTAAATTTAAATTGAATAATTTAGGAAATTTAAATATAGTGGTTGTATAATTTAAATTTTATTTATAAAATAGATTTATATTTTGGGAAATATTATTTTTTTTAAATATGTATAGATTTTTATTTTAAATGGTGAGTAATTATATTTGAATATATTTATATGTGTATAGTTTATATTATTTTTAAAGAAACATAAATTTAAATTTTTAATATTCTATACACATATGTAAATAATGTGAATATATAAAAATATTTTATAAAAACTATATTATGAAAAAAATACTAGTTATATATAGTATCATATTTAAATTTATTTATATATATGTATCATATTTTTTCAATTAAGAGTATACAAATGATTATTATAAATAAAATTTTTAAATTATGTTAACTATCAATAATATTTATTCTAAGTAATAACATATATACTATAATTACTTAAATTTAAAAATTAATAAATACTATAATAATCATATATATAAATATTTAATGTTATAATGTTTAGAATAAAAATATTTTAAAATATTTTAATGGTAATTATGTAAGTGTAAGTTATATTACTTTTATTAATTAAATTTAATAAACATTATTATTAAAAAAATTAGTATTTTTTATAAATTTTTAATACTTATATTTAGAAAAATATATTTGTTTTGAAACTTATATGAAATTATATATTAAAATATTAAACTGTAAATTTGAATATATTCAAAATTGTAAATATTTATGTTCTATTATCTAAATATATTTGTGTGTATATATTCATGTATATTATATATAAATTTAAATAAATTTAAATTATAATAGTTGATGCACATATGTAAATAATGTTAATCCACATATATATATACACACAAATTGAAAATTTTTAATTTTCAAAAGTATGTAATATAAATATGTGGAAACATATGTCGATATTTATTATATATTAGATATAGTTATGAGTAACGTTATATTATATAGAAAATAGTAAGAATCCCAAAAAACAAGTTAAGTGTTTTGTGTGATGAATGATCTTGAGATTATCGGCCAATGCTTAATTGAAATCGAATGTCTTTTTTGTGTGTACAGTTATACAATTTTTAATAACATCATTTCATTTTCCTCATTGATGACCCGAGAGACACCCTTCTCCCTTAGTCTATAAGGTCATTTTTTCCAACATAAAAAATAATATGTATCTTAAAACCCTAGGCCGCCTCAGTTACATGTCAGAATTTTTTAGTAAAAATGCATTTGACAAGAGGAATTAATGTTTGAAAGGAGATTTAAGGTTCTAGAAATCTTGGATAAAAGGGGATCCAGGAGTCTGCCCCAAGGTTCTTTCTGCTTTATCAAATAATGATAGGGTGATCTATAGAAAAATTATCAATATCAAGTCATTGTTATTTATTCATAACTAGTTAAAATAATTTAAACATTTTATGATATGGTATAAATATATTTAATGTGTTATTATATTTATGTTGGTAATCATATCACCATCAATATACATCAAAATTTAGGTTACATATATCAATCAATATTTTTTTTATAGTTTTCCCCTATAAAGTGAAAAATATTTGTCAAAGTTTGAATATAAATATATGTTTACATATAAATATATTATTTAATAAATATATTTATAGGTAATGATAAAATATGTAAAACATAATAATTATCTCAATCAAACATGTTATCATATTTTTGTTATGAATGATCATGAGATGATCATATAATGTTTGATAGAAACTGTATGTTGTATTATTTGTATTTTATTATTCATTTTTTTGTATTTGAATGATCTTGAGATGAGCTACCAGTGTATTATTTAAATTTCATGTCATGTTTATTTGTTATATAATTTTTAATAATTATAATTTCTTTTCCTTGTTGATGACATACATGTCATCCCTCTCTCTAAGTATATAAGGACCTATATGTCCACATGAAAAATAATATGTATCACAAATTCCTAGCCTCCCTCCCCCCCAACGTGCATGTGATTAACATTATAATAAAAGGGTGTTCGACAAGAAGTGTTTCTGATTTAAGATGTATATTTACATCATGTTAAAGGAAACTCATGGATGAAGAAATATGAGATAATAGAGGCGCTAAGAGTCCCCCCCCCCACCTTAGGTTTTTGTTGGTTTATAAAATATAGAGAAACAAATACATAGAAAATGTATCGAAATTAAATCATATTTTTTTTATCATAACCAATTTAAACATTTTAAAAATTTCATGATGTAGTATATAAAATTTTATTAATTATTTATCGAGGAAATCAAGTCTATGAAAATATATTTCAATGGTGAATCAAATTATACCGAAAATGGTTTTATCTATAGTTTTTCATCTAGAATAGTGTAAAATCATCATGAATGTGTGACATATGATGAAGTTCATAGGCATATTCATAGTTAGCTAAAACTAATGTTTGATCAATCAATTACATCAATTATATATCAACATCTTCAATATCCTGGATATGTATGGCACACATAGTATCCTCTGTTTTACTATGAGGATTGGAGATATTCATCATTGTTGTTCAGGAAATAGTGTTGTAATGTTTTAATGGAATTATATGTGGTGACATCTAATTTTTATGAGGTGAAACCTACTTCTGCCAGACCATGTTATGTGATATCTATAGAATATGGTCCTTCACAACACTCTCATTTATTTCCTGCTCATATGAATCAAGTAATATGAAAAAAATTATAAAGAATCTAATCGGTATTTACAAGGAACATTTTGAAGCTTCCCCATTTGTACTCATAATTTACAGAATGAAAATTTATAGGATTGGGAAGTATCTAGTGATGCATCATGGGATGATGTGAATGCAGGTGATGTTGGGAATGAACCATCTATGGTTCCTTTTATAGATAGGTATCCACTAGTTAGTGGTAATCATCCTATATTATTTAATTCCCTAGTTGAATGAATTTCATGTGCACATCATTTTAATTTGGATATCATTACATCAAATATTAAATTACATGACATAATAGATTGGACTATTACATTGACCGGTAACACCATCTATTTTGGGAATGATTTTGAAAGTAATTTTCATTGAAAAAATGTGACAAAAATACAACATAGTGTAACATTTTTCGTTTTTGTTTGATGAGTCAAAAAAGGAAAAATATTACATTCTATGAAACAAATACGATCCAAAATGTAAATTATGATTGAGGGAGATATATGATATATATTTTAATGTTTCAAGATAACCAAATTAGAATTCCTCCAAACATGTGTAAATCCAATCCAAATATAGGATCACACTTCACATGATGTATAGTTTATATCAACTATTTTTGTAGATAGGATATGAACATGTCATGAAGTTCTTGGGTTGCTTGTTTCAGAAGGAATAATATATAGTTTTAAAAAATATATATCCTACAAAAATTCTTGAAATGAAAAACAAAATGTAATTTTGAAAGATTATTATGATTAGGATATATCCTACGAAATTTTTCCACATCTTATAAAATTTTTCTCTCTCAATTATTTGGTTATTCATAATTTTGAAAATATTAAGTATGTCTACCAATATCACCATGTTGATAAAAATGATGTTCTATAGGCTATTTTGGGCATTAAGTCCACATATTGTTGCTTTCCCATATTATAACCATTTAATTAATGTTGATGGAACTTTTCCTTATGGAAAGTATATAGGTGTTCTACTTATTTATTCCACATAGGATGGTAAATATTCTCCTCTACTGATTTCATTTTCCGTTGTTGAAAAGGAAAATTTTGAATCATATAGTTGGTTTTTTTTCATGTATACACATTCATGTCCCACAAATCTATGGATTGGGTCTTATATCTGCTCTTTGTCGATCAATTATAGATGTCAATAATGGTGATATAGTTTTTTGGGGAGATCTGACTTCTTTTCATCAATATTTTAATAGATATGTTTCTAGTAGTTTTTTTAATAATTTCACTAATGAAGAAAATAAATAATGTGATCATATAGTTGGGTATGTCTTTTTAACTTATTTTTTTGAAAAAACAAATTAATATCGTTTTAAATACATTATTCCCTTGTTGTTTTAGCATCTGAGAATCAATAAAAAAATGTTTGATCAATATATTGAAGAAATTATAAGGGATAATCAATATTTCTATGATTATATGATTCTAATTTCAAAGGTAAAATAGTCATTAGCATATGATCACAGTTGGAGATATTACTATATGAAAAAAATTATAGTGAAGTGCATAAATGGGGTATTTAAGGGTGTGTGAAAACTATCAATCTTAGGGGTACTAGAAAAGAAATATTATTTATGTTTGATATACATTTTTGAATGGTCCCAATAGGCCATTGGGTAAGATATTTCCATGACCCACTCATTGGAATCCATGGTCGAATGTTGTTGGCAATATTGCAAAATAAGTATTATAATTGTGGTAATTTTAAGGCATTAAGATATCCCTATGAACATGTTGTTGCATATTAGGATTTGGTGGACATATCACGGGATCCCTATGTTGACCCAGTGTATCATGTGAACACTCTAGTTAACTATTATAGTGTACCATGGATTCCTGTTGGTGACCTTCGTTCTATTGACTTGCATTTTGATCAGTCGAATTTCATCCCTAATATTTCCATTTTTCGTATTACTACTTTTTCATTAATAAATTCTATCATTTAAATATTTTTTCATTAATGTATTGTTACATTTATAGTTTGAAGTTGAATTTTTATATCATATTTCATACTTTTAAACTTACCACTCCATATCCGAATGTGACACCTAATATAACTAGGATTCACCCTCGAGGATGACCCAAGTCTACTCTTATAAAAAATGATATGGAATGGACTTAGAAACTGGGAGGGAGACTACGATGAAAACAAATCATGCATAAGGTTATACATGTAAGATATTTTCCTATGTGGAAGGATAGAGCTTCACTTCTCATCATCCTTGATTGAGTCTACGTATTTTATCATGAATGTGCACATTTTTCTCATATGCAGACTATTTATTAATAAATCCTTTTATATCTGACTTGTTTCATTTCTAGATTGTTTCATCTTTGATTTGATTCATATTTTTATTCGGTAAGATTGAATTTTTTGATAATTCAAATATTAAAAAAATGAACACAAAACAGAAATCAATAAAAAGTGGTCCATCCTCTAATTGATTTGTCATAAAATCAATTCTTCAAATCACATGGATGATTGAATATATCATGTAGAAACATTTTTTATGTGGTATTTTCGTCAATTATTTTATACATTAAAATATTTAGAAATAAATTAAACATTATTAGATATCATTAAAACATAAAAATTGATAAGATAAACCTATAACATCATTTACATCTATTTGTTTATCTCATTTTTTATTATAATTTTTAATTATGAATTATAATTTTGTACCTCATTTTGATTCATGTAATTTTGTAAAAACTAGATTATAAATTTTATTGAATTTTCTATAGAAATAGTAAATATGATATCAACTGTAGAGATGTAGGGTCCTCCTTTGATCACATTCATGGATAGGCATCTTTCACAGCTTGTTATACAGGTATATACAGTTCCTGATTTGAGTGTATAGATATTTCATTGTTTCCATCATGTTTCTCCACCTCCTCTCATCGTACCTCATCTTCGCCATGCTGGGTTCTATGACGTAGCGATGCGTGACTTCACATTTTTCGATCATCAACTCATTTCTACGATCATAGAGAGATGGAAACCAAAGACACAAACATTACATTTTATAGAGGTAGAGATGACTATTACAATTGAGGATGTTTACATTACGTTGGGCCTCCCCATTAACGGTGCAGTTATTATGGGGTGGGTGGGTGAAAATTGGTTTGATCTAGTTCATAGATTATTGGAAATCAAGGTCCTTGACAATGGAAGGTCCGTTGTCAATAGTATATTATGAATTCCTCATATAGATGGGAACTTCATTAATCTAGAATATTATTATGACAATATCATCATGTTTCAATTTATAGGTGCATACATTTTGAGGCTTATTGGTGGAATAAACTATGTTGATCATTCAACTATGTTTGTAAATTTTAAGTACTTACCATTATTAGAGGACTTGTACAAGACATGGCGGTATAGCTATGGGTATTCATGTCTTTAATATACATACATGGTGATATGTAGAGAATATTTCATCGATGAGATGTAGATCATGGAATGTGTTATTCTGATACAAATGTGGATATCGAATCATATTCCTCACTTAATCCCACAAACACATGTGTTATTGCCTAGAGATATTTTAGTATAGTCTCTGCAATGATGCTGGTATATTTTTCCCTCTTTAAAGTAGAAAAATAAAATATGTATCTTTAAATTATGAAATATAAGTATATAACGTTAATCTACAGGTGGAGTTAGGAACATCGATATTCAGATACAGCCAGAGATATTGTCCCGGAATATAGACTTATGTTAGACAATCTTTGGCTGGAAGAAGTACATAGTTATTAATTATACACTTACATTATTATTATGTATAGTACATGTCTTCATTTGTTAATTTATTTCTTATTTTATTTATTTTTCAAATTTCATGGATTATATAGAGTGGGGCCATCATCCAGAGCCTCCCACCATACTCCATGATTACTTTTATTATCATCTCATGATTCATTTCTATGATTTATTTTTGATATTGTTGGGTGGAATTATAATGATAGATTTAAGAGGAAGTTCGGCTTCTATCAATCCATTCCTGCATCGTGTGGTCAGCTACCTTCACATTATTCCTTGAATATGTCTGGGAAGAGAGACTTTAACTGGAGAACATATCATACCTAATATATTTAGATGTGGGAAAAAATACATGAGTCCTGATTTGGAGGGGAAACATGAAATGTATTCATTTACCAGATCAACTAGATTATGGGATATGGTACCACATTTCCCTAGTGAGATATCTTATGTGACACAGATGAGTCTATCATGAAATGGTAATAATTATTATTTCTTCTTTTGTATTGTTTTTTATTAGACTTAGTTAACTGTATAATGGGTTTTCACAGGATGCTCATATCACTTATTTCCTTCTAATATCTTATCCCTTAGAGGGAGTCCCCTTAAACTTGAATTATTTTCCTAGAGTAGTGAAAGAGATACTTCCCCATATGGATGAAATTTATATTGGGATTTTCTTTGATGTTTCATGTGATACTAAGTGTGCAGATGCTGATATAATGTGCTAGTGGTGAAGACCCTGTTATGGATACCGACATGGAATGGGATGAGGGTGTTCATTATGATCATCCAGATGCTCCTCCAGTTCCTATAGTATATGAGACAAAACCATAGCCAGAGACATAGAAAAAGAAAGGTTCTTTCAGCATGATTGATTTTTTTTAAAATATATATGCTTACTAACTTTTCTTTCATTATTTATTATCCTATAATCTGATGTTATACCATGCATAGTAGCCATATTCTTCACATGTTGGGGAGAGTTCCATCCAGCAGCCACTATCCATGGCTGGAGGACATGGTACAGGCAGTGAGACTATAGATCCATCACCTATCACACATGACAATGTGGACGTAGATGTCATAGATGATATGTAAAAGTTGTGTATGCCAGACCATAGACATGGACGAACATGACATGGGCACAATATATATACACATGTTTGTTGGATGAAACAGAATTCAATACACTAACATAGATTAGATCGATACATTTTTTATGTTTCTTGAATCATTACTTATTCATTATTTGAAAAAAAAATACTAATATATTATATTTTATTGCATAAATCAATAAATTGATATAATTGAAAATTTATACAAATATTTTGGAATGATCAAGAAACATTAATACAAATACATGCATTGGTAATGATAATAATAATTACTATCTTATTTTTATTAATACTTTTTGTTTCATTATCCATATTATGTATAATATACAGTCATCTTAAATTTATTATTAAATATTAATAATATTTTTATTTTTATTTTTCTAAATATTATTAATATTAATAATAAATGTTACCTTATTTCTTATATAAGTAATTAATCGTACAATATAATTTAATAAGAATAATATAATTATTAAATAGTAAATATTTTTCTAAATATAAATTATTTTATTTATATTTTTATACAATTGATATTATCTATAATTATATTAATTACGTTAATAACATAATAACATAATAACATATTCATATTAAATAATATATAATAAAATTTAAAATTTAAAAATATTTTACATATTATGAAATTATTAATAATTATATAAACAATCATTTAACTAATTTTTATAATTCAAATATTATAAATATTATTTTAATATATAAATTGTTTAATTACATACTAATATAATATTAATTAATAATAAATAATACAATTTATTATTAATAAATATATTACTTATTAATAAATTTTTAATATTTTATATCAAAAAAACGTTCACACATACTTATAAATAAAAATCATATAAATATTATACATATAAATATTAAATATTATATTTTAAAATAAAAAAATAAATAATAAATAATATATATATATATATGTAAACAGTATTGAATAGGGTTCACTCCTCTTTGGTCATGGCCAGGAAGCATCGACCCCATTCATGCTTCTACTCCAAATGCAGAAGCATGAACAGGGTTTCAGCCTCCCCAGACCCATTTTTTAAAATAGCGATAAACTTATCCCTTTCTGTGTTTTTTTTAATTCTAGAAATCGTAACCCCCCCCCCCCCTATTTCCCATGAATTCAAGTGTACAAATCACACCTATAATTATCCATGCTCCCCTCATGCCTTCAAGGATTGAGACACCCCACTAGGATCCCATGCCATAATTTAGAAAACTATGTTGTGCCCATGTCTCCTCTACAACCTATTTTCTACTTTGGCACCAGTCAAGCACACCCTAAACCAAATGTTTCATGAGAGGTTATTGGAGGATGTGGTGTACATACTTGGTTGCATGAGTTTTTGTTAAGGACATGTTGAAATTTTCCCCTATAATGGAAAAAATATAAATTCTTCAAATAATTTAAATGTGAAACTAATTCCCAATCAACCATAATGGGGGTGGCTGGTGGAGAAACATGGATGTTGTCTGAGACAATACCTTCTTCAAAAATAATTTGTGGAAGGTTCCCTCTCAGGAAACACCTTATATTGAATATTTCTAATGAATGTGATTTACAAGACAATTAATTCCATTGAAGTTCTCTAAATAATGTGATATCCTAGACATTGTCTTCCTTTTATGTTTTCTAATGAAAGAATTGACTCGTAAAATTCCTACTCTACTTGGTTTTTTGAATTTTTTATTTTTATTTTTGTTTTCGTTTTTTTATATAAATATAAATTATAATTATATTTTCGAAAAATAATAACTTGGTTAATTATATTGTTTATAATTATTTATATTATTAATTATATTATATTTAAGTATTATTAAATACATAAATAATTATATTTTGAGGGTGGATGGTGCTGGATCGGCTCTGAGATATTTATTCCAATGGATGCCCCATTGAGATATATAGCTTTTCATGATGTTTTTTCCACAATTAATTAGTTATGTGCTTGTGAATTGTGGTGATATCACTACTCGGGGAGATACACTGGAGTCTTAGAATGGTTGTTTCGGATATGATGCTTTGCGTTTTATGTGGGATGTTGACTGGTGGAGTTGATATCATTGCTCGTCAGATAGTCCTTGGTGCTCAGAAATATTATTTGTTATGTAAGATCAGGTCGGGTGGAGATGATATCATTGCTCAGGGAGGTAGTCTAGAATTATTGGTGGCTCACAGAGTTAGATATAGACATGTGCTAATCGTGATGGCCTCCAGGGATGATCTTATGACACTAGGGATGTAAACCCAATTGAATGGTATGGATTTAGGCTAATATATTGCATTGTGTGTGGACAGGGTTCGTGAGTCCAGTGTTGGTTTGGGCACTCACTATGCGACTGATGGTCTTATTTCCTTGAAGGCTATTTTTGATGTAGATTTGAAACCTATAGTTGACTTAATTTCCTCAAGAATGTATAAAACTTATTCTATGAGCATAATAATAAAGAAGGGTTCTTCTGCTCATGTGGTTGGAAATCTAGAGGATTTTGCTAAAAGTCTAACCATGAGTCAGAAATCCCATATAACACATCTTGTTCCTCATAAAGGAGAAACACCTTGGAAGTTTGATAATCTATTTCATTGGTTTTCCTCTACCTAGGGATTCTCAAACTAGAGTTCTGTCTCACTAGGCTAAGGCTTCTTCCACTAAATTTACGCATCTGATGAATCCAAGTATTGCACTTGGAGTATTAGATTTCCCTTTTTGAATCTTGGATCTCTCTGTCATCATGAATGGTCTTTTTATTTCAATATCTCATGGGCGAGTAATTCTTTTTCACAGGTATAGATTTACTTTTATGGTCTCATTTGGGTGTTTTGGCATCCCAAGAACTTTCACAACATTTCCATGGCATTTGGAACACTGATGCGTATTCAGAAATAGTCATAGAATGTTCACTTTGGTCATTATTCTAGATTTTTTGTTAAAATTGTTCTATGTTCTAGCCTGATTGACAAAGTCACACTCTCTACCCATTATGATGATATCAAGATTGTGGTTGAATATGAGAAGTGACCATCTTCTTGTGCAGATTGTATGGCTGTTTAATACTCTATGGAGGCTTGCAGGAAGAATGTTATCTATGAAGATTGTGGGGCTAGGGATCATTCTTCAAATGATTGTAGAAATAATTCATGGGTAATGGACCTAAAGAACTATTAAGATAAGGGAAAACTTTTTGAGGTCAGGTTGGATGATGGTGGCCCTTCTAAAAATTCATCCAATGTTTTTGAGTATGTTGAGACTTATATTGATCATGTTCACTGTCAGGTGCAGCAGATTGAGTCTTGGCCTGAAGATCACAACACATTCAAAGATGCTCTTCCTCATGGATTTAATAAGAATGAATCTAGATGATATGTTCTGGTCCAACTTACCATGACTATATTTTCTTATACTAGTCAAGGAAAGTGTCATGTTTTTTTTGATCAATCTATCAGTAATTCTATTGTAATTTCCTTGGAGGGGAAACAATATGAAGCTAATAGTGGATCTATAGTGGAAGAAATTAATTCTCAAGTTCATATTGATGTAGCTAAACATATTGTGGATAAAACATTTGGGCATGAGAAGATGATTAAATCCCTATTTAAATCTAAAGTGAATATTAAAAGTTATGACATTGCTTTTGCATGAAAGGGTATGGTACGAGATACCTATGATATGATTATTATACCCAAGAAAATGTATTATGGGTATTAGAAGACCCTCATGAGGAAGGAAACCTCTGTGTTAGATACAAAAGAGCTAGGAGGGGCCTGGTAAAAAACTAAAACCTTCCAGCATGTTTGACATCCATAGAACCATGGTCGAGGGTGTGGTTGTGATGATTGGGCTAGTGGTCGTGGACATGGCAGAATTGTATCTATTAGGTCCACCTTCAAAAGGGTTTATTTGATGTATAAAAAACATAAAGTGAAATATTTTATTATTTTTAATCATAATAACTCACATTAGGAATGGGAAACTGATGATGATGGTGAGATATCTGATCTTGATTATGGGCCTGCTCTTGGTTTGTAGGCATCCACTTTTGGATGAGGGCATGTGTGTGTTTGACCTCAACCATTTTCTTTCCTTTTTCATCTTTAATTTTCTAATAAATTTTTTTAAGAGTATGTTATCCTATCTCATGAACATTTCGAGTAAATACATAAATAATTAGATTATATATAATATTTATAATAACTAGTTATTTAGTTATTATTAAAATATTAATTATATTAATATTTTGATTGTTATAAATGACTATTAATTGTATAACATAAATTTTTAATAATAACAT
The DNA here is from genome assembly GCA_963277665.1 of Viscum album. Lineage (NCBI taxonomy): Eukaryota > Viridiplantae > Streptophyta > Magnoliopsida > Santalales > Viscaceae > Viscum > Viscum album. The sequence continues at coordinate 1,866,184,332 of OY728164.1, read as the reverse complement.
TTCAATTTATAATTACACTTTTGATATTACTAATTAAATTAATACATATTTTTATTTATACAATTGACTACTTAGTTAGTTAGATTAATAATTATATTATTGTCATAATTATTTTTAATTATTATTATAAATATTTAGTAATATAATTTCTACTTATTTATAATGTAATTAATAATATTAAAAAATAATTCATAATAATTTAATTAATACCATTTTTATTTAAATTAAAATTTTTCAACTTAATATTTTCAAAAAATTCTATAATAATTGTTAATATTATTTAATATTCCAATAAATAATTTATAAATATATATTACTATTAATTTTTTAATAAATTTTATATAAAATAATATATTTTTAGTATTATAGTACATATATTACTATAATATGTCATAATATATATTATAAAAAAGATGATTTAAAAAGGAAATGATTTAATAAAATTTTATAATATGTTAATATTAGAATTATACTATATTTTAATTTTTGTGTTATAATATATGTAAATGATACTGTTAATATGTATGTACCTATAATATATTAATATTAGTATAATATATATTTTATTATAAATTTCAATATTATATAGGTAAAAGGAACTCATGATCGATGTCTTTGGGTACGTAATTGTCCTATAGTCCCACAACTCCAAGCACTAATAGTACACTCATATTGACTAGTCGGTTTGGTAGGATTTGGGGTGTGCTCAGCTATAGGTCCATGTGCAATGTCCTCGACAACCAATCTAAGTGTTATGTCCTTAGCTACATTTCCAGGTCCATCTTCCTCAGTAGTGGGTCTAGAAATAGAACTAGAACCGGTCTCCCATCCACTCGAGTGTTCTACAAGCAACTGGAAGGTGGTTGGATCATGTTCAGGAACATCACTGAGTGGATGCCTCCGACTGGTGACCTAATCTAAGGAATGTGGCACTACATTATATGAGGATGGAATAGAGGTTTGTATATCAAACTCAGTGTCGAGATCTATTACATAACCAGTTCCCCGCTCTGATGAAGGGTTTGTGGGAAATGCATCAGATGTAATCATGTATGTGAAGAAGGTCTAATAAGTAGTATGGTAGTAGTATCATGATTCGTGTAAGTAGTAGAATGATGTGAATGAAATCTGTGTGAAGGTCCATTCTCTTTGATGTTTGATGCATCGAGAAAAACCAAAGGTGGATCGGGATAATGGTAAGGATCACACACCGACTATAGAGAGATGATCTCAGCACCATGTAGCACACTTTTCGTCATCTCATGAACTAAAATCAACTCATAAATACTTAATGTATCTTATATCTCAAGTGTGATCATATCACGAATCCAATCAATCCCATCACCCTGAATAATATTAAAAAATATATTAAAATATTAAATAAATAATCCGTTCCATAAAATTATATTATTAAGGTATAATATGACCCTCCAACCCAAGTGACAAAATGTCTAGTCACTTGCACAAACCAGATCATGTACTCAGAACAGGGGCCATGACGAAGAAGTCATCCAACAAATCCAGTGACACAATACTACTCAAGTGAATCCTATATGTATATGTATGGCTCGTGCATACTATTCAAATCTAGATCTACTTTCCCTATTAGTCGAATATTGTGAACATATTAAATCTTCCTTAGTGGCCCCAAGATTGGAAATCGATATCTGAACTACCTCATGAACCTATCACGTATGTTCCACTAAACAATATGAAAATGGATCAGTGGTAGCATAGTAATAAAATGACACAGCCCCATCATACAATATTGTAGAAGATATCCTAGAATATCACCTTCATATCATGTACAATAAATACACATAGAGGGAAATAAATTTGATCATTCATTAAACAAATACCACAAAATTATATCAATAGTGATTTCTTTATACATTGTTAATGAAAAAAATGATAAATAAGCATATGATAACATGATATGGAATGCACAGGTCTATATAAATATGACGTTGATTACCTCCACCTATGAATTTTAAGTAATAAAATTTCAGGAATTATATAATTATCATATGAGATTATAAGAAAAGTCTATATTAAAATATTAATGTATCTATGAGAAAATGGGACCATACACAATTCATCGATTGGTAAATCGATGACAAACTAAGGTTCAAGTGTAGAGAATCATGTGTATTCTTATACATATAATAACAAATTTAAACCCCTAACCTCATTCACCTAAGTATGAGATTTCATAAACCAATTTTTATATAGATTTTCAAGACATGTGAAACCCTAACTATACCACCAACCATGATCCAAATCATCAGGAAGAGGTTGGTGCATCAGATAAACATATGATCAAATGTGATCTAGAAATAAAGTTCCTCAGTAAATCAAAGAATTTATTCTCATGTATATCTCTACAATGTCACATAATCTACCTCAAGATCCATGGGAAAAAATGAGTGTCCAACCAGGACATCTGGAACCTACCTCATCTAAGGGTTTTTGGCACATCTAATAATTTTAAGTCCGAATATCTATGTAAAATATAATCTTATCTCTACTTCATTAAACAATTAACTATATCACCATCCATAGAAAGTCTCAATAATATAGATACATCTTATAATGTAGTCGTTGTCTCCCCCTAATCCATATGAAATGTATTAACATATGTTCAACATCGCTCAACCAAAGCATAAATGAGTAAACCATTAATGCTAATATACAAACAAATGCTCGACCTATAGAACCCAGACGGATGAAAATAAAGTCTGATAGGCTTCGGTGATCTCTCATGTTGAACATGATGGGTCCTGCGGTTTTTCATTATCTTTTCTTTACCATAATTAAAAAAATGTAGTGATATGTTCTCACTCTATTTGGTAAGAAGAGATGGATCCTTGATGCCAAGACATAGCTACGGGGATTCCATCTATGTAAATTGATAAAGAAATTGTAAACATATAGATATTTTAAATAGTATATATATTGAGTAGAACAAAAATTATGATAATGAAATTATTCATCTGGTAATATTTTATACATGGAATGTAAAATAATTTCAATAATCAAACCATCATAAAAAAATTATGTAGGGAATGATGATGAACCCTTCATGGTTTCATTTTAAGAAAAATGTCTATGATTATTCCCATATTCCCTATACCTACCACATCATTTCTATATCCTTTTATCCTGAGGACAATCCATTTCAATTCTCATATGTGTATATTTCATAAAAACATTTTCATGCAACCAAAATAGATTGGGAATAATAATTTTGAAGATGCATAAAGGAATTTAATATCGATACATCTCAAATTGGTCTCCACTATGCACTATAGTAATTCTCCAATGTGTCATGTCTATAAACTGGATTGAAATAACTCTCCCATTAGAGGTGAAGATGAGAACAAGCTGAAATTACATGTGAGAAAGACATCTTTTAGGCTTGGAAGTAACCACATTCACTAGTGTGGTTTTCAAGATGAATTTTGATCACCTGACTACAAATACAAGCCAGTGGATCCTGGATATCTTAAACTTCAACCCAACTTCCAATATTGCTAAAATAGTGCACTTGTTATTATTTTGCATGGGATTGATTAACCGATGGTTCCTTTCCAAATCTTTTCAAGTATCTATGACCCTTTAGTGGTTCTTTCTACACATATTCTGATCTTTAAACAATGAATTTAACGCATTTACAAAATGTTTGAGGAACAATACGCTTGATTAGTAATTTTTTAACCTCCTTGAATATTTCATCGATGAATTTAACATTCTCTGTATTCATGTTCCCACATATGTTCCCTTCATTATATTACAATGGCTATTTATTCTTATAGGATGTGCATCATGTACTTTTAGACATCCTCATTTAACCTTAATATTTTTTATAGTCGTTGAGTAAAAATATATTGTCTTGGTTTTTTTCTATAAATGCATGCAAGAAAATTTATAAAATGTAACATTTGATAGAAAATAAACATAAGTAACAAATATGTATAAAATGTGATCCAACACCTAATTTGATGATTGTTTTTTTTTCATTTTTTCATCAGGATATTTTGTCCGTCCATTTCTAGAAATATGTCTCACGAAGTAACAATTATAGGTATGGGGGTAGAAAACCAACATCTTCTATATTCATTATTTATTTTTTTATCATGATGACAATCTAAAATTTGGAATGTACCATTCCTATCGATGACATAAGAACAAAGAAAATATTGAAACCAATTCTATGAGCCAGGATTATCTTTCTCTACTATTATAAAATCTGGTGGCATGTGTTATCTATTTTAGTACTGAGTGGAAGAAATCAAGAGAACTCTATTATAATTTCCGTGTAGAAAAGCTTCATCCACTTGTATTAACTTTTTTTAGTGATGGAATTCTACGATTCCTGGAAGGAATACCCAAAATATCTAATAAAATTGGGCTTTTTTTTACAGAGACGTGATTGTTCAACACATCCTCCATTATTTCAAATTGATAAATAGTCTAACAAGTTTGAAAAAATCACACAATCAAATAATGAAACACCTATAATGATTTTTCCCAATCACCATAAACCTTATCAATATATTTCTACTTCTAAATCCACTCCTTGTAAGAGATTTTATATCCTTATGCACTGTCCATGAATTCTTTTATTAATTCTAAATGAACATCCAAATTAACTATGATCATACTAGTAATAATGGAGAATATGAATATCGAGTTGAGGATTCTATGATCTTGATTCAGACTTCGATTCAAACAAGTGTGTGGTCTTGAAAATATGGTAATTTTCCAACAAGTAGAATTTTTTTAAGGGTAGCTCGCAATATCACCTTGCCTATTGACATTTTATAAAAAATGTTGATCTCATAGACTCATATACAAGATAACTATAATTTCTTTTTAAATGATAATTCTTGATAACATTATTAAATCCTCTTTGTTCTCATATTTTCTTCTAACAGAAAATTCATCATCAATACTTATAACATTTCATTGTTGGAAAATATATAGGAACTCAGTTATTGGTGTCACTACATCCCAATAAAACATAGGACCCACTTGTGTAATATCATGTGATGTTTTCACCGTCCATGCATGTTGTATTTCTAGATCATTAGCTAGTATCTTATCATGTTCTATGTTAGATACTTACTCAAACATAAAATGATCATCATGGGCTTCAATGATCAAACCCATATGTGGATCGACTACAAAAAAGATATGTAAACATATACCCCTCATCAAATCCACCATCATCGGATAGGTTTTGTTCGACTTCAGTGGTATCTTCAATTATATTAACATCATTATAAAATTCCATCACACTAAGCCTTCTATGATCTTAATATGTATCATAAACAAGCCTCAATTCTTCGTCATCGACCAAATGATGATGCATGTAATATAGATTATCCTTAGTTTTAGGAAATTTTTAAAAAATAGATGATATACACTGATTCCTATGAGGCCTCAATCAATCATGAATTTTACTGTTAACTGCATTAATCATGTCACATCCAATAAGATTTACTAATCTTATTGGTCCACCATTAAACTATATACCATGATCATCATCTAATATTTCACCTCCATGATATACAAATGAATGCAACTATTTTGCTATATTTTTGAAACTGTTAATTGAAATTAAATTTTATGTTAAATATATACACCAACATTTCTTCAAATAAATTTAAACCCATCAAACATCATTTTTTTAAGTTATAATTCCACTAATCAAGATGATGTATTACTGTACTCACTTAATTTTAAGTAACTAATTACTATATAATTTTACAATGAAAGAATATATTAATTAAAATGCCACTAATTAATTTAAAAATAGTATATTGTATACAATACATTAAAATACATTTTTATTATAATACAATGATATATTAATAGATTATTTTTTGATTATTTTTTCAATTCTTGTGGTTATTAAATTGTAATGAGAATATTTTAATATTTATATGATACACTAAGCTAATATATTAATTGCAAAATTACTCCTTAATTTAGTAATAGATTTTATACAATTAAATAATATAAATATATATATAGCATAATAAAATTACAAACAGAAATATTTAAATTAAAATTAAAATTCGATTTTATTTTTAAAAAAATTAATTTTGTATTAGCTATCAAATTGAATTATTTTATGCAATGTTTTTATAAATTGAAACAAACTACACATATTTTAATTTAGGCAACTTCAAAAATTCGCTTGATATTAACTCTCTAATTTATATATATTTTCACACTGAATTAACATATTAATTACAAAACTACTAATTAATTGAAAAATAATATTTTTATATATTTCAAAAATACATATTTAGATTACAATAAAATGATATATGAATAATATAGTATTCAATTTTTTTCAATTTTTTTACTCATTAAATTACAATGCAATAATATTTAAATATATATATTATAAAATGCACTAATATATTAATTACCAAATCATTAATTAATTTAGTAATATATTTTATACATTTATATAATATATATATATAACACAATAAAATTAAAAACCCAAATTTTTAAAATTAAATTCAAATTAATTTTTCTGTTTAATTATATTTAATTTATTATCAACCATAAAATTGAAATATTTGATGTATTGCTTTTATCAATTTAAATTAACAAAAAAACATTTAATTTAGGTAACATAAATAATTCACTTGATATTAACTTACTAATTAATAATTTTTTACAATAAAATAATATATTAATTATATAACTACTAATTAAATGAAAAATAATATAAATTTTAAATTAAATAATATATATATTTATTGTAATAACATTATTTTTGAATTATATATTTTTTTATTTTTTTCAATTCTTTTTCTCATTAAATGACAATGAAATAATATTTTCATATATATGTATATTATACACTATAGGGACATATTAATTACCAAATAACTAATAAATTTAGTAATATATTGAATACAAATAAATTATATATATATATATATCACATCAAAATTACAAACCGAAATATTTAAATTTAAATTTAAATTCAATTTTCTTTCTAAAAATATTTAATTTATTATAAACTATCAAATTTAAATGTGTGAACTACTTTTTTTATTAATTGAAATTAAAGAAAAACATTTAATTTAGGTAAAGTCAAATATTCCCATAAAATAATGTTACTAATTAATATATATTTTTTACAATGAAATAATATATTAACTAAAAAACTAATAATTAATTGACAACTGATATATTTCAAACAATACAATAATATATTAAAATACCAAAAAAAATTACAAAACAAACCCTAAAAAATATAAATTACCCTTTTAATTTTAAAATACAAAATATCACAAAAGTAAACCATACAACCAAAATAAATTAAAAACATAATTCAATAAAATATTACACAATTTTAAACTAAACAATATAACACATCAAATAAAATTTACAAAAACTAGTATCCAATTTACAAAAAAAATTAACTCAAAAAAAATAATTATAACATTAAATTAAATAGAAAATACCCATTATTGGAGTGTATGATGGAGAGTGTCAAGGATTCATATCTACAATTCATGGAATTCAAATATCAATTAACGGAAGTTGGAGCTCTATTAACCAAATTAGAAGTGCGAGTCAGAATCATGGTTGCAGATTGACTGTATTGAAAACAATAGAGTAGTCCAAGTCTATCGATTGACCGTATTAACAACGGTAGATAATGTGAGGCCACCTTGGATCGATGATAGGTCGGGTATGATTTCAGGGTCAACACTACCATATGATTTGATGGGTATGATGTATTGATGACAACGGTGTATGTGGGATCGATTTTGGTGGGCTATACAAGATCAACAATGGGAGGGCATGCGTCAATCGACTATTTTATAGTGTAATAGAGGAGGTAACATCCAATGAAAATTAATTTGTATCTTAGTGTTTTGTAAGGTTATATCTTGAAAATAACCTTCCAAAAAATGTTGAATGCAAGGTGCATTCTTAAAAAGTTCCTTCCATTCAACAATAAACAAAGATATGCCTATCTTTGGGTATTAGTTTTCTATATTCCACTATTAAGGAAATAGTTTTTTGTGTTATTATTATTTATTTAAATTCTCCAAGTACATGCATTACTATAATCTCATTGATGATCTTTTTGGTAGAGATCATGTTTGCTCATACATGTCGTTGATGAACCCAAAGGATTACATTAGCACTGCTATTATCAGTGAAGTTATATTTTTGATGTGGAAATCATTAGTGACAGGTTATGGTGATATTTACATCAACACAAACATGATGATATTTATTTATTACTATTTTTTCAGGTTTTTTTGATGGTTGGATAATTTTCACACTATCATAATCATGATGAACAAGATAGTGTTTCCATTCCATTATTTTTGAACCATTTATAATTTCCATTTGAATTATTTTCAACTAGATTTGTATTCATATAATTAAGTCTACCTTTTACTTGGTTAATATGGAATCTCTAAATATTCATTTATTCGTGTCAATGTTATACCTAATTAGTAATAACAGGAAGGTGAACATCAGATATTTTTTTTATCTCGAATTTGATCACACATGTGAGAGAATCATAAGTTGCACATGAGAAAATACCAAATGAAGAAAATATTGATTGAATAAAAAAATATATTTTGTGTTATTTGTCTAGAAACATGTATAATTCATACCTAGTAATTAATATTGTTTGAGTGAACTCATCAGAGATAAATACTTTCACTTTCTGAGAAACGTTTCATTGTATTTCACCAAGTGATTTGATGCTAAAATTCCATGAAAAGTGTTCTTTAAAGTAGAAAATGGAATGTCAGATAATTTTCTATAAATAATAGAGTATTTTATAACAATGTTTAATCAATATTTATGGTATTGTGATTATGTTTTAAATTAGTGATAATTAGATAAATATATATTTAGATGTGGGTATAAAAGAATTTGTATTTTATTCACTTGAATGAGATTCAAAAAATTTACATGCCCATCATTGTTTGCTTCCCTCTATTAGTTTAATTTTATTTTATTTAAGTAGTAGTTTAATTTGTAGAATATTATTTTTTTATTCACATGAAAAATTCACCAACCTAAATTTTCTTTGAAGATGATTGTATAAGTATCTATGAAAATTCTTCTTATGGGATCAACCCTATTTCCACTACTACAATGGTTGGAAGGTTTTATAAATATCTAATGTTCATTCACCATGATAACGTACACCATAATGCCTAATACATTTTGTGATCAATGTATTGGTATTGATACTTAAATATTCACATGTTTTTATATGATTATGTATGTGACACTTTCTTATGTCATATGTTTATGCCCATGTTATGATTTTATGTCTCTTGGTTATTGATTATCTTATGACAAAATACATATGTTATGTTAAAGATTTATTCAATTACTCAAGGGTTATGATATTTTTTTGGGTATGAATCTCTTATGTTATATACATTCACTTTGATTGTGTTCTCATCCCATGAGATCATCTTATTCTAGCTTTTGATCCTCTATTATTATCTCCCATGTTTACCTTTACTGATAATCAGAGCTTACCCTTCATATATTTCCCTACCCCCAGGTTATGAAGATGTTTATTATGTATGATATATATATAAGGTTATAAAATATGAATAAGTTTATTAGATATTTCGAACACTTTATGTGAACTATGAAATTCAAAGTATTGTAAGAAAAATTACCATTTGGATAGAAGGACATGAGTTTTTTATGCAAAGGGTTTTCCCTGGATCTATAAAACATTAAACCCAATAAAATTTTGGGTATTTAATTAACTTAATTTTGGTAATTGATATTGTAATTATACAAGATTAAATGCAGGCCACCTCGATCGGTATTAAATACAGTATGTAAGGGAATTGTTTTTAGCATTGAATCTAAGTATATAGGTCTGAGGCATCCCACTTTCTCTTTTAAGTTTGATAAAATATTTTTCATATTTAAGTATTATGTGCCTCATGGAACTATCAAAAAGTAAAATATTTTCATCGTTGTAACTAATCCTGATAGAGTGACTCATATTATCCATTTCTATTAAAAATGAAAAATGAAACTTTTTTATGAAATGAAATAAAATAAAATAAAATAAAATGAGAAACAATCATTATAAAAACATTATAAAATGAAATGTACATCTCCATTATAATAATTTACACTTTATCCATATTCTTGATACCTTCAAGAAGTAAAAAATAATTGATGATTTTAAAATTCATAAAATCATCATCGTCTTTTAATTCCTGATAAGAGTGGTTTTCTTCAATTCCCTTCTCTTTTTTCATTATTTATTGTTGATGTAGATCAAAATAATGATTCAGTGTATGAAAGGTAAATGACCAATGTCCCCTTACATCACACCAAAATAATTTACATTAATCATTAATCATTTTATTTTATTTTTTATTATTTGACCTATTTTGGTGGTACTATTTCCACTTACTTTTGGGTGCATACCTACTTGGAGAAAATGCCTTCACTCAACCTTGACTGTGTTGATGGTGATAGAGATATAACCTAAATCCAATAGTACACAATATTTTGGATATGTTATTTTATATTAGATGTACATATCATATGGTATCATGTATGAGAATAAAGAGTATCATATTTTATATTAATGGCATATCATAAATCATGGATATTAGTATATCATGGTAACTTTTTTTCCATACATAATGTATGATAAGGTCATATAATCAGCATTGTGCTTAATATAATACAATTTATACATCCACTATGATTGATCATGGTAACTGAATGTTAAAAAATAATGTTTAAATATCTACCATTTTTCCTTCATTTATTTTTTATAAAAAGAACCAAAGGGGACATTTGAGATTTCCATGGGTTAGAAATAGTTTTAATTGATGGATTTTACTCATATATTTAATAATTTATAAATAATTATAATAAATTCTTTCGGATTTTCGTAAGGATTATATAAAGGAGGTGGTATCCATTAAAATATCTAACAAATAATTCCCTAGATACCTATTGATTATCTCATTCTCTTATAATTTCTCATCTTTATTATTCCATAATTCTTAGGTGATACTAGAATATCTTGGATGTTTGGATAATCCCAACAAAATATTAGGTGATTCACTCGATCCACGGATACACCAGGGAGAAGGGAGTCTATTGGACATCTCTTAGTGATATTTATACAACAAATTTTATAAACTATACTAGAGACTTATCAATTCAAGTTTCATTATATCATTAAATTATAGTTTATTCATGGATTTGATTTTCATAGCATGGTGATCATGGGAATTTGGTTTTATTGGCTCCCACTGCCTTATCGTTCAATCCTTAGAAACCCAATGAGGGTATCAAACCAATTCCTTTTTTGATTCATTCTTGAAATCATATTTAAAATAAAGAAACATTCATTTTATATTGAATTAAAATTTTATATCATAAAAATGATATAAAATTAAAAAATATGGTTGATCCTATGATATTTGATATCATAATCTCTGATATAATTTCCTGATAAGATATGGGATATCATAGTAGGTGATATAGAGAAATCTATTCATTTTTTATCACGATGTACCATATGATATAGGTAGTCATAGTTGACAACATTGTTGAGCCTCATATGTTAAATAGAGCATCATATAACTTAATTGATATTGATTTCAATCATAGAATATGATTCTCACGTTTCAAATGGTTAATGTTACGTAGATCATTATATCATTGCATGTCATTAGTTATGATTTACAACTTTCATTGAGTTAATATTATATAGTCCACCATGACCTATCATAAGCTATGTATTATCTATTTCATGTTTTGATTTATTACACCCAAATCATCTATTATATAAAGTAATTCACACTATAATACATTGTATATATCATAAAATATGTCATTATTGATATTTTAATTTTTCATACATATCAATTATGAATTAAATTTTATAATTTATATATAATTTATAGATTATAAAAAAATATTTAATAAAATCATAAAATTTTCATAAATTAATTAATTATAATTTTTTTATAATTAATTAATTAATTTTTTATAAAACATTTAATAAAAAGAATTTCCAAAATGTTAGCTTTTAATATTAAATACCTTTTGGTATTTTATATCATCATTTATAATTTAGATATAAAATTTTTAAATAAAAATTATATAAATAATATATAATGTGTTTATAAATTAAAAAATAATGACAAAATATTATGCAGTATATATTTTATATTTTGAATTATTCATAATATTTAATTTGAATTTTCCAAATTAAAAGGCCTTATTTACGAGGGATTAGTTTTCTATAATCCCTACCTTTGAGTTTTATAAAATATAAGATTTTTTTAGAGGATTTGGAGTTGTTCTATGGGAAAAAGATGAGTTTTGGCCATATTATAGGCCACCAAATCATAGCAGAGGGTGTGGTGATGGATTATTTTAGTGTTTGGGAGGATTAGTTAGGGTTCAGACCATTTTTAACTAAGTTTATTGAGGGCAGAAGAATTTTGGATCTGGTTGAAAGGTTCTTAGTGCATCAAAACAACTAAAATTACTATTGTTGCTATTTAATTTGGTGTTTATATTGGTGTGGTTAACCTATGTAAATTGGGGACCCAAGATGCACCTTAAGAAGCCGTTTTGAAATATATATTTCCTTGATTATTCCTCCAATGAAAAATTGGTAGGAGAACCATGTCATAGTTGATGGATTGGTTCCATTATGAGGCCTTGAGAATATACCCTATTAGAAATGACCAGAAAGTAAAACACAATGGAATTTGGAATATTAGTATAAAAAGGAGTGGTGGAATCGAGCTCATAGGGAGGAGTAAAGTAGTGATTTGCAGCTCACCACACCAATGGATTAATAGTAGTGGGTAAATATGGTGAGGGGGTTTTCCTTATGTTGTATTGAAGTTCGTGGTGGGTTATTGGGCATCATAAAATCATTGCAACATTTCATGGTAAAAATCATGGGGGAAATTAATGTTTTTATATATAGTTTTGAATGAATGTAAGAATAGGGGTGTTATACAGATTCAAATGTTTAAGAACCATATATCAAGTGACTGAGATACAATATGCATGTTTTTTGAGAATCAATTTCATGGAAAAGTATATTAAAAACAACCTCTATAAATATGGTGTCAAAACCCCATTTTATATATAATTTTCCTCTTCTCTTAGATCCTAAGCAGTCCTTAGGCCTCTCACCACTACCAAGACACTCCCTTGGAGACTTTAAACACCTTGGATCATCGAATAAAGGTCTCATGGATTAATGTAATCTCTCTTATACCCTTATCGTCATCTTCCTTGTATTAATTAATTCTGAAGGTTAATTTTGGAGAGATTCCTATATTTTGGGTAAATGTTTGAGAGAGACATGATTTTGTCTTTTTTGGTCCAGTTTGAGTGAGATTTCCTATAGTTTTTGTACATAATTATTCCTTAATACATACATTCATAAACAATGTTTTCATAAATCTTCAAGACATGGTAGAGGATATATTACTTATTTTTTTATGTGTCGATGTAAAAGTATCATGATTTAACAATTTCAGTGATAGTGGAATTAATATTAGTGAGGATAATAATATGGGAAATAAATTAATATTGAAATGTATATTAGGATTTTATTTATTCCCTATTATTTATGATATATTGTTGTTACCTCTTTATTTTTTTGGTTAATGTATTATCTATTTGTTATGGGTGATGTTGTTGTTAGTGTAACACCATGATATAGTAAAAAAATATATTTATATTTGATATAGTATATGAAAATAAACAAAAATGTTATATGTGAATGTAACACCTTGAGTTAAATGATATAAATTTTTGAAAATAAATTTGATATCTTCAATATCTTGAAGAACACGCAACCGTTATACTAAATGAATTGTAATATAGTATTCTATTATTGACTAGCTGATAAATTATAATGTATTAATAGTAATAACAGAATTATGAAAATTTTGGCCATCCATGTATTACAAATAAAATAATAATCATTTAAAAGAAAATGAAATTTTTTATAAAAAACTGTATTTTTCTAAAAAATGGTTTAGTCACGCTTTGCGCACCTAATTAGAAATTAATTTTAACATATTTATTAATTTTTCTATAAAAATTAGATTCATTTTTTAAATCATCATAACCAAATTATCTTTGGGTGAATATTTTTAATTTTTACGAATTGTTTCATTTTTTGAAGAATAGTGAAAATATTGATTTCTATATAAAACTTCCATTTAGTTTAAATAATTTACAAGGTTAAATTGTATACAAATATATCATAGATGAAAATTAGTTCATTCAAATTAAAATTTTCTAATTTAGTTCAATTTAATCAAATTCATATTGATCTTTGATACTAAAACCTTTTATACTTTTCAGAATTTTCACTTCTAAAACATTTTTTTCATCACTTTCATGGGTAAAGTTTTAGATTAGATTCTACCACTTTTGTGTATTTAATTTCAAATAATCAATTAAATATTTATAATGAGAATAATTTATATTATCTAATAAGATAAAGTTAAATTTATAAAATAATTAATAATGAAATAGGGTAATACTTTTTATCGTGGTAATGTTAAAAATGGGTTTTCTAAGTTTAAACTAATAAGATAAGGGTTAAAAATGACCTAAAACTCATCCAAAAACAATTTTAAGACCATATTCTGACATTATAAACTATAAGGTTTTAAAATAAACAATTTTTGAGTCTTTTTCTTGATTAAAACGTGGGTGTAATTGATTATTTTAAAAATTCCATGTGTTTCATGTCCCCCACTTATAAATGGTCACCCCATTTCCTCCCATATTCACACTTCCAAATACATTTTCATAGTAAAATACCAGCCAAAATAACTTCTTTAATTCCATACCAACGTCCTATAACCTTTTTTGATCATAAACCCAACCTAAGAAAGCATTTGGTGCAAACCAAAAAAAATTTTCCGGAGAAGAGGTAACGTTCTTATATTAGAATTTTTATTTGGTTTCTTCTTCAAACTCCATAAAAAACTATCAAACCATTATTATATAACAAAATATTTATATTCTACAAAATAAAATTTTATTATGTTAAAATGAATGGCCTATATCCATCTCCTCTTCTATCAAATGGGAAATGAAATTGTCAATCGTGTGTACGATAGACTACCGTGTCGTGAATTGATGTAATATGTTTTCCATATCCACCTTTAAATTATGGATACAATTATGGATTTAATGAATTTATATGATATTCATGGTATTATTATCTATTTTAATTTATAATATCACATATAATTTCTTACTTTCTATGCCTTTTAGAATAAGATAATGTCCCTCGTGTGTACAAAAAACTACCACCTCGTAAAGTGATATGATTCATTCTTTACATACGCTTTACTTAGAAAGAAATAATGAAAATTTCAATAATATATGTTTTATATATGTCATAATATTTATTATATAATATTTATATATGACCCAATTACTTACCTTTTCACTCATTAATTGAATGATATTGTCGCTCAATAGTATGTACGACCTACTGTCTCCACGAAGCGATGCGAATTTTTTCCGGTCCAACCATAAATAATGATTGAAAAAATTAAATAATGAGTCAATGTGATATTTATAATATTATTATAATTTTCTAGATTATGGATCTATATCTAATACCCAATAAAAAGAACTTTCATGACAAAACACACATGACAAAACAAGGCACTTAACAAACGAAGCAATGAAAATGATGACATATTATTAAACAACGAGTAGTAAAATGATATAATAATGTAATATATGATATAATAAATATTAATGTGGTTCTATTATAAATTAATTACATGACTTAAACCATTATACAATATATTAAAACATGTTCAAACAAAAAGAAGCGTGAGGTAAAGAAATTTATCCCAAATTCTCTTCATTATTGCATATTGAAATGTTATACACCTAATTTCTTTTATATGGTGTATATACTTCCATTTTGTCATATAATATCCTGAATAATTCATAATTACTTTTATTTTATGTTTTAAATTCAATTATTTAATCTAAGGGGATTATAATTGAAAATTACCAAGTGGTTAAAAAAATTCATAACTCCATTTCTTTTTATTGGGTTATATTACTTATTTATTGTCCCTAAAATTATAAGATTGTGTGTGTTAATAACATTGAAAATATTATGTTGTAATTAAAAAAAATTATGTGTATTTACATTTGATACACATAATTTAATAATTTCTTAATTCTAACGTCAATTATATGATATTCGTAAGGGTTTATTTCACAATCTCATTCTAATCGAGATTATTTATACATGAATTCCCATTAAAAGAAATTATTTGTTAATTTTTTAAGAAACCAATTTAATTTTCTTCGCCTATATTTAATCATGACTTTTTCATGTAAGAGTACTACTTTTTCACTCTTTGTTATTTAAAATCGTTGATAAAATGTTTGTAATAAAATCTTACTCCATTTCACTCTATTGTCAAAAACAATTTTTCTTCTAAATTCATAATTTAAAAAATTGTTTTCAAAAATTATTTAAATTTACCTAAATAATTTATTAAAGAAATATTTAAACATGTTTTACTTTTTATGAAATGGTTTTAATTTAATATTCTTTTAACTTTTCAAACAAACAGTATTTACCCTTTTTACAATTGTATGAAATGAAATTTTTTAAATTATATGGAATATAAGAAATTTCATACTGTAATGACCTATAATTTCATTGAATATTATTTTTAAATTTTAAAAGATATTTTTTAAATAAAAAAATTCATTATATAATGGAAATTTTTTGTTTTTAAAATATATTTTCAAAGAGAAAAGGATATTTTCCTCAAGAATGTTTATAAAGATACTTTTATGGTATTATTATTCATAAATGAGGACCATTAGTTTACATATACTCTCATAGATATATGTTTTATTTATAAAATATTTATTCTTAATCTAGATGGATTATGCTTATTTGACCAAGGATAGTATTGAAATTCACTTACTTGATTCATTTTTGTAGCCATTAACTTTCCCATGAATTATTCACCTTCCTGCGATTATTAGAAATTGCATTTCCCCTAAATATATATATTAATTTTCATGGATATGATTAGTTCTTAAACAATATATAATTTCAACATACAATATTTTACATTTAATTTTACTTGATTCATTGTGGAAATATGGATACTCTATGTTATTTATTCAATATGTGAATTTAATGGTAAGGTTTATTTTTCATGAATTTAATATATTATTTGAATTATGAGGAATGATTGGTACATATAGTTATGGGTGGAGCCTGATTATAGATATCCCCTTGATGCCCCAATAGTCTCATTAGTTGAATCAATGGTCTAGCATTGGTTAAATGGGTTTCTGGTGTATACCTACTAGAATTGGATGCGCCCGTAACAGGATCCCTGTGGCGGTGGGGTTCCCATGTCGCTGCCATCCAGTTCTTGGTCAGTTGCGGCTCAGCTCATGGGTTCTCAGTGAGTGCAAGGAATTCTCCTCCTGTTGTGGCGATGTCGAGGTTTGATTCCTAATTTCAGCATCGCTGTAGGCTTGGGCCAGTTGTTTCGAGGGTTTGTGGGTTCTCTGGTGGGGTCATGGGTGGTTTCCAATGACGGGCTTCTACGACGTCGAAGGCTTGCGATCATTAGTGGAATGGACTTCCATGGCGGCGCCGTGAATGCCATGGTTGTGCACTGGTCTGCTACAGTATAGAGTTACATCTGAATGTATTGCATGTGTTCTTTGGGTACATCAGCGGTCTTCTCGTGCGATAGTGGTGATGATTTTCTCCTCGGATCTTTTTCAGCGGTCTTCTCCTGGTGTGGATTTGTTTTATGATGGGTGTTGGGAGTATGGTGGTTTCACGACAGCGTCATCTTCGGTGTGGCTTTTCTTGTTTAGAGGTTGTCCTGGGTGCAGTGGAGTCTTCATCCGGTGTTGGTTCATCGTCTAAGGTGCAACAGTTGGTAAGGCGTATTCTATCCCTAGTGGTTTGTTCTGGTTTGTGAAGTTTTTGAATCAGTGATGGTTTTGTGCAATGCTGTTGTTTGTTCTGACTTCGGGGATTGGTTCTTGCTACGATGGTCATCACACCATGGATGTGTTGGTCCTTCCATGGATTGGATTTCTTTTTTGTTGTTCAACTTTTTGAATGTGTGTATGCCTTATGTCCCTGCGGTTGAAGGGACTTACAACCCGAACTCCTATAAAGTTCATCTGGATGAGGTTGAAAGAGTTCATGTCATGAATGGCAGATGTTTCTTTATTGTATGGTTTTCTCCTGAAGGTGGGATGTCAGTACATCCAGTCTCGACTTCATGGAATAGACCTCAAGAGAGGATTTAGATCTAGTTGTTCATCTTTATAGAGCTTTGCGGATTTGGTTGTTTGATAGGGTATGGTGTCAGCCATCGGATAGGGCCTGTTCTTTGACACCATACACTTATTTGTTGAAATGCCCTACAACGGTGAGGTGCTTCATCATGATAAAATACTATGGAGGGGGAGTTCCATGTTTTTAGTATGGTTTTACTCTTTTTTCCTTCGAGTGTTTTTTGTTTTAAGTCCATGAAGTTTGTTTGGGTTCCCCCTTCATCCCTTAAAAGGGGTCTTTATAATAACAAAAAAGTGAAGGCCTTTGGGCCGTTGGATGGATGGTGTATACCTACCCATCAGTTTTAAATTTTACTCTGAAATGTATTGATAGTAGAGGTATCATGATGCATGAGATCATGATGTCCAATAATTAATAATTTCATTCATTAAGAATTCAGTTATTATTATCAATGATATTTTACAAATGATATTATATTTATAAGAATTTTTATTCTTGGTTTATAAGTTGTATGGATTTTTTTTAGTTATTTAGCAAGCCATATTTATTATGCCTTATCTATTCTTAATAGTCAAGTTATTGACTAAATGAAATGTGTGTTTATTTATTTACCTTTCCATGTTGATCATTCCTTATCCTAAAATGATAGTCAAAATATTTAATTGTAATGTGTGTTAACTTATTTACCTTTCCATGTTGATTATTCTTGATGATACATGATAGATTCTTATGTTCATACCCATTATTGATCATTTGATCTCACCTTTATTTTTTCCTTTCCAAGGAATCTTGGAAGTGTACTATGAATGATATATAAAGATATTTTGGAGGGTAAAATTATATTCTTGAAAAAAAATGATGTTCTAATTTTTATATTCAAATGTAATATTGGAATCAGGTATGTATCATGTTTACTAAGACTAAAAAACTATTCGGTTCTTCTAGATGTGATTCCTTATATTAAATTAAAATGTAATAAAGTAGACACCAGCTTCAGGATATTGGGGTTAGGGTCATTATAGTTTTCATTTGAGAAATTTTAGTAGTAACCATTTGAACTAGATTTAGGAATGCACAAATTATGAAACATAACCTTATGATACAATTTATGGATAAATATAAAAAACATCCTAAAATTCTAATAATGTACTTATTATGTAATTTTTACATGAAATTCACCCCTATATAGATATTTCAAGTTGGAATGGTTATAGTAAATAATTTACTAAGGGTAATAACTATGAAAAAAAATTTCCCATACTTAATGTGAGCATTACCTAGTATATGACAGTGGGCCTTACTGCGCACCTAGTTTGACTCCCCTAGGGGATATCCTATAGATAATTCACATTTTTAGTAAAAACCATTATCAACATTTTGAATAGATGATGATAATGAATTACCTAGGTTAAACAAAACATGTCTTAGATTGAAAAGTAGGTATCATAGTTTAGATATCCTATATATTATTATATTATTTTCTCACTTTGATTATTGTTTCACGTTGTAAATTTTTTGGGTTTTAGTTAATTGAAGAAACATGAAGCAATTATTATAACATTGAATATAGAGAACGATGTCGTGACTATGAGAAAACAAATGTGATGATGATTAAAGTGAAATATAATGTTATTATTCCTAATCATTTATCCCAATATATGATTAATAACCTATAACTTAACCAAATCATGGACTCACTAATGAATTGAATAATGGAGTTTTCTAAGAGCCGAGTGGTGGAGAAAATAGAGAAAAGAATGAATTATTTACTTCATTTGAAAAATGTGGAAAGATACATCTAGTAATGTGTCTAAAGATAAAATTAAAATGTTTTATGTGTGAAAAATAAGGTCATAAACCTATGATATTCTATGGAAAAATGAAGAGTTTGAGGAAAGGAAATAAATTTAATCATGGGGGTCCATTAATAATTTTTTTCTTAAATATATGTAAACTATGAATTTTATCAGTAAATTCCATATTTTAAAGTTTATATCATAGACCAAGGAAGGACCTATGTTGAAATAAAATAGTTTAAGTATTTTGGGGGATTATAGTATTATATTGTAGAAGTATTTTTAATAATGGTATTTTTTGTGTAATAATCATGAAACATCTATGGATTTCTTTTATTTTTGAAGCATATATGTCATAATTATGTTAAGAGTTGTGCATACAATAATGGGTTATGAGTTTAATATTGATCATAAGTTCAATGTCTAAGACACCCATTTTTAAAGAAAATGGTAGGAATATAACATGATTAAGGATATTTTTGGAAAAAAATTTATGGTAAAAAAACCCATTGGTTAATTTGTGAAAATTTTATTTGAGGACAAATTCCTTCAAATTTATAGACTTAATATTAAAGTTATTATAAAACCGTAAGGATTATGTTTTCAATAATGTTATTTAAATTATAAGTTATCACACTTTTGGAACGTTATAGGAATTATATTAATAATATTTTAGAAAAAGTAAAACCCATAAACTAGGTGAAAACCTACATATCAACTAATAGCATGTTTCATCCATTGATGGTCGTGTGGAATAAACCCACAACTGAAGGAAGATAAGGCGTTTTCTCCTACCACTTGCTTATGTGATGTTCTAGTTAAAATTTCATTTTTTACATGAATTATATGACTAATAAATATTAATTATGAACCATTGGTGTTACTGTTGAGGATTAGAGATTAATAACTTGTGCTAACCAAATTGGTATTTTTAAAATATTTAGAAATAGGTGGAAATCATTTTCACTATTTTATGGATTCTATGAATCATTAAAATTTAATGACAGTTCTTCAGGAATAAATATTCATTTTGGACATTCATCACATAGAGTAATGGAAGAAATGGAAGTTTATCAGAGCACATCCAAAGGATGATGATTTTCTTATAAAATATAAATTTTTCAAGTAAGTGTATTCCTTATATTATTATATGCTAAATCAATTCAATAACTTTATAAAAAGAATATTGAAACAAAATATTATCATACTACATTCTTATACGATGAATCAAATAGTATTTAAATCCTAAAAAAATTATGGGTTTTGGGTCTCTGAATTTCCATTTTTATTCACATTCTTATGAACAATGATTTCTATCACTCTGTTAATATTTACACCTTTCTTCCGTGTTCATATATTCACTTCCCACCAATGTACTCTTACTTGGAAACCTAGTTAAAATTTATTATATATGAACATCATATTTAATTTTCTATATTATCAGGATTATGTTTTATTATCCATTTTATGATGTGGGTTTTTCAACAATGGTATTCAAAAATGTCAATCACTTGATTACCGAGATTAAGTTTTAATTTTATGGATAAAATTTTTTAAAGTTGGAGAGAATGTTACACACAAATATTTTAAAGGAATAAATTTGGTTTCGATGGAATTTATGACATGAAACACCAATCTTATTTGAGAATTTAACACCCTAAGACTTTATGATATATTATTTTGTAAATAAAATCGATCTCTTTGATAACTTGTGGAACACACAACCCTAAGTCTAAAAGAACCATAATATAGCATGTTGTTATTACATAGCCTTTAAATTTGTTAGTAAGAATATTACTAACTAAACTACAAATGTTATGGTTATTTATTTATTAGATATACAATAATAATCTTTTAAAATAAAAATAAATATTTTCTAAACAAAAATATTTTTCTAAAATAAATGGTTTAGTCGCGCTCTGTGAACATAAATGGAAATTATTTTTTAAAAACTGTAGAAAACTCATTTTAATAATTAACTAAATTTTTGAAATGATAATATAAAAATAATCACCTGGTGAATATTTTAGAGTTTTCTAAATTTTTTCATTTTTTTATGAATTACGAATAATATTTATTTCAATTGAAAACAAACATTTTGTTTAAATAATTTTAATGGTTAAATTATATTTTAAATTAGATTTAAAGAAAACTATGTTCAATTAAATTTAAATTTAACTAATTTATGTCATTTTAGTGATTTTCATATTGAATTTTGTTATTAAATCCTTATATAGTTTTGAGAATTTCTTCTTTGGAAACCCTCTTTTTCATCGCATCTGTGGGTATAATATCAAATTAAATTCTGCCAATTTTATGAATTTAATTTAGAAAAACGGATTCCGTATTTTGAATCAACATTATTTATATTATCTAATAAATTCATCTTTATTTTTTACAATAAATAATTTTGCAAATAGTAAAAATTAATTATTATGGTTAATGTTAAAACGGGTTTATTGGGAATAAAACTCTAAAGATAAGGGATAAAATGAACTAAAACATGTACCACACCAAATGGTGGAAATATTTAGACATTATAACCTATAATGATAAATAAATACCCATTTTTGTGTATTTTAGTATAAAAAACCATGGGTTTAATTGAGTCTTTTCAAAAAATCCATTTGTGTCCTCTCCCCAACTTATACTAGTCCATCCCATCTCATACCCTATCCACACTTCCAAATCCATTTGTTTCATAACATAACTACCTAAATAACTACCCTAACCCCCTAAAAATATCTTATATCCATTTTATTATCATAAGATCAACCTGTTAAATATTTTTGTGAGAACCAAAAAAAATATGAAAAAGGTAATGTTCTTAAGCGAGAATTTTTATTTTGTTTTTTCCTCCACATAATTATAATCATATTAAACCATAATTATATAATACAATAAGTTTATACCTAATATTTATATGTTATTATAAAAATTTAATGACCTATATCCATCTTTTATTCCATCAAATGGAAAAATAAGTCGTTGATCAAGTGTATGGTGGACCACCGCCTCGCGAATCGATTTAATTCTTTTTCCATCACCACCTTTCAAGGATGGATATATTGACATATTTAACATATTCATAGGATATTTATGATATTATTATACTTATGTAATTATAATATCCCAAATAATTTCTTACATTACATTCTGTTTAAAATATGATAATGTCGCTTGAGTGTACGACGAACTACAGCCTCACGAAGTGATGTGAGTCATTTTTCACTTATGCTTTACATGGAATGTAATAAAGATAAATTGAATGGTTATATGTTATTTATATTAAATTATATTTATTATTTAACATTAATATATCACTCAATTCTTTACCCTTTCTGTCGTTAATGGAATGATATTATTGCTCGTGCATACATATGACCTACCATCTCCTAGAAGCAATGTGATTCATTTTCCGTGAACAACATTAAAGAATGATTATAAAAATAAGTTTAATGATTATATATTATATTTATAAAAATAATATAATTCTAGATATTATGGATCTATATCCTATACACATGAACTAGAACATTCATGACAAAACACGCATGAGAAAAAAAGGAAATTAACACCCAAATAAATGAATATAATAAAATATTATTAACATATAGGTCATAAAATGTTATTAGGGGATAATATAGTATATTATAAATATGAATATGTTTTTGGTAAAAATTATAACATTTTTAAATCAGTTATACCTCATATTAAATCACATAAACCTAACGGAATCATGGGGTAAGGGACTTTTCCCATGTTTCTCCTCATTGAGGCATACTATAATGTTATGCAGCAAATTTCTTTTATATATTATTTATACTGATACTTTTTGATGTATTATCATTAATATGTCATACTTCATGGTATTTTAAGATTTAATTTGAATTATTTCATTAAATTCTATTGGACTTGAAAATTGCCAAGTTGTAAAGAATTTCAAATATTGGTTTTTTCATTGTGTTATATTACTTATTCATTATCCATGACATTCTAAGATTATATGTGTAATTAATTTTGACTATATTATTCCCTAATTCTAATTGTTTTATGTGGATTTAAATTCAATGCACTTAATAGATTCATTGATTAATAATCACTTCTATGTTAGTATCTTTGTAACTTTTTATTTCAAGAATCTCATTTTAATTGGGAATATTTAAACTTGAATTTATATTGAAATAAAATATTAGATCATTGTATAATAAAAATATTAAATTTCATTATAATCAAGTTATTCATGATTTTTTCATGTAATATTACTATTTTCAAACTCTTTAGTACATAAAATGATTGATAAAATGTTTATAAAAAATATAACTTCATTTATTCTTTAGTTGAAAAGAATTTTTCCCGCATATCCATGTTTTCAGAAAATGTTCTAAAAATACTTAAATGTTATCAAAATTATTTATTAAAGGCATTTATACCCATTTTTTACTTTTTACCAAATATTTTAAAATTAATCTTCTTGTTGCTTTCCGAAGAAGGTTCTTTTTACCCTTTTTAGAACAGTGTGGAAGAATGTTTTTTAAACATATATAGCATGTACATAAACTCATTCCTTTGTAAACTACCATTTATTTGAATATTCCATTTTAATTTTCAAATACTTTTTTTAAAAAAATTATTCTTAATATTATTAAAAAATATTAATTTTTAGAAGT
The DNA here is from genome assembly GCA_963277665.1 of Viscum album. Taxonomy (NCBI): domain Eukaryota; kingdom Viridiplantae; phylum Streptophyta; class Magnoliopsida; order Santalales; family Viscaceae; genus Viscum; species Viscum album. The sequence continues at coordinate 1,866,159,484 of OY728164.1, read as the reverse complement.
GATTTTAAATGTAAAAGGCTATTTTAAAAAATAATTCTTTTAAATATTTTTGTTTGGTATTCATATTGATTAAGGACAAAAACCTATTATTTTACATATAATCCACCATGGATATTTTGTAATGATACCATCCTTATTCTTCCTATATATTTTTTATTATTATTTTGACCAAGGATAATATTGATATTCATTTTCATGATTAATTTTTATAGTCAATAACTTTCCCATGAATTATTCAATTTCATAGTGAACATTGGACAATAAATTTCTACTAAAAATACATATTATTTATAATTGATATTATTAATTGATATATATTATTTAATATATATATATATGGTGTTTTACTTAGAATGTCATTTGATTCATTTGGGAAATATTGATAATTTTTATTCATTATTGAATATAGTTATTCAACTGTAAGGAATATTTTCCATGAATGAAATTGATTATTTAATATATGATGAATGATTTGGACATGAAGCTATGGGTGGGTCCTGGTTATAGATAGTACCTCAATGTATTGGTAGTCTCATGAGACAAATCATTCGGATAACCTTAGTTAAATGAGATTCAAGATTATAGGAACACATCAGTTTTAAACTATCTTGTGAAAGGTATTGACAGTAGAGGTATCATGATTCCTGAGATCCTGACATCCAATAGTTAAGAATTTCCTTCATTATGAATTTTGTTATTATTATCCAAAATATGTTCAAAATGATACTATCACTATATGCATTTTTTTCTCAGTTTATCTATTAAATGACATGTGTTTCCATTTTTTTATCTTTCCATATTGATTATGCCTTGTCTATCCATAATAGTCTAGTTATTGATTAAATGGAATATTTTTTTAGTTTTTTTCCTTTCCATGATTATTATTACTACATATCTCATGAGGATGAGAATCAAACCACATGTAATTCTTGGAGGACTCTACGGTTTAATGTCGTGTGGCAAGGACATCGACCATGTTGTTTGACATAATGTGGTGAGGACTCACACCATGCCTTTTATGTTATTTTATTCATTACCATAATGGACATATTAGGAACCTATATTCTTTTATTATGAGGGTATTTACCTACAATAATTCCTAAACTCACATGAACTATGATTGTTGTGAGAAACAAAGAGACTTAAGGGTTCCACTATAATGCAAGGACAAAAGAGGGGTATAACACAGGAATTTTGTATAATTTGGTGGCTAGACCAAGATATAAAATCGAGGAATACCTACATATCTCATTGGGAATGATAATAAATCTGTATGTAGTTCTGCAGGGAATAGTGCAGTTTAATGCCATGCTACAAGGATGATGGATTACTCAACATGAAGGGGAAGGGGAGTTGTGGATCTGTTTAATTTTAACTCATACGGATAGGACATTGGTCGTGAAATTTAATGTCTTTCATTAAGATAGATTTTTTATAGTTTAACTTAATATGGTTAAAATGTACACTATATAGTTTAATTCTATGTCATTAGGACTAAATGTTCCATGTAGTTTAATGTCATGTGGTGAGGACAGATTATGCATCCATCTTTGATGTGGAATCTGATTTTCTTAATAGCTTATGCAAAATATTTCATGAGATATATCACATTGGTGTGTGGAATGACATTATTCCCATCCATTATAGCTAGTGGATATTCTCCATTATGAAATAAATTTTCTATGATGTATGGTCTTTCTCACATGGTCTCCAATTTTAGGGGCTTCTTTCCTAGTATCATTGATGTTCTGAGAGCCAACACTTGTTCTCTCAAAAGGAATTAGCACATGAAATCCTTTTATTTAAAATCTCATGAAATCCGATTCAGGGGGAATTTCAGGTTATGAATCATGTGAAACCATTCTCATTTAACCCTTCCAACTCATCCAAGTATTTTTGATACCTTTCACTATCTGATATTTGTCCATAAATGGCTATTCGTAGTGAGGGAATCTGAACATCTATGAAAAACAACGCCTCGGTCTTGTACACCAGTTAGTATGGTGTTTCCTGTGTATAAGTATGCATGGTGGTATGGTAGGCCCATAAAGTATGGAGAAGTTTATCTATACAATAATTCATATCCTTATTCACCATATTAGGATGTATGTTAGATAAGGTCTTATTGAAGTCCTATATTATTTGTTTTTTTAATTCACGATAGTGGGCTAAGTGATTGGACTCAATGTCGTACTCCAGGTAAAGCTTATTCATCTTCGTGGAATAGAAGTTGGTGTTGATTTCGATGAATATTGTGTGAGGGAATCTGAACCTGGTGTTGGTATGGGACTTCACTAAGATTATTATATTATTCATCCCAACTTCGTTGAGGGGTATCACCTTAGACCATTTGGAAAAGAAGTTAGTGGCAGTAAGGATATACATGAACTACTTAGTTGTGTCTACAGGATATGGCCCCACAATATACATCCCCCAAATGAAAAATGGAAAGGAATACATAGTGGTATGTAGCAATTTTCAGGGCGGATGGATGAAGTATTCATGGATCTAGAATGCATGAAATTTCTTGGTGAATTTCAGAAAGCCTTGAATCAGGTTTTTCTAGTGATATACTAACCTCTTGATTGGTTGGGAGAGCATAATTCCAAATTTATGGGTGCCACAAGTGCTTGTTTGGAATTCTTCCATGATGGTAATAGCTTCCTCTTCTATTATGCACTTGAGGTGAATTCCAAAAAAAGACATGCTTATAGAGTATTTTTCCCATTTGTGGCATCCTATAGAGTGAAATTTGCTTCACATCACTGAATTTTTTCCTTATCGCATGATCTTCTTGGAGTGTCCCATTTTGAAAATAGATGAATATGGGCTCTATCCATAAAGGGGTAGTCAGTGGTTTATTGTGCTCTAGGTATTTTCTGAACTATTTGATCTCTTCCATATCACATACATAATTTGATGAAACTATTCTTCAATGTGTAATACAGAAGGTTGATTCCTCCTAATCCAGGTCATCCAGGACGGTGGATGTATTGGCCAGTGCGTCGGTATGATCATTTTTTGATAGGGGAACATAATGTAGGGTCACCTCAAAGGGGAATTATACCATTAATCCTTTGAAATATCCATTGAGGGGGAAATCTTTTTTTATGGAATATTTTTCATTGACTTTCTTTATCACTCACTAGAAATCCCTTAGGTTGTTGAGGTAGGATTTGTGCAGATGTATGCTTAATTCCATGCCATTGATGAGGGATTCGTATTCGGCCTCATTATTTGTGCAGCCTTCAGATGTTAAGAATGAGTGGGGAAAATTTTATTTGTCTAGGGAGATAAGTACAATTCCTAGGACAACTCGATTCAGCTTCAGGTTTTCCATTCTTGTGCCGATAGGACTCCAAGAGGAACCATCAAACTACTTCTCCCAATTTCGGGGAGTTTCATGGGAAAAACATTTCATTAGGGAGCTCAGTGTCTTCTAATGTATTTTATCAGGAATGGTGTGCTATGAGGAGATCAGTCATGGATTTCCCTTTTAGTGAATTTCGATATATGAACTAAATGTAATATTGCTATAGAATGACCACACATCTTGTCAATCACCCAATGAACATTGGGAAAACAAGTATATACATTTTGGATAAATACAAGAGGCCATTTGGACCATGTGGTGCAGCAAGTAATGTATCAACTTTTTCTCTACAAATATGAGTGGAAAGAAGTTCTTTTCCACATCAGAATATCTGGTATCAGTACCTATCATGGTTCAACTTTGGTAGTAGTGACTATTCATTCTTCATACATCATTTTTTTGCATGATGAGGGAACCTAGTTAGCATTCCATATTGGCCACATATAATATGAGTGGCCTCTCTTCCATTAATGTCACCATAACTGGTGTATGTACAAAGTAATTCTTGAGGATTTCAAAGGATATTTCAAAATCATCAACCCATTGGTAGGTGGTTCTCTTCTTTATTAACATAGTGAAGGGAAGATCCCTACTGGATAGGTTGGATATGAATCGTCGAATGTAAGAAATGTGACCTCTAAGTCACCTTAGTTCTTTCAAGTTCATGGTGGGTGATACTTCCAAAATAGCACTAGTATTCTTTGGGTCAACCTAAATGGAACAGTGGAATACCACAAATATGAGGAATTTGGCTCAAGTTACCACAAATGAAAATTTTAGCGTATTCATTTTTAGACTATGTTGTCACAGCTTGTCGAAGATTTTTTAGACATATTTGAAGTGATCACATCATTATTAGGATTTAATGACCATGTCATCAAAATAACCCTCGACCATCCTTAAAAAAATTACTTAAAGATGCGATGCATGGTGGGATAATTTGTGGAACCTACATTAATTAATACAAAGGGAATGACCTGATAGCATAAGATCCCTTGAGGTTCTCGGAAGGTAGATACTTCTTTATTCGTGGAGGTCATCTTGATTTCGTTGTACCCAGAGAAACCATACATGAAGGAAAGGGCTCAAAAGCCATCAATTACACGATCAAGATTTATGTGATCGACGATGGAATCTAATAATTTAGACAATGCATATTGAGGTCTTTGAAGTGAATGATGACCCTAATAATCCCATTATTCTACTTTATTGGGACAATTTTGGAAAGCCATATCAGGTATTACACTTATCAGACAATGTTGGATTTGATCAACTTGTCACCTTTTGCCCCAAAATTGGTGGTGTGGGAGGGGTACATTCTCTTGGATACTTTCTTCAGGCTCTAATTCTCATCAAGAAATTATATATGGTGCTTATACACGTCTGGATCCAATCCAGATATTTATGTGTAGTTCCATAAAAACACATCTCGGTGCTACTTCAAAAATGAAATGTACATCTATTGCTCGTTGAGAGACATAGAGGTACTAATATTGGTAGGTCGTGGGTCTAATTTTTCCCTAGATTTATATGCCTGAGCTCATCTATAGTAGTGGAGACCCCTTACTCAAATGATGGAGGGGAATTTCTGAGATCATAATCATCTTCCTCTATTTCTGACTATATGATGATGTATTCGGGTGAGGATGGAAACTTGGGGGCCTCTACATCACTGTTAGTTTGAGGGAATCAATGGTAAGAAACATCATAATCACTTTACATGTGAATTTATATAGAGAGAATTTGTATATTATTTTCACTGAGTATAGTAGAGGTTTGGACGTCTGGGGTTAGATCTTCTACTTTGACTATGTTTATGGGGAGTACATAGTCATCATCAAGAATACTCAAGGGATTTACATGGGTGGTCCATAAGCCGTTGGGGGCTAAAACCTATATATAATCATCCTACATTACATACTTACCTTCCATCTTATAGAAATCTATTTCTTCATATGTGGCTATGCAAGTTTTGAAGGGGGGAACTGTCACTATGTAGTATTCCAACCATCCCATTGATGGGGTACTTCACACATTGATGATATGCTAATGGTACTGTGAGGTGCCTATAATACTTGGGCCTTTCCATAAGGACATTATATGCAGAATCCAACTAGATAAACATGAAATCGGTATTAGTTGTGAGATCCACAAATTGGGCTTCAAGTTTTATCTTCCCTAGGGGTCTCTTCTCACACTTTTCATATCCCCAGATGGTCAGTATTATAGGGGATAAGTCCCCTTCCGTATAACCTAGTCATCAGAGGGACCATAGTGGGATAAGATTGATCCCTGGACCATTATCAAATCAGCAACCTTTGGATATTGACATTTTTGAGTCTTCCTGAAAAGTATAAGGGTATGATGTGCCCTTGGATGGCCTCCTCCAAATAATGATTAGTGATAGAGATGGTGACATGAACGGAAATAGTCTCCACTTGATATACCTCGGTGGTAGAAGATTCTGTCTTGAATTCATGTGGGCTCTAGAGGACTTTGGTGAGTTCCTACCTAAGTTGTTTTAATAGACATTATGTGTAGAGTATTGAGAGATTGTTTGGGATGATAACTAAATTTTTTAGAACATTATATTTTTTCACCAGTGGATGTTGCTTCCCGATATGTTGCTGCTCCTATGAATTTGTTTTAGGAGCAGGATCATCTGTGGAAGATAGACCGTGTTCTTATTCTGATGTTGAGTAGGGATATGATGTCAGTGGTGTAGGTTTCACTCACCTTCCTCATTTTATAGGTTCGTCAAATTAAACCCATATTAAGTGTCCATATAAGAAAATCGGATATGGGTGACTGCTGGAGGGATTTGAGGAACCTTCTCACCTCATTTGGTCCTACGAAAGCACTTTTTCATGAGTCTCAGCTGTATATATATAATATATTGGTACATGAATGGAATATTGATTCTGACCAGATCTTGACTGCCCCTATATCCTCAGATCCAGTGCTGGTGTACTCTTGTTCCTTGGTTATATGTGGGAAACCCATATTCGGGGGCATACTCGTCATCGAAGAAGGGTTTTTTCAATTTTATAGTTTTGAATAAACTAAAGATGGGCTCCTCATCTGATGAGGATTCTGTTTGGTGGGGTGGTTCCCCTACTACCATTATCACCAAGAAGAAATCATTGAGTGTTCTGCTTACTATTGAACAGAAAATAATTATTCCTCTTCTGTTTCATTCCACCGCTGGTGGTCACTCCCACCTTTGGGAGGCACATCTGACACTTTTTTCTTGGGTGTTGGAGCTGCTGCTGACTTATACAACAGTGCTCTTAGAGTTGTGTGGGTCGATCAATTTTCTTCCTAACCATCAATATATCAAATAAAATCATGCCTAGTTGGGAATTTCTGCAAATCATCCTCTTCTTCTGGTTAGTCCATTGTTCTGATAGCTAGTTTCTCTAGGAAATTATCTTTCACCACTTTTCTAGAATCAATCATTATTGAAGCACATATTTGAATATAAAACAATTATAGATATTATGACTCATCCATCTATATAAAGGGTAGTAATCAAGCTGGTCTATGAGGTTGACATCATTGGAATTCTTGAGTTGTGGAATATTGAGCTTGTGATTATCAATGGCTTCCAAAAAATAACTAGGGACCCATTCATTTCAAAAGTATTACACCTTATTCATCAATTATTCACATCTTAGATGACCCTGATTTCTATGTGCTTCTATCTGAGCAAAATTATGTGGTTTTAATTGCATGATAGAAGGTGATTGGATGTTTGGTTCCTACCAAGGCACTTGGATAGGTGCTGCAACTACCTTGAGGATGATAGCTACAACTTTTGTTCTGGATGGAATTTTTCCATGTGCAGCAGGCATGAGTTGAGCATTGGATTGGGTCTACATAATGGACTCCTCCAAATGTTGGGTGGTTTCAAATAATTCACAGAATCTGACTTGATATTTCATTAGAATGAGGGGTGTCTATAACTCATCCATAATATTTTCAGCACAGAGTTCCAGCTTCTACTCTTACGAGAGAGGGATACTGAGTGAATAGATCAAATCCTTCTACCTTTCTATAAAATCAGACAACTTCCCATTTTAAAGTTGATTGCTGTTTTTTAGGTTTAGTATCATTTTATTCCACATCGTAGAACTAAATTGGTAAGTAATTGATGATGGAGTTCTCCCTACTCTAACACAGGTCCTTCTAAGAGACTACTATACTAAACAAAGGATGGCCCTATCAGAGTTTATACAAAAAAAATCAACATTGTTACCTCATGGTTATCTCGAGGTCCCATCATCATCATACAACAGGACACGAAGTGTGTGATATAATTCTTGGGGTCACCAACACCATCAATGGTAGATAAGGTAGGATTTCTATATTTTGGTAGAGGTGTGTTGTCATCAACCCATTCGGGATATGTCTTCCTATCTAGCTGCACAAGCACACGCCTCACTTCCAGGGATTATATTCAAGTATCTAGGGACTTAATGATGTAAAGGATCTTTGAGGTAACTACTTCCTAAACCTCCTCCAAACCATGGGTATCTGAAGGGGGTTTATGAGGTATCCCCATTTTTTGCATCAAATTTTCAATTCATCCTAGGACTAAATGTTTATCATGGTGGGGAATAGGTTTTCACCATAACTTAGGGAATCCATGATCATTTTTAACTTACACGTGAATGTGGGATATTTTCATAGACCTAAATCCTATCTGATATTCAAAATCTCCCCTTTATAATGGATCAACTGCAGGAGGGAGACCATTTATCTCTAGTTGGAGATGATGCCCCATGAGAATATTTCCCATGAGTAACTCCTCATTAAGTTATTGACAAACTTTTATTTTACTCCCATATTGGGAAAATTGGTCCTCTGGGGAAGGAACATCTATCCTCCTAGTAGGTGATATATATGTGGTTGTACCCTTCCCCTTGGTATCATTTCTCAAGAAGGTGGAAACTCTATCTTTGTAATTTCCATGTTTTGGAGAATTATATGGTTCCTAGTACATGCAGCCTCACTCTGTGTATTCAAGTCACCCTTATATTGATGCATGTTTTCCATGCCAAGACAATCTATATTATTGTTGTTATTAGTATCTACCATATTTTCAGTGACACCATTCACATAGGCATATCGGGTAATAGTGGTCATGTCATTGCTTTCGACACAACTAGATGATTCTGTACAACTTCCATTAGGGTTATTATTTGAACAATGGTCTTATTGGGTTGTTTTGTCTTATGGTCCTTGTGTGGATTGACTGTCCTCGATGCACATTCCTCCCTCTTTGGTGTATGAATAGTGATCCTGAGGGAGTTCCTAGTTAGGGTTGTCGAATGGGCCCTAACCAGTTGTACTGTGTCTCACGGTAGGTGGGATGTTGATCGTTGATTCATTTATCCCAATATAGAGAAGAGTAATTACCCTTGTGGGGAATATGATGATGAAAATGACCTTATCCTTATGAGGTGGGTTCATTTAGGGCCATAGTTAGTACTGATGGGTCCAATTATTGAGGATCTAATGGCTTTATTTAGTGATTTGGACACCCACGATACAGACATGAAGATATAACTGCCCACAAGTCTGTGGGGTGGGGTTGTTCTGGGATCTATGATGATGTCTCCAAGATCCCCTCAAGGGATGATAAACCTAGGGATGGTGATTGAGATATAAATTTCCCCATCCCAGCAGGTTGGGGTCTTCTTGCAGCTGTTTCCAATGTTTCCCATATTCTCTCATAAATTGACAATATTAGAGGTGGAGGGGTGGAAGAAATTCCCCCAGCCCCACTGACTGGGTCTGCTTCTAGATGGATGATACTACAGTTTCAATAGTGTCCCACTGATGGGGCACAATTGTGCTCACATAGGAGTTGGGTGTGATAGAGAGCTGTGATGAGGATCATTTGTCATGGGAAGTTGTTTTGGAGATCACAACTTTGGTCTCTGTGTTTGATATAACTTATTATTATTTTAAGAGGATTAGTTGGAAGTAAATTTGGCTATCATCCAACTTGGTCTGTAATGTATGGGCACTATTGTAGCCGAGGCGTTCAGCTGTAGTGACCAACTGGCCTAAGCATTTCCCAATCCCTTGATCTCTCTAGAGATTATAACACACCTAGATGTCATAACTGAAGGGCTCTACTATTCTAAGGGAGTAGAAAAATGTAACACGAAATAATGTCCCTATCCTTAAATGAAAATTCCTAACATAGATTCGTAGAACAGCTGTTGAAGCATAATGTTGAAATGGTGGTAAGAGTGGTGTAGGTATGTGCTATGATTTTTCAATTTTGGATCCTGGGCTATGGAGATAACTGCTTCGTAAATCTAGAAACAGAGTATATGGATTGTCTAAAGGTGACACTCATATCTAGGATAAGGGAAATATTGATCCCTAATTCATTGATGAGTAGACCACATATTTTATCATATAAAAAGAATTCACTCCTTTTCTAGCTCATCTCAGATCACATATATGGAAGTAGTGTGGGGAAAAAACATGATGGAGAGGTTATTTCTAGATAATTCTCTTCATATTTCAATGTTGGCATCCTCCTAATTATAGACACATGCCTCCACCCATCCATACCTTATAAAATGGATCTAATGGTCACTTGGTGATGGCAATGGAACGTTGACGGACCTTAATGGGGAACCATATATGGTTGACCCTATTGTTTCAAGCACCACTCTATATAAAGGTGTCTGTTTTGGTTCACATCTCTATATGGTGGGGTCTAGAAAAAGGGAATCTTTCCTTTCACATGGGAGATATCATTGTGGGGAGGCTGGCCGTGGTGGATGTTAAGAGTCGAGTCCTTATGATCTATATCCACACTACCATGAGGAAGAATATCGTGGTTATGAAGGTCTCCTACTTAAACTTCGATAGAAGAGTCAACGGACCCTTGTGGCATTGGGAATATGTGTTGAATGACCCCAAGAAAACTATCCTTGAGAAAATTAAGGGTATGGGCCATGTTCTGTATTGTGGTCAGAATATGGAAACCTTCCTTTTTTGGTATTGTAGGACTATGTGCCTACTGTATGAAGGTTTCCAGAACATATATATAACTATCTGGAGCCATGGGAGTATAATGACACTATTGAGAAGATGTTGGAATATGACGATATGTTTTCTCATTATTGAAAGGCATATGAGCTCTTCCCGATGATTGTTTCATTCTCACATGGTGTGCCTCAGTCAAGATGGTTGTATGACCATAATATAGATCCTTTGGGATATGCCGCTTCTTAGAAAGAGTATGAGCCTACCTTGAGGCATGTTCTTCTTTCACCTGGTTGGATCAGTTTGGATTAGGAATACGAGTCTGTTCTAAATATGCATTCCCCAACAAAGTATACCGATAGACATCCAGAATGTGAGAAGGAATATGACCCTTGTTTTTCATTTTCATGGAATAAATCTATTGTTTTCATTCGTTTATGGAATTAGGAATATGTTCCTAACTTCAATGAATTTCTGGAATATGCTGGGCAGGCCAATTTATAGAAGCATGAGAATATCTCAAGTCTTTTTCCATTACCACTTGGTCACCCTCGACTATAACAGGGATATGTGCTCAATCATGGGCCTTTAGAGTATGTCATTGAACTTCTTAGATATTAATGTTCCCCTATCCCGAGGTTTCTACCACTCTCACCTATTTTCCCTAGTTGGAATAGGGATATGATTCTAATCTGATTCCTTTCCCTTCATTATAATATGTCGATAATCTTTTTAGGAGGGAGTAAGAGTGTGTACTTGCTCTGGTATAACAAATTATTTGTGATTATCAGAGAGTTGTGTTATCTTGGCTGTAGGAATATGTGTATTCCCATGTTCCATCATCTTTAAGAGTATTGACATATGTCAGCAGTGTTCATTAGATATTGCTAAAATGTATAGGAATTTTGTAAAGGTTTGTGGAGAGATATGAGCCTCTACATTTTTTCATCATAATGAACTGGAAGATGTATTAGATTGAAGAGGGTATATTTGACCACTTCTATCCTCATTGTTCCATCATATTTTCTTGATGGGATTTATTCATGGGGATCGAGAATATGAGCCTTCCTTATACTTGTTTTGGGAATATATGATAGACTTGTTCAAAGCGAGCAGGGATATGAGCCTGCTAGCTGGTCCTTTCCTTAGTATGTAAGATGTCATCATCAGTGGGAGCGGGGATATGTGCACTCTCTTGGATATGGGACACCATTATCTTCCAATTAGTTTTCTTTTCAGAACATGAATGGGTGTCTGAGGGTGTTTTGTATCAGATGGTACCCTCAGTAGGTGACTGAGGGGTATCGACGAGATGGTTTCGGTGATGAAATATAGTAATAGCCTCCCTTGGAGGATCCTGAAACATGAGATATCCATATCTAGCTTCCAATTCCACCTTCCTCAGATATGGAATGTAGTGGTTATCATGCTCTAGGGATAATATCATGAAGTTGTTGGTTGGGTTGATGAGATCCATAGGTTCAGCAGCAACCTTCTCTGGGTAATGTGAGGTCACTGTCATTCATGTCTTGAGGAATTTACAAATAGCCGCCATGGTCAGGATAGTACCATATCTATGGAACTTCTAAAACATCATTTTTTTAACCTTCAATTGGAGTTCCCATGCATTTGATACCATTTTACGAGTTATGAAATTTTCAATTGTGGATGGTTTACTAAAATGAAGGTCTGATGATGACGACATCGTCCCGAATCAGGATGTTCAAGTAATATCTGTAATTTTAAAGATGATAAATAATAAGGTTATTGATTAGAGTTTTATTGTATGAATAATATTCTCAATCAGATATGAATGGTTAACTCATTTGTTCTTTTATTCTCTATTTGGCCATTCAACTGGTTTAGACTTATCATAAATAGAATGGACTTATGAGAACCTTGGATACAGATGATCATTTATAAGTTTATTCCAATCTTCTTTCTTTTTTCCGAGGGATTGCAGAACAAATTGGCCTTATTATATATAACACAATTTTTTTATTTATATAGATTCATGTCGGGATCATCATTTTTATTTTTTGGGAGATATTGTGTGGAATGGGTTTCACATTCTATGTTACCATTGTCACTATTCTATAAAAATCCCATTGGTTCCCCCATTCGCAGTTGGGTACAGACCTACATTCCAAAGTATGGTGGTCATCTCTGTTTTTAGCCTTAGAAACTCTTAGGGACTGGTATTGGTCGAGAGGATGGGATGGCAGGTTCATGACATCCTTTTATGGGGAGTTTTTTACTTGCATGGGACTCTAATAGATTTATGATATGTTTGTGAATCTATTATTAATCTCAATGTGGGGTTTATTATCCTAAAGAAACGAATTTAGGTCAATTATATTTTATACTTAATAGATTGGGATCTCATGGGTGATTCCATATATATTTATCCGAGGTTATTAATCATTCTCCGATAATAGGTGGTTTCTTATATGAAGAGACCACATAACATTGTGCTTTGAAACATGATCCCATATGAGGAGGAGATTAATATATTGATAATGGGATTGAGACATTATGAGTTTTGTTACATATCCTATTTAATTCAGGAATCAAACGCCATGTAGTTTGATTAACTTGTGAAGTGTTACGTCATGAAGAAGGACTTATATGGGTTAGCTTGAACACATTCATGCTTCGGTTCTAGAGGGACATCCTACATATCATGAATATAGAGGGAGTTAGATTAGTCATAGTTCATTCCTCTAGGAATTATATATTAGATTTTCCTATGTCCTTATAGGTACTCGTGGTGTAGATAAAATGATTACCACAACTCATTAAGCACACGTGTGCCATTATTAGTGTGTGAAACAAGGGATAGAATGTAACCAATGTTATTACTTTGAGTAAGGAACTTAGATGATGGGATCATCCATAATGATCAATATGAATCTCAAACCTTAGGGGTAGATGGCCTATGTATTCTAAATACGATAGGAATCATAGTCATCAAAGTTCCCTTTATGTCGAGGCTTAAAAATTGAGGTTCCTCTAGATGATAGAGATTTATAATGCCAATAATGTGTTTGTTTCATCCCCCTAATCCCACAATATCCATACTCTGTGTGATGAACAAGGGAAATTATATGATCATCCTTACTACATATGGGCATGGAAATTTTATATTGGTAATGTCCTTGGGTGTATGGTATTGAGCTCGGGGCTTAGGGAGGCGTCATACATATCCTTGTTATAGAATTAATTAGAGTGCTTCTATTTCATATTTTATTGTTGATTGAACACTGAGGTTTCCCTATACCACTTCATGGGGTTATATGGCATATGATATAACCATTACAACTCCCTAAGCCCATGTGATCCATGCACATTTTTGAGAAACGGTGGACAGAAAGTAATAAATGTCACTTCTTTGGACATGGGGATCATACGTTGGTCCCTCCATGGATGATCAATATAGGGCATGGACCTTAGAGGGAGGTGGCCTACGTATCATGAATACGGTAGTAATTACAATAGTCATATTTCCCTTTATGTTGAGGCTTACACAATGTGGATTCCATATGGATCAGGGATTACATGCCAAGGACATACATCATTTTTAAATCCTTGGATTCCCTGTTGATATAGAATTATTATCTAAAAAAAGTCACAAGTCACTGTTAGAACATCCTAGGGGTGATTTGATGACATTACATGACACATATGGATGGTTTTACGGGATTCGGTGTGGAATATCCCAAGAGGTGTCATGTGTCTCAGATAACATGTCTAGTGGTTATCACACGTCTCATCTGACATGTATGGAGGGCATCGCGAGTCTCAGCTGACATGTGCATAAGGTTTCATGGGGTCTTTGGTTTTCATTCATAGATGCTTCTGGGTGAATTAGCTGACACGAGAGAACTTTTTTATGTGAGTTAGTGGATGATTCCAAAGGATTTCACATGTCTTGGGTGATGGACCCATAGTGTTCTTAAGATGAAATTGGCACTCATGAGGGCATTTATGATATACACTTACATGTTTAGAGGAATTAACATGTCCTAGATAACATGCCACATGGGTGTTATGAAATCTGGATGATGTGAAATTTTGGTGTCCTATGTCTTTGGATGATACACATGAACGACATGAGGGTCATCGAGCACATCTTTTACTGAACCCTTCTTCCTTTGATCTTGATTTTAGCCCTTGTATTATCAATGCCTTAGTTATTTTCAGTGTTAGTTTCTTTGAGTCTCACATGATTTAGAGGAGATGTGGTTTGTTCTTCGCATGTTCTATTGGAATTCTTTCAGGTGATTAGTGAGTGATCACGCAATGAAATTTATGTCTAGCACAAGGCTACATTGGATGCCCACCATTATATTACCTGATGGAAATATGGTTGGTCACATGATTTGTTTCTGTGATATGTTTGTAGATATCGAGAGTTGAATCTTGTAGATCCATGGAATCCATTCGATCGAAAATCCTACCCTTTCTTCAAGTTTTGGTGGGGGATGTATAAGCATCGCCACCCCTGATACTCACCAAATTTTGCGGCATGTTTGGAACATGTCCAAGATGGAGTTGGTGAAGGGGCCTGGTGCCACACAGTTGTGTGAGGCTCTATCGTGGACATTTTGATTCACATCACCTGATATTTAGTGATTGTGAGTATCCATTGTCAATGATACCATTAACAAATTATTTCTAATTATTGAATACTAGTTTGATTATGAGGTTTTGTCAAAATTCATCCAGGTTTCTATGTTGACATGTCTGAGGTCCTTCAGAATATTCAAATTCTTGTGGGAAGATAAACATGAGACCGTGGGTACTTGTCATGGGGTCTCATGGGACATCACTACAGGTGTGATGGGTAAATCACATTCCTTTCAGTGACTATGAGTATCTCTCACCTCATCCCATTTATTCCCATTTATTCGATGTAATAAAGATTGAGGGTTGTGCAAGAATTCATGTGTTGTGTAGAGGGTATTTATTCTATTTTTAAAGATGTGTCATGTGACCAATATGGGTCACACATGGGTGTGTGAGCATTCCATGACCAAAATACGAGGATGAAAACCCAAAGGGCTTCCACGAGGCAAGTCGAGCATGTCACTGAGGGATCAATATGACTTTTTAGGCCATTAGGGGGCGTGCCAATTTCCTTTTAGTGACCGTGAACTCCTCTCACATCCTCTCATTTATCTCCATCATTTTATGTGGTGAAGGCTCAGAAGTCATTTGAGTTGGCATGAGTAGTGCCCATTTTTTTACTCATATTTCAATGGTGTCTCGCCAGACAAATATGGATCATATGGAGAGCATGCAAGAATTCAGTGGAGAGGTATATATGTAACACCCCAAGTAAATAAAGAATATTACATTTTCACATTTATCCATATTTGGGAATAAAATATTAATATAACTTTAAAGGGGATGCTATGCTCGATGGTGTACCCAATACGCAACAACGAGTTTTTGGGAATCTTACGTTGCACTCTAATAATAAAATAATATTATTTTAAATTGTAGTTAACGCCTAGTCGTTGTAATGGAGGGAATGAACAGAACTAACTAAAAAATGATTATATATGTTTTCAAATATTTTTACTTTTGACAATAAATTTTAGAGGATTAAAAATGAGAATGAATCCAATTTTAAGCGTAAACATTCTAATATTCTTTAAAAGGTCGATTAACCGCCTTTTGATGATGAACCTCTTTTAAATCCACTTTTTAACAATTTTATGTGTTATATTTGACAAAATAAAATTCTTCTTTATAATCAGGACATCAAAATTTACTTTTTGTAAATTTTCGGTATTTTTCCGATAAAGTTCATTTTTTAATGAATAGTAAAAAATGTTGTATTTTAAATCAAAACCGGTTTTTAATATAATTTATTTATATGATTATATTATATTTTTAATTGGTCATAATGTGAAATTAGAATATATTTTTACCATTTAATATAATAGTGGTTGTTGGAATTAATTTCATCTTGAAAATGGACTTAAACTAGTGACAATCTTTTGATACTTATTGTTTCATAAAAACACGCTATTTGCTCTGACAGTGAGAATTAATTATTAAATTAATTAATGTAACTTATATGTTTTGAATTTTTTAAAATAGACATCATTTTTGAATTCAGAATATCAAATATAGCTTAGGGTGAATTTTTGGTATTTTTCTGGAAAACTTCAGTTTTTGATGAATAGTGAAACCACTAAGTGGTACTTAAAAAACTGATTTTTCTTTTAAATGAAATTTTACCACCTCTGTGTTTTGAATTTAAAAAATCCAACATACATGGTTTTCATTAATAAGTAAAATTTCGTTTAAAATAATTTTTTTGGTGAATTGTAACTTTTAAGTTTTAATCACGATTAGAGGTAATTAGTGTAGTTTAAGGTAAAAATAATATTTTAATAATATGAAATGACCTAGACACATATCCTACCCTCATTATATGAGTCATGTCTGACCAATACAATCCATGGGTCAACTTGGGGATCCCATGTATCCACTTTTATTGGAAAATGACATTAATAACTTTTTATTTAAAGTTAAAATTAAAATGTCACAAACCTATGTTGTTTTACTAAAATGATTTTTATATGGGGTTATACAAGCCATATTGTTGATTATAAATATTCATTAGAAATATAAAAATATTTCCTACATCATGATATTTTTTTTATAATTTTTAGATATTATATAAATTAATTTATTTTTGACATCGTGATGATGCAGTGATTACCTCATAAATGAACGATTTAAATAAAATGAGATGATAGGGTGAAATATAAGTCTTAAACTTGTCACAAACCTATTTTATGGGTTTATTTAGAAACCTTATCACCTTATCCTATATAAATATCATTTTTGGAACTTTTAAATCCGAAAATCATTTTATAATAAAATAATATTTTATAACTTTCCAAGAGTGCCTATCTTCTCCTCTTATAAAAGGCACCCACCTCTACCACCTTACACACACCATTAAAACGTTTTTCGCGGCCAAAACCTGCCCTTTTCATCTATCCACATCCCTCTGTTCATTATTGAAGCCTCACTTTGGGAAGAATCGTTTCCACGAAAGCCTTTGAGCTCAAATCAAAGAGAGTTACCCGATTTAAAGGTATTGTCTTCCCTTGTGTTATTTTGTATTATTTTTCTTCTCCAAACCCCTAAACTCTTTTTATTACCTTTTTTTGTAACAACACCAGTATCTTAAATATACTAGGATGTTTTTATAAGATTTATTACAGCTACAATATCACACACCTCCGTCTAATGGTTAAAGAACATAATGTTTCTTTGGATGGTGAATTATTGCCTCACGAAAAGATGATTGTTCAATATTATTTTAACACCTTCAAAGGTGGCCATTAATATGTCACTATATTTATATATGATATATAATATATTTATGTTTTCCCTAATATTATGTATTTTTCATTTATGGAATACCTTAATGGTTTCCATTATGGGTAAACGTGATATCTTCATTTTAGGAAGTGCAGACTACCGCCCCCTTAAAGTGATTTGATTCGTTAATGCCATATGTGGGACGTATAAAGGATGGAATTAATGGTATTACATATGATATTCTACTGGAATTATAATATACCTTTATATCATTATTATTTAATTCCATTGAAAACAAAAAAAAGAAATGAAAGTAGCGTTCATGCTTACGTACAGCTTACCGTCTCCATGAACGGTACATTTCATTTCTTACCTCCAAATGTTATGTACTATTATAAGTACATATATATAATGGATATATATTTAATATATTACATCTAAATGAATGATATCATTCTAGAATTATAATATATATATCTCTCATTTTGTTTTAATTCTATTAATATGACAAAAAAATGAATGTACTGTTCATGCGTACATACGGCCTACCGTCTCCAGGAACAGTGCTTTTAATTTTTTATCTCCAAATACTATGGAATAGTATAAAATGAATATATAATGGATATATATGATATTTAAAACATCAATACTATTCTGGATATGATGTACCAATAACTACATGGAAAATTCTTTTCCTACAAGTTCGATTTTTACTCATGTACCGAACATCGACAAAAACGTCTGATATAAACTCACTTTATTAACCAATTGTTATAACATTTTAATATGTAATATTAAGTGAATTATAATCTTTAATTTAGGTCCTTGAGAAATTATAAATTGACCAAATTTTATTATTCAGGAGATTAAAGAACGATCGAGTCATTTCGGACACGAGGTAAGGGATCGTACCTCTCTCTTTCTTTTTAACTACACTCTTTTATGTCATTCCTTTTAAGCTCATCTTTCTTATGATTTGGATGTTATTTTATATTACTATTACTTTAATTTTTATGTTCATTTGATGAGAGACCCTATTTTCTCTCATCAATCCATTTTGTATGTTTTAATTGGCGTTGTTATGCTGCCGAAATTTCGAAAGGGGCTTTTCATCTCACCTTGTGTTTTCGTAAGATTCATGCTACATTTTCCAATATTTCCTTTTTAGTGGTGTATGTACAGTCCATTATTCTACTCTTTGTGTAAAAAACATTAGATTATGATTATTTACATCAATTTTGTATAGTCCTTCTTTCATGGGGTGTATGTTTCGAAAGTTACCCAAATCGGTAAGGGAAACTTTCACCCACCTCTTTTTAAAAGACATCTTTTATTATGTCTTCTAATTTGCATCTTATTATGTGGGGATATGTTATTATATATCCTTATTTCCGTAAATTTTATGTCCATGATATGAGATACCCTTTATCTCTCTCATCAACTCTTTTGCTAAAATTTGATGTGACGCCGTTAGGATGTCAAAGGAACTTCTTAACCCAATTTCGATTTCTTTGGGTTCAACATGTAGTTATTGAATATGTCATCATTTGAATATTTGTGAATGACCTTTGATTATTTTACACTTAATATCCACTTATATTTGGTGTATTTATATTTTTCTCACATAATTATGAGATTTATTTATCCTTAATTTAAGGATACCATCTTTATAATGGATTTCATCTCAATTTACATTTCCATTGAGACTTCATTGTTTTTATGCACCAATTCACTCTTATATGGTGTATATACTGTCCGTTGGAATATTATATCATTAATCCCTTTATTCTCATGATATTATAATGTTTTGATTAAATTTTATTCCTCAATTATTGTATTCAAGTGTCTCTCATTTTGTTAAAAACCCTTTAACTAAAATATCGTTTTAAATGTTTTAATGATTTAATCTTATAAATATTTCTCATTAATATCCATTTTTTCAAAATGGTTTTAAGGATATATTTATATGGATATTAATGTTTTAAAATGTTAAAAGGTTCAATGTGGTATGGGACACTTTGACTTAAAAATATCTTTATTAAATGTTTTAAATGGTTTTTAGAATGGATTCATTATTTCAATATCTTAAAATGTTATATTGTTATTGAAATGTGGGAATGTTATATTTCCTTTATGCTTAAGTTTTGTGCTATGATTATGTTATGGTTCTTGGGCATTTTTATGAAGATGGGTGGTTCCGTGATAAACTAAGGGCGGGTGAGCCCGATATAGCTCTCCAATGCATTTGGTAACGTGAAGGAGTTAAATGTTAAGATTTCTCTGAAGAGATTTAGGGAATATAATGTGATGGGTATTCCAAATGTAACCAAGAGGGTTACTCATTACATAAGAATGTTATGAATGCCTCAAGTTACCGTTATGCATTATGATTTCTATGATTTATTCATGATTTGATGAGGTATGTTAGAATGCTTATGTTTTATGGGTAAATTATGATTTCATACATGCACTAATGTTTTCTTTTCATACTTTTATATCCCTTACTGAGATTTTTATGCTCATCCCATGTTTTTGAAATTTTTTTCACAGGTCAAGCGAAAGGTGAATGATATGTTGATAGTGTCAAGGAAGTGTCAAGAAATAATCCATGTTTTATTTTAAATATGATTCTATTGATGGGTAAAAAAATACTATCTTTTATGTAACCACTTTGTTTAAATGTGGAATGTAATTCATGATTTATGATCCAATTCTCTGAAACAATAAACCTGAAAAGATCCTCAATGTGAATTATTCATTTAATTCAATATTAAGTAAGGTTTAAGTTCGGGGCCTTATAGTTGGTATCCGAGGTCGGTTTAGATAACTTTAGAGGTTAGGGTATTCTCTAAGCATAAGTGACATTACCATAATGGTTAGGATTTCGGAAAGAGTCCTAGTTTTAGATAAAGTGAATGAGTAAGTATATCTTAGTTTTTATCTTCTTCATTAGTACATGATGGTTTTGTTGATATTCTCACACTGACATTTCAGTTTTTAGTGAATGGATGGATCTAGCAGGCACCAAAGTGACAATAGGTTTGAAGGAAACTGTGGTGGTTCTCTGATTAAGAGACTGGAAGAAATGGGGGATTCAATGAGGAAACTTGTCGTTGTTCTAAACCAACTATCAAGGAGTCATGATCAACCACTTGTACCTTGGTATGTTCTGTAATGCATCATGAATGAAATGACCAATCGATGTGGAAGTTCAGGTAATAATTATAAAGGTAACCATTAGGGTTTATATGATCCTTACTTTTGAGGTAATTATGGGTCCTTATATATTATGGTGGAAAATGTAAGGAATGAGATAAACTTGATGTTAAAATATGTTATGATTATTTTTGAAGATTTTATCCTGTTTTGGGGAATGTTTTAAGAATTATATAGTTTTGGAAAAAGGACAACAGGCAGATCGTGTGACAACCCGTCACCTTCGGACAAAGCTGTGGGAATCGAACCCACAACCAAAGTGTGACTGGTATTTATCGCCTACCACTGGACTACGTGAAGTCCCTGGTTTGTTTGACTAGTTTCTTTTATTTATATGATTTAACGAATCAAGAGTAATTTTATTTTGGGTTATCTATGTAAATGATTAACCCATCATCGAGGATATGTGATTAGGTTAATTACTTTTCAATATTAGAATTTAAGAGCAACTGATGTTTTTTGGAGATAAAAGTTAATTTGTACCTTGGAAGACTATGTGATTAAATCATTCAAATATTTGGGTTTCAATCTTAGTTTGGTTTACTTTGAAGAATTTTATGGGCAATTGTTTATCGAATGGTCTTTGTTGAACTTTTTGTTTTTTTGGACAAATTTTGGAGATTAAGAATTGATTTTCTTTTTATAAAGGATTATACTTTTGTGGATTATATGATCTCATACTAAAAATTTTGGTTTTGGATTTTTTCTAAAGGCATGGAAAATATATATTTCACTTTTTTGGATTAGGTGATTCTCAAGAAGTTGATTATTGTACTCTTAACGCAAACAAGTCTTCCTAAAAACTCATCTTTTGGAGAAAATATGAGTTTTATTAAAAAATCTAGTAAAAGTTGAAAGTCTACGTGACAAGTAAGTATGTTTCATTATGATTTAGTTAATCTCAAAAATAAATTCCTCAATGAAGAGTAACTTAAAACAAAAATGTTCTCTGTTAACTTTTCCTACAGGGGAATCGAATACCGTTTAACTCGTCACAAGTTTGTGATTTTATGATGGTTAACTTTCTCCTAGACATGTTTACTATCACTCTCCCTCAGAACATGAACCTTTGTTTTTTCCTCCATATCCATGTTTTCCGACATGGAATCCTAGTATGGGTTAACTCGGGTGACCTTTTTACTTCTCTTTCTTTATTTTAATGTGATTTTTTTACTAACTCTTGTTCCAATGTGAGATTTTCAAAAAAGTTTCCAAGCGCAATTTTAAAATTGCGAGGACGCAATTCCTAAAAGGGGGGAAGGATGTAACACCCCAGGTAAATAAAGAATATGACATTTTCACATTTATCTATATTTGTGAATAAAATATTAATATAACTTTATAGGGGATGCTATGCTTGATGGCGTACCTAATACTCAACAACGAGTTTCTTGGGAATCTTGCGTTGCACTTTAATAATAAAATAATATTATTTTAAATTGTAGTTAACGCCTAGCCATTGTAATGGCGGGAATGAACATAACTAACTACAAAATGATTATATATTTTTTCAAATATTTTTACTTTTTACAATAAATTTTAGAGGATTAAAAATGAGAATGAATCCAATTTTAAGCGTAAACATTCTGATATTCTTTAAAAGGTCGATTAACCGCCTTTTGTTGACAAACCTCTTTCAAATACACTTTTTGACAATTTTATGTGTTATATTTGACAATATAAAATTCTTCTTTAGAATCGGGACATCAAAATTTACTTTGTGTAAATTGTTTGTATTTTTCCGATAAAGTTCATTTTCTAATGAACAGTGAAAAATGCTGTATTTTAATTCAAAACCTCTTTTTAATCTAATTTATTTATATTATTAGATTATCTATTGAATTGGTTTTAAAGTGAAAATAGAATATATTTTTACCATTTAATCCAATAGTGGTTGTTTTAATTAATTTCATCTTGAAATTGGACTTAAACTAGTCTCAATCTTTTGATACTTATTGTTTCATAAAAACACGCTATTTGCTCTGACAGCGGGAATTGATTATTAAATTAATTAATGTAACTTATATGTTTTGAATTTTTTAAAATAGACATCATTTATGAATTCGGAATATCAAATATAGCTTAGGGTGATTTTTTGGTATATTTCTGGAAAACTTCAGCTTTTGATGAATAGTGAAACCACTAAGTGGTACTTAAAAAACTGATTTTTCGTTTAAATGAAATTTTACCACCTCTATGTTCTGAATTTAAAAAATACAACATACATGGTTGTCATTAAGAATTAAAATTTGTTTCAATGGGATTAAAATAATTTTTTTGGTGAATAGTAACATTTAAGTTTTAATCGCGATTAGAGGTAATTAGTATTGTTTAAGGTAAAAATAATGTTTTAATAATATGAAATGACCTAGACACATATTCTAAACTCATTGGATGAGTCACGTCCGACCAAGACAATCCATGGGTCAACTTGGGGACCCCATGGAGCCACTTTTCTTGGAAAATGACATTAATAACTTTTTATTTAAAGTTAAAATTAAAATGTCACAAACATGTGTTGTTTTACTAAAACAATTTTTAGATGGGGTTATACAAGTAATATTTTTGACTATAAATATTCATTATAAATATAAAAATATTTCCTACATCATTATATTTTTCTTATAAATTTTAGATATTAAATAATTTAATTTATTTATGACACCGTGATGATACAGTGACTACCTCATAAATGAATGATTTAAATAAAATTAGAAGATAGGGTGAAATATAAGTCTTAAACTTGTAACAAACCTATTTTTTGGGTGGATTTAGAAACCTTATCACCTTATCCTAGAAATATATCATTTTGGGTCCTTTTAAATTCGAAAATCATTTTATAATAAAGTAATATTTTATAACATTCCAAGAGTGCCCCTCCTCTCCTCTTATAAAAGGCCCCCACCTCCACCACCTTACACACACCTCTCAAGCTTCTGGCTCCACCAACCCTTGCCCATTTCATCTCTCCACATCCATCTATTTATTATTAAATCCTCACTTTGGGAAGAATCTTTTCCATAGAATCCTTTGATCTAAAATCAAAGAGAGTTACCCGATTTAAAGGTAATGTCTTCCCTTGTGTTCTTTTGTTTTATTTTTCTTCTCCAAACCCCTAAACTATTTTTATAACCTTTTTGTAACATAAAACAGTATCTTAAATATACTAGTATGTTGTTATAAGACGTATTAGAGCTACACTTTCACACAACTCCGTTTAATGGTTAAATAGCATACCGTTTCTGTGGATCGCGAATTACTGCCTCACGAAACGATGATTGTTCAATATTATTTTAACAACTTAAAAGGTGTCCATTAATATGTCACTATATTTATATATGATATATAATATGTTTATGCTTTCCTTAATCTTATTTATTTTTCATTTCTGGCATACCTTTATGATTTCCATTATGGGTAAACGCGATATCTTCATTTTAGGAACTGCGGACTACCGCCCCCTCAAAGTAATTTGATTCGTTAATGCCATATGTGGGACGTATAAAGGATGGAATTAACGGTATAACATATGATATCCTACTGTAATTATAATATACCTTTATATCATTATTATTTAATTCCATTTAATACAAAAAAAAGAAATGAAAGTAGTGTTCATGCGTACGTACGGCTTACCGTCTCCATGAACTGTACATTTCATTTCTTACCTCCAAATGTTATGTACTATTATATGTACATATATATAATGGATATATATGTAATATATTACATCTACATGAATTATATCATTCTGGAATTATAATATATATCTCTCTCATTTTGTTTTAATTCCATTAATATGACAAAAAAATGAAAGTATTGTTCATGCGTACATATGGCCTACCGTCTCCATTAACAGTGCTTTTAATTTTTTATCTCCAAATGGTATGGAATAGTATGAAATGAATATATACTGGATATATATGATATTTAAAACATCAATACTATTCTGGATATGATAAACCAATAACTACATGGAAATTTCTTTTCCAAAAAGTTCGATTTTTACTCATGTACCGAACATCGACAAAAAACGTCTGATATAAACTCAATTTATTAAACAATTATTATAACATTATAATATGTGATATTGACTGAATAATAATCTTTAAATTAGGTCCTTAATAAATTATAAATTGGCCAAATTTTATTATTCAGGAGATTAAAGAACGATCGAGTCATGTCCGACACGAGGTAAGGGATCCTACCTCTCTCTTTATTTTTAAGTACACTCTTTTATGTCATTACTTTTAAGCTCATATTTCTTATGATTGGGTTGTACTTTTATATTAATCTTACTGTACTTTTTATGTTCATTTGATGAGAGACCCTATTTTCTCTCATCAATCCATTTTGGAAGTTTTAATTGTTGTCGTTATGCTGCCGAAATTTTGTAAGGGGCTTTTTATCTCACCTTCTGTTTTCGTGATATTCATGCTACATTTGCCAATATTTTCTTTTGAGTGGTGTATGTACTGTCCATTATTCTACTCTTTGTGTAACACACTTTCATTTATGAGTATTTACATAAATTTTTTATAGTCCTTCTTTCATGGGGTATACGTTTTGAAAGTTACCCAAATCGGTAAGGGAACCTTTCACCCTCCTCTTTTTAAAAGACTTCTTTTGTTATGTCTTTTAATTTGAATATTATTATTTGGGGATATGTTCTTATGTATCCTTATTGCCGTAAATTTTATGTCCAAGAGATGAGATACCCTTTATCTCTCTCATCAACTCTTTTTCTAAAATTTAATGTGACGCCGTTAGGCTATCAAGGGAACTTCTTATCCCAATTTCGATTTCTTTGGGTTCAACATGTAGTTATTGAATATGCCATCCTTTGAATATGTGTGAATGGCCTTTGATTATTTTACACTTAATATCCACTTATATTGGGTGTATTTATATTTGTCGCACATAATTATGAGATTGATTTATCCTTAATTTAAGGATACCATCTTTATAATGGATTTCATCTCAATTTGCATTTCCATTTAGACTTCATTGTTGTTATGAACCAATTAACTCTTATATGGTGTATATACTGTCCGTTGGAATATTATATCATGAATCCCTTTATTCTCAAGATATTATAAAGTTTTGATTAAATGTTATTCCTCAATTATTGTATTCATGTGTCTCACATTTTGTTAAAAACCCTTTAACTAAAATATTGTTTTAAATGTTTTAATGATTTAATCTTATAAATATTTCTCATTAATATCCATGTTTTCAAAATGGTTTTAAGTATTTATTTATATGGATATTAATGGTTTAAAATGTTAAAATCTTCAATGTGGTATGGGACAATTTGATTTAAAAATCTCTTTATTAAATGTTTTAAATGGTTTTGAAAATGGTTTTTAGAATGGATTCATTATTTCAATATCTTAAAATGTTATATTTTTATTGCAATGTGGGAATGTTATCTTTCCTTTATGATTAAGTTATGTGCTATTATTATGTTATGGTTCTTGGGAATTGTTATGAAGATGGGTGGTTCCGTGATAAACTAAGGGCAGGTGAGCCCGATATAGCTCTCCAATGCATTGGGTAACGCGAATGAGTTAAACGTTAAGGTTTATCCAAAGAGATTTAGGGAATATACTATGATGGGTATTCCAAACGTAACCAAGTGGGTTACTCCCTACATAATAATGTTATGAAAGCCTAAAGTTACCTTTATGCATTATGATTTCTATGATTTATTAATGATTTGATTAGTTATGTTAAAATGCTTATGTTTTATTAGTAAAGTATGATTTCATACATGGACTAATGTTTTCTTTTCATACTTTTATAGCCCTTAATGATCTTTTTATGCTCATCCAATGTTTTTGAAATGATTTTCACAGGTCAAGGGAAAGGTGCATGATTTTTTGATAGTGTCAAGGAAGTTTCAAGAATGAATCCATGTTTTATTTTAAATATGTTTTCGTTGATGGGAAAAAACGAATACAATCTTTTATGTAACCACTTTGTTAAAATGTGGAATGTAATTCATGATTTATGATATAATTCTCTAAAACTCTAAACCTGAAAAGATCCTCAATGTGAATTATTCATTTAATTCCATATTAAGTAAGGTTTAAGGTTGGGGCCTTATAATATATGTCTATTTATAGAAAATTGTGGGCTTTCCTAGACATGTTTCAGGACTTCCATGTGATGAGACTAACAATCAAAAGTTGTTTTGCAAGGAAAGGCAGACACGTCACAGAGGTCCTGCGGGGCTCCGTTGGTCACCAGGGGAGCCTGTCACAAGTCTCTAAATTATTGTCAACCCTACTCAGCTTCTCTCATTTCTCCCCTTTATTTTATGTGGGGAACTCTCAGAGGTCATGTGAGATTCCATAAATACCACCAAGAAATTTTATTCTTCCTAATTATCATATAGCATATGAGATTCATGAAGAATGGGGGTATCTTCCTTTAGAATATCATCCCTCTTTATTTTGGAAGTATTTTGGATTTCTTTTCAGGAAATTTTCAATGACAAACCATGTGACCTGGGGTTTCTCAGTCAGTCATCTTGGGGGCCTTCTAAAGAGCAGGCAAGTTTGTTGAAGAGGGATCTGCGACACTATATGTAGATGATGTTCCCTGTGTGGGGCCTTTTCATGACCTATAAATGGTCCCAAAATCATAGGACTTTTATAGGATTCATGAGTCTTCAACTATAATCTTTTTCCATGCATTTTCAGGAAAAATAATAACACCTATATTCAGGTATTTCTTTCTTTGTAATTTTGTCGATTCTTAGTTGGTGGGGATCAACACCTACCAATTCGATGACTAAATTTTAATGGTTATATAATGTTTTTTTATTTGTTTTTGTTCTGTGTTTTGTGTTAAAAAATCAATTGAACTCTTTAGATTTTAATGTAAAAAAATATATATATAGTAAAATTATGGGTTATTATATTCTACCCCCTTAAATAAATTACATCCCCTAAATTTTAATTATAATATATTAATGAAATTATCTAAGGGTATATAATATATATACATGAATCAAGTTACAATTTTTAGTGAGATATCAACCATAAGAATGTTGGAAACATATATTATCACTCTGAGTTGGATTATCCCTAATGTTCAATTCTTTATCTAACCATTTGAGACATGAGTCTATCATTATTTTGTATCAAGACCCACATTATATAATTTTATACTAAATAGTGCTCATAATAATCCAAGAATTTATATAACACAATGGGTTGATGTTGTTATATTGTTTCTAAAAAAATTTCCCTAAGTAAATAGAATCGGTGATTTATAATTTTCATAGAAATTAAGGATAATAAGATTTTCACAAGGCACATTACCTAAAGATTTAACCCGAGAAACAATAAAAAATTAAGTTTTATTCAATAATAAAATCTTTTAAGTGGTGAATAGTTATTTTAGAAAACGTCCCTAGCTATATTAGGATCCTTATAATAAAAACCAATGAGACTTAAACAATTTTAGAGTAGAGGATAATTGTGAATAAATTATCATGATCCAGTTTAGTGGAAGTTATTGCACGTGTTTTCCTTTGTTCCTTTTTTCATGGAGGTCTCTCTTGTCTATTATACTTGTTATCCATCACATTAGTGAATAGATTTTCATAATTCTATATCTCTTTTCATTTAGTTAATTGGAAAATTTCCATTATTTCATTATTTCACCTCTTCACCCCTACCCAAAAATCATGAGCATGATGGCCACCATTTAACCACTTGAATCATTTCTTGATTCCTTTAAACCAATCTTCTGGGTGATTCCTCCCACATTTTTGGTATGTAAGAAAGTTTAGTTTCTTTACTCTATGAAATTTTATATTAGAGTTTTCTTGAATTTCAATTTTATATTTCTTGTCTCCGAAATAATATAATCCACTGAACTCTATTTCCCCCTTAATTTCACATCAAACCACCAATTAATATATTTCAAAGTATCTTATATATAATTTCTTTCAAATCCATGGTGTCAGTCCAATAAATAATAAATAAATCATACACTCTAGGTCTATAATAAATTTGGGCTCATACCTTGTGAATATCCTAATGTTTTCTTCTTATGAACTCACTAATTCATCCTTATTTTGTTTCAACTCCATGAATTCTCTATCCATATTAGTGTGAATATTTCAGGGAAAATATTTACTAAAATATAATTTCTTGAACTCATCCCATTATATAGTGTGATCTTCCTCACACACTAGAGGATGAATTGATAAACTAACAATCTAATGGATTGAGTATTTGAGTCTAGAAAATATGTTCTTTATCACATTGATCCATTGTTTATAAATTAGAAAGCTAAATGATCGACTAAAATATGGTATGTCAAGTCCAGTCAGAAGCAAAGATTCTGGCCGTTTATTAAAAAGAAGGAAAAGAGTACATAACAGAGGAAGATGGGATCAAACAAACAGAAATTCCCACAACCACTAAAAACAGGTCTAGAGATCATAATACGACAAATCATTTCCATAATCAGAGTCACCATCTGTCTCCCACTCTGATTGAGACTTATCCTGATTTAAGATTTGAAAAATATTTGTATCCACCTTCCTTGAAACCTTAGACGACGATCTGGTAGACACGTTTCTAGGGACATTAGAATAATCCTTGCGTGGTCTCCGCTTTATGGGAACATAGGTGAAACACTCACCAAAAGCACCCTTTGTATTGCCACTGAAAACAGCATCCCTATAAGAGGTGTGACCGCCACTGTCCGAGACCCTAATTAGGGTACCCACATTCTGTTGTTCACCCTCAGAAACGTTCCCCCATTTGTCAGGTAATTCAGAAACTTGGAAAAGCTTCTGGATTTCCTACTGACAATCAAAATGTTGTTGCGCATCATTCTGCTTGGAGACATCAACCTGGAGGGTATCAGGGTCCACAATTGAAGTAACCTCTTTGACTAAAGCAGGTGGAGTCGTAGAGGGGCAACGATGGGCCTTCATCGGAGAAGCATCAATTTCCAACCCTTTACCAGTATCGTTGGGAATGAGCTCGCTAAGTGAATCACCATCATGAGCAGTAGATTTTGGAAACATCGAATCCTTCCCATTTGAATTCCTACGACAGAGAGCTGTTGAATGTCCTCTAACCCCACATTCCCCACAATAAACATTCTTATGACATAATTCCAATGAGTGTCCAACGGCCATACATTCATTACAGAAAAGAGGTTTTTTTTCATACTCAACATCAATGTGAATGTTGTCAGAAGGATTGGAAAGGGTTACCTTGTCAATCAGAGTGGTACTAAGATCAACCTCCACCAGCATCCTAGCATACTGACCAAACCGAACATCCTCGGTCTCTTTATCAAGCCGAATCGGAGTCCCAATTTCCATGCCAATATCATGCAGAATTTTTGGGTGCCAGAGGACCCAATTGAGTCCATGAAGATGAATCCATAACTGAGAAAAAGAATTTCTTGCACATGAGACATTAAAATCCAATGACCACTCATGTAAATGAATCCATCCAGGTTTGAGAAACAAGGTTCCCAAGCTCCACGCTCGAAGCATTAGATCATCAGACGGAAAAAGGCAGTGGAAAAATCCTCGACCAAGCGAAACACATTTCCAATTTGAAAAACCCCACAAAAGTGAGGTTCTATGGATCAAATCATCAAAATTCCACGGTTGCGCACCTTTAGGAAGGAAAATTCGTGCGATCAATGATTTTTTACCAATTGACATTCCCTCATCAAGAGCTACAGAATTTGCTTCAACATGAGCTGATGAACCCTTGCGAAGAATATTACTCGGACCTGAGTCCTTCAACCGCGCAAATGAATATGCTCCATCCAAATTTAACCCTGCATTTGATTTTTTCCATCGCATCATAAGAGGAAATAAAGCCAGGAAAAACATCACCACGGGACGGAACCGAATCATGAAGCAACTCTTCCCGGGGAAGAGCCAGAAAATCCTCAACAGCGGCTACAGCCACATCAACCGCCTCTCGACATGATGAAGACCGCAAATCACCTCGGCTCGCATCAGTCTTCGAGATCGGATGAGATGGCTGGGAAACTTCCGCAGATCCAGCGCGAGGCTTCAAAGATGTATGAACATCAACCGAAGAGATCGATTTCACAACAACAGTAGGGTTGCACACCTCATCCAATCACTGAGGATCGCAAGCAGAAGTCAAGGATGGAGCCGCCGACGCCACTCTGACGGGATGAGAAAGCTGATTGAAACCGAGAAAGAATGGAATCTCCATGGCTGAACCAAAACCCTAAAATCCATTGAAACAAGAGGGAGTGCCGACTCCCACAGTCTGTAGAGCCATCTCTCATGTGATATCTCAAAAATATGGTATTTTTTGTCACATAAAATACTAGATTGTAAGTATTTTCTTCCCTATTTCATTTAAGAGCTCAATAAGGCTTTTGTTGTTACTCATAAACTAGGATTACATTTTCATAATGTTTTGAACTCCATTTCTCATTCCATTAGTTTTTTTTTTGGTAAACTCATTACATTATCTATTTTATTCATTATTAACTCAGTATCTTCTTAATCTATACATTATATAAGAAAGGAAATATATATTATGAGAAAATTAATAAAATAAAAAAATGAAACTATAAACATAGAAAAAGTAACATATAATGATTTTTATATCCTAACTTATGAGTATATATGTTTTAATTTATGTTATCCATGGTATTTTTCTAACTAAAGGAGTTATATATTCCATTAATCCAATATAATAATCATTTTTTATTAATTAAATACAATTTTTTGTTTTAATTTGAAATCCTTTTTGTATAAAAAAATAAATAATTTATAAAATAACTATTACGCTGGAACATGGTATAGGGTTTACATATGGGTAAGTACCTTCTACCCATATGAAGGGTGATTTTAATATGTTATGTAAGGGTAAATACTTGTTTCCTTGTGTTTTTAAAGGGTAATGGGGTTTTATTATGTTTTTATAAGGGTAAATGTGAATTTCCCTTACCGTAGATTGAGATTTATTAATATTGTGTAAAGGTATAAGGGTGTTTCCCTAAATTACATTAGGGTAGGGGAGAGTTTTAATTAGCTTCATAAGTGTATGATCCTATTTATTTTCACTATGTCGGGTTAATCCTAGAACCTTATAAGGGTAACATTTTTTTATAATGGTTTTATAGGGGTAGATAGTGATTGCTCTAGGTTTCCGACTCATATAAGGGTATCACATAAGGGTATTAACTCACATAATGGTAATTTTTAAGGTTTTACCTTCACTATGTAATGATAATATTGATTTTTAAAATGTTTTTTAATGGTATTTAATTTGATATTTAAAGGTACCCTTTCCTTTTCAAAGGATACATAAGGGTAACCAATGTTGGATCGAATAGTTGATATAAAAGTCTATTAGATGGAACAATACAAGAGGGGGGGTGAATTGTAGGTTTAAAAACCTTTGAGATTTAGTAACAAAGAGATTAGTTTAAATGAACTTAAACTAATACAAATACAAACACCAACAATTGTATTGAATGTAAAAGGTATGATGTATTGTAATACTATAGTAAAGCAAAACAATTGTATTCAAGGTGAACACAATAATCAGAGTAATACAAATATGAATGATTCGACCTTAAAGCGTATAGAACCAATCAATACAATATGTAATGGAATGATTGTAATTGAAACAATTACAATTGAATAAGTAAAGAAAGGAAACAATACAAATCCCTTTCTAATACAACAGCGGAAATGTAAAAGTAATACAATTCTTTTAACCCAAAGAGAAGGGTTATCCTTTCACCTAGGATAAAAGGTCTGTCTCACCAACACCTTGGTGAGCCCTCGATACGATGATCGGCACGTCTATCTGCCTATCCCCGGCAGCCCTCGATACGATGATCGGCTCGTCTGTCTGCCTATCCCCGGCAGCCCTCGATACGATGATCGGCTCGTCTGTCTGCCTATCCCCGGCAGCCCTCGATTTTGCAGGTAATCGGCACCTCTGTCTTTCAATTACTTGAAAGCCCTCGATACGATGATCGGACGCACAAGGCTGATGAGAGAAGTCACAGTGTCTCTCTCTAAAATCTTCGTAGTTCACAGAGTCTCTTCGTTCATCAGTGTGTTCTCAGCTTCAAATGACCTCCTATTTATAGGCCTCGGGTTCCAACGGTCATATTGCCTCCAACGGTCATATTGAAACAGAAAGCACGACATCGTTTTGATTAGTATATAACTAACTCAACGACATCGTTTTGTTAGGATAAGAGATATATAGAAATGTAAAACATGAGTACGATTCATATGCAGAGAGAGTTTTTGACAAAGTACCAAAACAAATAATGATTATCTGAATAGCAAAGTTAGTACGATACGATTGACAGAGTCAGTACGATACGTTTGACAGAGTCAGTACGATACGTTTGACAGAGTTAGTACGATATGTTTTGGTCGGTACGATCAACATCGTACGATACGATAAACATGACAGAAGACAATTTGTTATTTATAAACATATGATAGAATACATTTGAAATTTCCAAAACATGACATAGAATATATTTGTGATTTCCAAAACATGATGTGAAAGCCAAAAGAAGACTTTTGACTTAACAATCTCCCCCTTTTTGGAAAGCACAAACACACAAAGTAAATGAAACAAGAAATACTTATCTCCCCCTGAGTTATTGAAAACTCTTCTGAATAAGAAATTGAATACAACTAACTCCCCCTTAGGTATTGACTTTCCTAAGGATTGTATTCATAGATTTTCCTTAAGAGTATTGTAATGCATTCTCCCCCTTTGTAAAACAAACTTTGCTTTGTAAATATTCTCCCCCTTTGTGATTTACAAAAAGAAAGGAGGAATCTCGAATTATCTGGAAGAGTTAGTGAAGTAATACACGACAATGGATAAAAGAGAAAGGATTATAAGAGTTATTACAAAACAAACAAGTTCCAAAAGAAACAAATACAACAATCATTTGTTTTCTCTTTCCTTCTCTTTCTTTATAAGCTCATGAAGCACAGCTTTCATCTTCTTGATCTCCTTCTTGTCTTCAGAAATTGATTCACCCTGAGTTTTGAGAAGCTCCTGTTGATCCGCAAAAATCTGATCTTGATTTCTGATGGTCTCCTCCTGTACTCTGATTACTTCTTCAAGTGTATCAATTCTGTTTTACAGAGTCTTTTTATCCTTGGACAACTCGGAATTTTGATTCTTCAGTAAAACCATTTCATCTTTGAAAGATGAAACCTTCGAGAATTCAGATTGGAAAACATTCATTCTTTCTTGCAAATCTTTCACTGAAGGAACATCGGCTCTTTGAGAAGACAAAAGGTTCAGCCTTTCAACCGTTTCTTTATCAAGCTTGTTGAAAGCAATTGCTAGCTCATTTGATAACCTCCTTATATCTTCAATATCTATTTCATGGTCATTGATTGAGCTCTCTGTTTTGTACGACCACTTAGTCATCTTATTACATGCCTTCTTATGAGCAACTGAGCTTTCTGAAAGAACTTTTAAATCAGCTTCTACAGACAAAACTTTCTTCCTCAATTCTTTCACAGATCCAAACTTCTTTCTCTGATTTTCAGTAATAAAATCAATCTTCCCTTCCAGCCTCGGGAAATAAGGAATAGTTTTCTCCATTCTTCTCAAAACATGAACAATGTAATCACTCTTCTTGAGAGAGATTGTATGCTCTGAATCGGTATCATCATCGTACGATGCTAGTTCATACGATCTGCTTGAATCAACAACTGGCTGTTTCCCTTTCGCTTTTTCTTTCTGTTTTCTTTCATCTTCCACTTTGTCACTAATGACAACTACTTTATCAGAATGAGAGGATTGATCACCTTGCTTTTCTCGAGAAGACATTCTATCCGGAGATCTTTCCTGATCGGCATGAGGAGTTTGTTGAACACCTTCGCTCAGATTTTGAAGCGATTCCTCTCTACTTTTCTTTGAACTTTGAAGAAATTCTAAAAGAAAATCTCCTTCTTCTACTTCCACTTCTTCTATCACTTGTTTTCCTTTTTCTTTCTCAGGCAAACTCTGTACGATGGGTTCTTGATGCACTTCCACAGTTAGTTGAGCACTAGCATCTTCGACTGCTTTCAAGACTTTAGAAATATCAAAGTCCTGAGCCTTTCTTTTCAAAAGAGTCTTCTTTTTCTTTTCAGCTTGAAGGGTTTCTTCTACCCTTATCCTTTCTGCAAAAGCCTCAGCAGGATCAAGACCAAACTTCGGATCACCCTCTTTTCTCTGTTCCTTGTCCTTTCTCCATTTGGCTACAACTTCCTTACTGTACCTCGGATTCTTCTTCGGCTTTGAACTAGTCTACGGATCAGACATTCGAGTAACACCGGCGGATTGATTTTCCTTGGCTGGCATAGGTGCCGATTGATTTTCAGGCAATTCAGCTTCTACATCTCTGACAAAAAGTTTTGAATTTGAATCAAAACAAACATTCAGCTTTTTCATCGTACTCTTATTAATGAAAGACGGACACAAATCCATAGGTTCTCCTTTCAAAGGAGTGTTACAAAACTTCATACTCTCAAGAATGAATTTCGTAAGGATGGCTGGATACATTATTATCTGGGATTTAATCCCTCCTTTCTTGACATTCTTGACAGTTTCAAAAATATATCCCATGAGATTCACTTTCCTCATATTCACAAGATAATCGAGCATAAAGACATCAGAAACTTTAAGAGTTTCTCTATCCCCATTCCTTGGAACAAGAAAACCTTTCATCCATAAGGTAACAAACCGATTGTCCGGTGAAAGATGATAAACTTTCCTCTTTCCCTCATTAACAACAAACAAAGATTTTTCATCACTCTCTCTATTAAACGTACCAACTTCCTCTGGTAGTTTGTGAGATGGACAGAATGAATCGCCTTCTATAGAAACATTCAGAAAATGTACCGCTTGTTTCACAGACATAGATAACTTTCTATCGTACACATCGAAGTTTATAGTCATATCTTTGTCGAAAGAAACGGTTTTGTAAAACTGACAAACTTCATCAAAAAGAACTGGATCTTGAATATCAGGCTTTTCAACACAGAGATGTTCCCATCCTTGAAACAAAATAATCCTCTTGATTGTAGAATCGTACATATCGAAAAATTCTCGGGATACTAACCTTTCTCTGTGAAAGTCTTTCTCTGTAAAAGTCTTTGAAGACATTTCGGCAGGAGTATTAGCAGAAAATTGAGACATAAAGATGATGCCGATTGAGAAGATCGTACGATTGTTTATAGTTGGGGGAGCAGAGCTTCGCCTCAAATCCTGGACAATCAATGTGGGTTTGGGGAGGGGAGGGGGGTATTTATAGGCAAAAAAGAGATGACCGTTGAACTTCTACGGTCGAGATTATATAATACCAGATCAATGGTTAGGATTAAAACAAAGAAAGAAAATAAAATAAAAATTGAAAAAGATACCTGTCGGAGAACAAAAGGTGATTGTTGGATTTGGTAAGTATCAAAGAAACAATCGTAAGAAAAAAAAATGATGCCGATGGAAAACAAAGTCAATACTATCATCGGACCGTACGATGGAGAATAGTTGTTACCATTAACCGACAGTACGATGAAAAACAATCTCAATACTATCATCGGTCGATACAAAAAAAATATTGAATGATACGATGGAAAAGAATTTCAATACCATCATCGGTCGATTCAAAAAAAAATTGAATGATACGATGGAAAAGAATTTCAATACCATCATCGGTCGATTCAAAAAATTTGAACGATACGATGGAAAAGAATTTCAATACGATAAACAGAAAAAAATTGAAAAGGTCAATACGACAAACAGGAAAACTTAAAATGAAACGATAAAACTGTCAATACGATAAACAGAAAGAAGCATATAAAAAGAGAGTAAATATTTAAAGATCAGAAACATAGACATAAAGAAATGTCCTCCCCCTTTCTACGAGGAGTTTCTTACTATTAGGAGAGATGTAAAACAGGAAGTAGATATGAATGATTATTTTATTGTAATCATTCCTAGCTTCTGTTTTATAAATTCAAATCTATCGGAAGGTAAAGGTTTTGTAAAAATGTCAGCAAGCTGTTCTTGCGTTCCGATGAATTGTAAAACAATATCTCCTTTTTGTGTGTGATCCCTAAGAAAGTGATGCCTAACATCTATGTGTTTTGCACGAGAGTGATGTGCTGGGTTTTTACTAAGAGCTATGGCACTTGTATTATCACACAGAATTTGAGTTTTGGAGAAACTCAAACCATAGTCAGTGAGTGTGTGCTGCATCCACAATACTTGAGCACAACAACTTCCAGCTGCTACATATTCAGCTTCAGCAGTGGAGAGTGCTACTGAGTGTTGTTTCTTGCAAGACCAAGAAACCAAAGAATATCCTAAGAAATGACATGTTCCAGATCTACTTTTTCTATCCATTCTACAACCACCAAAGTCAGCATCTGAAAAACTTTTTAAAACAAAATCATTTCCAGAAGAGTAGAAAAGTCCTAAATCCATAGTGTCTTTTAAATACCGAAAGATTCTCTTTACGGCCTTTAAGTGAGACTCTTTTGGATTAGATTGATATCTTGCACATAAGCATACAGAAAACATCAAGTCGGGTCGACTAGCTGTCAAGTATAGCAAACTCCCTATCATACCTCTAAAAATTGTTTGATCTACTGGTTTCCCAGTTTCATCAAGATCAAGAGTATTTGAGGTACCAATTGGGGTGCTAATACTTTTAGTTTTGTCAAATACATACTTTTTGAGTAAGTCTTTAATATAATTATGTTGAGATATATAAGTTCCTTCTGGTTTTTGAGAAATTTGAAAACCTAGAAAGAATGTTAACTCTCCCATCATACTCATTTCAAACTCAGATTTCATTAAATTTGCAAAATAATCGGTTAAAGATTTCTGAGTTGATCCAAATATGATGTCATCAACATAGATTTGGACAACCAAAACATTTTTGTTTTCCATTTTGATAAAAAGAGTTGGATCAGCTGTACCTTTTCTATAATTGTTTTGTAAAATAAATCTTGTAAGTCTATCATACCATGCTCTAGGGGCTTGTTTAAGACCATATAGAGCCTTGGTAAGTTTAAAGACATGATCAGGATGTTTTGGGTCTTGAAAACCAGGAGGTTGTTCGACAAAAACTTCTTCTTGAACAAAACCATTTAAAAAAGCACATTTGACATCCATTTGAAATAGTTTGAAATTGAAATATGCTGCGAAGGCTAATAGAATGCGAATAGATTCAAGTCTAGCTACAGGAGCATATGTTTCTTCATAGTCTATTCCCTCTTGTTGATTATAGCCTTTAGCAACAAGTCTTGCTTTATTTCTTACAATGATTCCATTTTCATCACACTTGTTTCTGAAAACCCATTTTACACCAATTACAGTTGTTTCTTTAGGTCTTTCAACTAAAGTCCAGACTTGATTCCTTTCAAATTCATTTAGTTCATCCTGCATTGCTTTGATCCAATCATCATCACCTAAGGCCTCACTTGGACTTTTAGGTTCAAATTGGAAAAGAAAAGCAAGATGTTCTATTTCGTTTCTTAAGGAATTTCTGGTCCTTACAGGTTGATTTATATCACCAATGATGTTATCACTGGGATGATTCCTAAGAAACAATTGATTTTGGTTTTGTAAAACCTGTTCATCAACATATGGTAGAAAATCTTCTGTGGTAAATGTTTCAGGAACACTTTCTTGAACATTTTCCTTATCAGAATGTTCTTCTAATATAGGTTGATAAACATTTTTGGAAAACACATCCGAGGATGTAGGATTGGATTGGTTGAAAACAAAAGGGTTAGTTTCATCAAATTTTACATGTACTATTTCTTCAACAGTACAAGTGTTTTTATTGAAAACTCTATAAGCCTTAGAGATTGTGGAATAGCCTAGAAAGATTCCTTCATCAGATTTTGGTGCAAATTTGTGTAAATTATCTTTTGTATTCAAAATGAATACTTTGCATCCAAAAACTTTGAAGTAAGAAACTTTAGGTTTTCTGCCAGTCCATAACTCGTAAGGAGTTTTATTAAGAAATGGTCTAGTTAAAACACGATTTATAGTATAACAGGCAGTACTTACAGCTTCAGCCCAAAAGTGCTTAGCAATTGAGTATTCACTCAACATGGTTCGAGTCATTTCCTGAAGAATACGATTTCTTCTTTCAACAACACCATTTTGCTGAGGAGTTCTTGGTGCTGAGAAATTGTGAGTAATACCTTTCTTACTACAAAAAGTTTCAAAATCTGAGTTTTGAAATTCACCACCATGATCACTATGAATAGTTATCAATGGTAGGTTTTTCTCATTTTTAACTTGGGCTCTAAAAGTTTTGAAATACAAAAAGGCTTCAGATTTCTTTGTGAGAAAGTAGACCCATGTAAATCTTGTAAAGTCATCAACTAATACAAATACATAGTATTTGCCTCCAGTGCTTCCAGATTGTGAAGGACCAAACAGATCCATATGCACAAGCTGTAATGCATTAGAAGTTGAAACTTCATTAATTGGTTTAAAGCTAGTTTTATGTTGCTTTCCAAATTGACAAGGATCACAGACTTTTGAAGAATCATATCTAAGATCCGGTAGCCCTTTTACAAGTCCTTTCTTTGAGAGTTTTCTTAGGTTTCTCAAATTACAGTGTCCTAATCTCCTATGCCATAGCCACGATTGGTCTTCTATTACACTTAAACAAGGTAAGTTCTGGTTCCTAAGGTCTTCTAAGTTAATAGTGTAAACATTCTCTTGCCTATGGGCAAATAGAATGAATTCATCCTTGGAATTGTGAACTAGACACTTATCATTTCTAAAATTCACAAGGTAACCTTCATCACATAATTGACTTATGCTGATGAGATTGTGCCTAAGACCTTTAACAAACAAAACATTTGAAATAAGAACTATTCCAAGAAAAACGATATTACCTATACCAACAATCTTTCCTTGAGCATTATCTCCGAAGGTAACTTTTCCACCTTTTGTTTTGATAACCTTTTCAAAGAAATCTTTGTTTCCAGTCATATTTCGAGAACAACCACTATCCATGTACCAAATGTTCTTATTGATACACTTCTCGTTTTCCTGAAAAAGAAACAATTAGATTTTCGGAATCCAAACTTGTTTGGATCCAGAAGGATTAGATAAAAGAATTTTAGGAATCCACATTTGTTTTGCAAAATGAGCTTTATGAAATCCTAAGGATTGAGTTTTGTTAAGAGAACAATCTCTTCTCCAATGTCCACCACATTGACACTTTGAACAGAAAATGGTTTTTTGAGGAACAAAATAGTTATTACTAAAAACAGGTTTGAAGTAAGTATAACCAAGACCAGATCGATTTCTCAAAGGTCTTATTTGAGAGTACATCCTATCAAAGTTTTCTTTTCCATGAGTAAAATTTGACAAGCACTTTTTCAAGGATAAAATCTCTGACTTTAGTTTTAAAACCAAATTCTTATTTTCTAAAACATTTGAATTAGAACTAGAGTTAGACTCTAAAAAGTTTTTCTTTGAAATAGCAGTTTCAAGATCCTTAGAAAGTTTATCTTTTTCAGATTTGACTTTCTCAAGGGTTTTCAAAATACTTTCAAAATCAGAAGTTTTCCCATCAAGATCTTTAGAAAGATCTGATACTTCTTTAGTCAAAATAGAAATTCTAGAATTTGCTTTTTCAAATCTCTTTTTGAGTTTAGAATTTTCATTTTCAAGTAACTTAGCAAATCTAGAGACTTCTTCAAAAGAAGGTAATGTATCATCTTCTGATGATGAGGGTTCATCATTTGAAGATTCATAATATTTATTATCAACATAATTTGCATTTAAAGAGACATTTGTAACAGCTTCAGCATTATGTACCTTAGCCATGAGACAATGATCTTCAATTGGTAGTCTAGCTAGAAGTCCAATATTCCTTTGTCCTGACGTCTCATATTCTGATGAATCATCTGAGGAATCACTACCACTTGAACTCCACGTATCATTTGCTTTCAAGACTTTCTTTGTCTTATAAAACCTTTTCTTGTTTCTTTCAGAGTGTTTCTCTTTTCTATCTTTCCTCTTCAGTAAAGGACAATCAGGCCTTATATGTCCTGCTTTCTTGCATTCATAACAAGTTACCTCTGAATCTTTCCTATCTTTCCTGTCTTTCTTTTTGAATCTATATTGAAAATCTTTCTTTCCCACAATCTTGTTCATCCTCCGAGAAAGATTAGCTAACTCATTGTCTGAAAGATTACAATCACTTGAATCAGAAACAACAACTTTCTTGGATTTAGACCTTGTAACCCTTTCAGGTGTTTTAGCTTTAGATGCAAAAGCTACACTTCCATTCCCATTCTTCTTCTTATTGAAATCAGCATCTCTTTTCATTCTTGTCTCGTGCTGTAGAAGAGTTCCAAAGAGTTCATCAAGAGTAATCTGGGAAACTTTTCTATTTTCATCAATAGCTGTTCTTTTTGACTCCCATTCATTTGGCATAATATCTATAATCTTATCAACAAGAGCTTCATCATCAAGACCTTTTTCTCCCATAGATTGTAAGCTGTTGACAATTGTCATAAACCTTTGTTGCACTTTACATACTGGCTCTCCATAAGGAAAAACAAATCCATGATACTCTGCTCGAAGCATTGCTCTCCTTGTTTCTATAACTTTGGATGTACCAAAATGAGTGACTTCTAATTTCTTCCAAATACAGTTAGCTGCTTCACATGAAGATATCTGACTATATATATTCCTGGTCATAGAACATAATAAAGTATTGCGTACCTTGTAATTCAGTTGATATTCTTGCTTCTCTTGATTGGTGAAAGTACTAACTTCTTTGTCAGGAATTTTGTAGCCCCCAGTAAGCATAATAAAATTGTCTACACCAGTATTGATGACGAAAGTCTTCATATGATCTCTCCAATACTCATAATCATTTCCATCAAAGATCGGTGGTCTAGAAAGATTCATATTATCTATTGATCCGATATTCATTCCAGCCATCTAATATAACAAAAACAACTTTTCCACTCCACACGTTAGTGTAGTAAGTATTTAAGAAAGTAATAAGAAATAAAGCTAGTAATACAAGTTAGTGGAAAACCTCCTCTGATACCAATTGTTGGATCGAATAGTTGATATAAAAGTCTATTAGATGGAACAATACAAGAGGGGGGGTGAATTGTAGGTTTAAAAACCTTTGAGATTTAGTAACAAAGAGATTAGTTTAAATGAACTTAAACTAATACAAATACAAACACCCACAATTGTATTGAATGTAAAAGGTATGATGTATTGTAATACTATTGTAAAGCAAAACAATTGTATTCAAGGTGAACACAATAATCAGAGTAATACAAATATGAATGATTCTACCTTAAAGCGTATAGAACCAATCAATACAATATGTAATGGAATGATTGTAATTGAAACAATTACAATTGAATAAGTAAAGAAAGGAAACAATACAAATCCCTTTCTAATACAACAGCGGAAATGTAAAAGTAATACAATTCTTTTAACCCAAAGAGAAGGGTTATCCTTTCACCTAGGATAAAAGGTATGTCTCACCAACACCTTGGTGAGCCCTCGATATGATGATCGGCACGTCTGTCTGCCTATCCCCGGCAGCCCTCGATACGATGATCGGCTCGTCTGTCTGCCTATCCCCGGCAGCCCTCGATACGATGATCGGCTCGTCTGTCTGCCTATCCCCGGCAGCCCTCGATTTTGCAGGTAATCGGCACCTCTGTCTTTCAATTACTTGAAAGCCCTCGATACGATGATCGGACGCACAAGGCTGATGAGAGAAGTCACAGTGTCTCTCTCTAAAATCTTCGTAGTTCACAGAGTCTCTTCGTTCATCAGTGTGTTCTCAGCTTCAAATGACCTCCTATTTATAGGCCTCGGGTTCCAACGGTCATATTTCCTCCAACGGTCATATTGAAACAGAAAGCACGACATCGTTTTGATTAGTATATAACTAACTCAACGACATCGTTTTGTTAGGATAAGAGATATATAGAAATGTAAAACATGAGTACGATTCATATGCAGAGAGAGTTTTTGACAAAGTACCAAAACAAATAATGATTATCTGAATAGCAAAGTCAGTACGATACGATTGATAGAGTCAGTACGATACGTTTGACAGAGTCAGTACGATACGTTTGACAGAGTCAGTACGATACGTTTTGGTCGGTACGATCAACATCGTACGATACGATAAACATGACAGAAGACAATTTGTTATTTATAAACATATGATAGAATACATTTGAAATTTCCAAAACATGACATAGAATATATTTGTGATTTCCAAAACATGATGTGAAAGCCAAAAGATGACTTTTGACTTAACAACCAAGCTGCTCACATAAGTGTAATTCAGAGTTGTGTGAGGGTTAACTTCTTGGTCCTTCTATTGTATAATGATAATACTATGTTTTTAAATGTTATGTAAGGGTAAAATAGTGCTATTATGTGAAGATAAAGTACTATGTAATGTTAAATCCTTGATACCCTTACATAACACTATTTTTGAAAAATAAAATAAAAAAAAATAGTTTTTGTTCTTCTTCCTCCATCTCGACCCTACAGCCCCTTTTTGTGATTTTAAATGCTGGAATTCATATAAATTTATTATCTAAGATATTTAATTATTTTAATTTTGTTATTTATGTTCTTAAACCCATCAAGCATAAGATTTGAGTGAAATTGAAAATGAATTGGTGGTTTTAATATGGGTTTTAAATTCGGTGAAATCGAACTCCTCCTATGTATTTCTAAAAAAAATACATAAACTCTAGGTACATAAATTTTACCTACCCATTTGAGTGGGGTTTAGGGTGTCTAGCTATTGGGTTATCATCATTAGGGTGTTTTGTTAATTATCTTTGATCATTGGTCATGTAACTTTTCTATTCTGTTCTACGTATTCTTTGTTACATTTTTTCAAAATTTATAATAAAGGTAGTTGGTTTAAAAAATAAATCTTTTTTCATTTGAAACCATCAATGGTTGTTATTTCAAAAAAAAATCTGTTGTTTTAAAATTATGGATATGAAACCATGATAAATGGTTTTTAAAATCCATGGTGTATGAAATAAAAACTCTTGACAACAACTATTGAAAACTAATTATTGATTTCCAAAATGTGTTCCCAAATAGAAATGATGATTTCAAACATTGTTTATAATGAAATGAAAATTCATGAAAAGTTTTATTATTTGAAATGCGATTATTTTATGATTTTTAATATAAAAACATTGATTTTGTTTTAGGAAATTAATGTCATGAATTTAATATAAACCATTTGATGTTGATTTTTTAAATGAATGGAATAATCTTTTGATAAAAACCCCATTTTATGTTGGTTT
The DNA here is from genome assembly GCA_963277665.1 of Viscum album. Classification (NCBI taxonomy): domain Eukaryota; kingdom Viridiplantae; phylum Streptophyta; class Magnoliopsida; order Santalales; family Viscaceae; genus Viscum; species Viscum album. The sequence goes on along the minus strand of OY728164.1, from coordinate 1,866,115,148 downwards.
TTAAATTGAATGGAATGATATTTTTATAAAAACCATGTATTGTTCGTTTTTTAAACAAATATATATTTTTTATAAAAAATCGATATTTTTAAAAAAATAATGGAATATTTTTAAAACTTAACAATTAGGGATAATTTTAAAAGAATGATTTGACGATTTTTGAATAATTTAAATGAAAAATAGCCCAATGAATATTCGATTACTACAATTAACATGAGATCCTAGTTATTTAAGATGGGGTTATGTATTCTAGAAATTATTTGGTGATTACAAAAACATTAAACTACAATATTAGGTGAGGTAGTTATTTGGGGATGTATTCATATTCCCCTAGTATTTACCTAGGGTATTGGTTGTACACCTAGATCCATAGTTAAATGAGAATGTACGAACCTCATAATGGGAATTTACTAACTAATCATGGGTCATATAACCATGGTGTAATGTCTAAAAATTATTACATGCCAATTTATGAAATAATTGGTCCACTCATTTAATCTAATAAAATTTTATACCCATGACTATTTTAACTATGTTTCTTAATTATTCCTACTTTCATTAAAATCCCCCTTTGTACCTATTTTTTACAAATAATTTAAATTGTTTGAACGAATGAATTTACCTGAACTGTAAAAATATTACCATTCGTTTTTTTATTTAAAATTTAGCATAAATATTTTATCTGACATTTATTTACTATTAGATGATTGGTGAAATCATACTAGGATTTTTTTCTCACACCATATTTTTTCATTCAGTCATTGGTAGTTTTCATTAAGTCATGACTAGGGAAAAAAGGGAAAATACCACTTTAATGAGGTGGGTGTATTTGATTAGTGGGACTCAGGAGTTGGCACAAACCAGTGGAGCATGTTTTCCACTTATCACATAGAGTTTTTGGGTTGATGTCATATTGGTATTATGAGATGATTCTAGTTGATGTGCCTTGTTAAGAGTTGTGTATTTTAATCTTGGTAATCATAGTTTTTTTGTCCTTTCCTTCAACTATGTATCGATTTATTTATTTATTTATTTCATGTGAAATCATTCCCATAATTTAGTTTCATATAACTGGGTTCTTTTCACAAGCTCATAGAGATCAAGAAACCCCCTTTTGGCCAGTTGTGAACTGATTTTGGTGCTAATTCAGATGCTATTTTTTGTTTGTTCATTAAACATGGTAACAAATAGGTCCTTCCATAAGTTAAAGCACTTTTAGTTGAAATTCCAAATTTTATTTCAGTTATTTATATTAAAATATAATTTAAGAATATGTCAATACTTAATAGATAGTTTGTGAGCCAGTTCCTAATCTCCACCTCTTCATGATGTGTATTGAGTTATCAAGGAAAGTGGTGGATTGAGTCTTTCGTTTGAGTTATTGGTTTCCTAATGAAAAATTATATTTATATTCTTGAAGATATTATCTTTTATTTTAAGAATCTATTATGAATTTGGGGTTATACTAGAAATTTTACCGACACCACACCATGCCTTCATGATCTTTTAAATTTGAGGAGTCATTGTGTCTAATTTGGAAGTCAGTATGGGGATTTATATGAGGTTTCTATGTAATCTTCCAACCCATGAGACCAAGATATTCATAGTTCTATTCAAATTGTAAAATGGGTACCCTGTCAATTTGTTTCCAAAATAACATCACCAGTGTGAGGCTAATTTGGAGGGTTCTTATTTTTGAAAGGACATTTTGGGTGAGGTTTATTTCATGCTTCTGTTTTTTTATTAAAATCAAATCACTTTAGTTAATATTTTATTCCCTTTTTCAAAAACAAATTATTCTTTAAAATATGTTTTATTGAGTTCTTTGAGAAATGTTTTCAATATCCAAAAAGTGATTTTAATGAATTTTTTGGTTTGAAAAAACTGATATTTAAGGACTCATTTATAATGTAAAAGGATCATTTTAAGAAAAAAAATTATTTTTTAATTGGTTTAAAATTGAAATGATTTTGTAATATGAAAAATGGATTAATGTTTTTGAAACATGGAATAATTCCCATGATATAGTAATAAATTCTTGTAATTTTTATGGATTTATACCATGACTTCACATTCTAAAGAAAAGTGTAATGTTTTATAAATGGAAAAATATTGTGTTATTTGAAAACACTGATGTATTGATAAAAAAGTTTGTCAATTTGTATAAAATATTTTTTTCTTTTTTTAAATTCATTAATGTTTTGTTTGATATTTGAGTTGAAGAGCCCATGTTTGTGATGTAAATGTCTCTTGGAATGTCCTCCAAGAAAAATACAATGTTTTTCTATCTGTCTAGTATTTACTGTAGTCCTTCGTGTTTTTTTTTCAAAAGTAACATCTCCAGTTAATGACCCTACCTATAATTTGAAGAGAGTGGTGGATCCATATAATTTAAAGTCTTTACACCACGTCAATGTTTTCATGGATTATCAATCACCATCTTACATGGGTGAGTGGGGTTCTCCTGAAATAATGAAATGGAGTGAAGAATTTGAAGGAATAATTGATTTTATTTTGACTCTCGATGCTTTGAATGGTAATTATATGAACTCTTGGTTTTAGGGACCCATCTGGGAGTGTTAGGAAGTCATTATTCCCTCAAATATATATGAAATAATGTTTTGGTAATTCATCAAGTCATTCATCCTTCTTTGGTAGTATCTTTATAGCAACCAGGATATTTATTTCACACTTAAACATGATTTATTTCATAATACTCTTGACTTGATAAAAGTTAAATGATCGAGAGGCCTAGTGTCTTTGGGGATTAGTAACATTGCATAGAATCTTAAAACATGAAACACATGACTTTATTAAAAACTTCATTTACATGACAACACACATTCTTTTGTACTTTGCATTACATGGCATAACCTGAGGACATGCAGAAGAAAAGGGAGAGCTATAATGCCCAGTAAGGGAGTAAAAAAGGAATAACAAGAAGATTGAAGTATATGTTAGGAAATAGGAATATCAATGGACTATAAGAGATACATGAACATAAAGGCATTATAAATTATGATTATCCGAACATGGAAATGTGGAAACAATATTTCACATGATATTAGCATGATCCGAGGGTAATTTAACATGGAACATGAGTAAACCCTCATTGAAATTGAATTAGAATGAGTAAACCCTCATTGAACATGAAATATCATTATACTAGTATTTACCCATTTAATTGGAGTGCTATCAGGGCACACCCTTCTTAATCATTTCATTTCATGCATAAGTGTGCCACATGGATCATATAACATAGATTCATTAAACATAATAATTTATTCCATGATAATGGAATGAGGAATTCATACATGAAACTATATATTAAATAAGTAAATGTCCATAATGGTGAATACCATTGATACTGAAATGTGCTTGGTATTCACCACGCAATGACTTTGTCTTGGAAAATCGCAGTGCAATTTCGGCAGCATAACAGCGTGACATAAAAATTCATGTAATGGTTGATGAGAGGGAAATGTGCCTCTAATTATATTTAAATCAAATTGAAATTAATGGGATCATATATATATATATATATGTCCCAACATATGTGATGGAATTTATATTCATAAAACAAAAGAATTTCTTGAATGTAAATGAGGAGAGAGAAATCTCTTACAAAATTTCGGCATAGTAACCGGTGTACATAGGGGGCATTAATAAGAGTTAAATTGGACTCTAATAATTAAAAACATATATAGGAAATTATGGGGGGGGGTTATAAATCATACCCCTTCTTTTTTAATTGAAATTAAAATGGTATAACAATATCACAAAAATTAGACAAAAACGAGAAAGGATGAAATCCCTTTGAAGGGTGATCCGAAAGGCTTGGTAGAGTCTTGAGAGAATATTTTTTGGGATTTTTGGGTGACTTGAGAGAATTATATAGAGATTATGGAATATTTTGGTCGAGATCTGTTGGTTTTGAGTGAAAATGAAGTGGGATCTTGGGTGGGTTTATATTGGAAAAGAGAGGGAATTCTTTATTTTTTAGGTTTTGGCCACAACACATTAAACTAATACAAATCAAATAATAACCTATGGTATTTTCCCATGGTTTTTGAAAAAGGGGAGTGGAGAAAATTATTTTATAATTCTAACATCTTAACATCATAAAATATTAGGCTTTCTTATGTAGGGGTGAGTCACACACTCAAGGTAATCATTTTAATATGAAAAAAAGTTTTATAAGTCTTGGAGGTTCCACTAAGGATTTGTAAAATAAATAAAACAAATATAAAATCACATTATTTTAATTTAAAAAAATATATTTTCTGAAAAACCCATTTATATTATTTTATTAAATCACTATTGGGTCATTATGATGTCATAAAACTCATTATATAATTAAATGATATTTAATTTTTACCCAAATATTCGACTATCTCATAAAATTATGAAGCATTCACCATTGGAAAATTTCAATATCATGATTCCAAAACTAATATTCATTTTATCTAAATATGTGAATTTTTAATTTTAAAATAAAAACTTACATTTATCGAAAATTCATGGGTTTTGACAAAAACGACTTTCAATCCTTAATAAAAATTACTTTTTTATTTATAAAAATTATATGATCATTTAAATTTAATAAAACTTAATTTACTAATAATGTTTTATTAAAATATTACTTAATTCAAAAATTAGTTAATTCATCAATATAGATTTCTTAATTGGATATTAATTAAAAATACTATTTGTTCTCTAAAAACTATTTACAAAGTAACAATAATAAAATGAATGTATATTCTTTATTCAGTAATAAATAATGAACATAATCATAGTGCTAGGGTATTTTTAGATAACCCCTTATAATAACTACATATGACCTAATGGTAAGGTGTGCAATGGTGATAGACTTTTGGAGTGGTTGGGATAACATCGCTCGGGTGGTAATCTCTATCAACTTCCACTTCACTTGTAGGCAGTTCTATTTGAGCTTATGGTGTAGAATCTCATCTTGGGATTGGTCAAGAGCGAAGCCCAATGACACCACCTCCTTTCCAAGATCTAACAAATGGGCTTTCATATAGTGAAATTTTACTGTATGAGGCCATCGTTTCAATTTTTTAAGTAGATTGGATTTGTCAAAGCCCTATATTTATACTAATTATGTGATCAGTGTTCAACAGCTATGTTAGCAATAGTAGAAATTCTTAACTATATATTGAAATCCAAAGTCATAAAACCAAAGAATTCCATCTGATCTATGACCATTTTACATAGTAAGACATTTAATTAGATCGAGAATAATTTTCATTAACAAATTTTTGGTTCATTACAATATCCCCCCCTTAAGAAATTTCAACCACAAAATTTCCCTTTCCCACATGAAAATAGATGCAGGTAACTCTGCTTCACCACTTCCTCTGGTTCCCACATTTCTTCTTCAAAATTTTGGTTTCTCCACAACACATTCACAAGGGTCATTGTCTTATTTCCAAGAACGTTTTCTCTACGATCTAAGATCTTCACCGGCATCTCTTCATTAGAGAGTTCATTCACCCATGGTACCACCTCTAGATTGGGTACATGCGATGGGTTAGGTATGTAATTCCTCAAGAGTGATACATGGAATACATCATGTACTTGAGACAGGTTTGGTTGGAGTTCTAGTCGAAAGTCCACTGCACTAATACGATCAAGGATATCAAAAGGGTCAATATACCTTGGACTAAGCTTTAACTTCTTCCCAAATCTCATAACTCTCTTCCATGGTGAAATGAATAGTTATACCATGTCTCTAACATCAAACTCTAAGTCTCATCAATGATTATCTACATAGCTCTATTGTCGACTCTAGGAAGATTTAATGTGATGTTGAATGGTCTTAACCATCTCCACCATTTATTCGACCATTTCTAAACTTATGAGTTTTTTCTCCCCAACTTCATCCCAATATTCTTGTGTTCTGCACCTCATCCCATAAAGGGATTCATAAAGATCCATTTGGATACTCAAGTGGAAATTTTTGTTGTAAGAGAACTCAACTAGAGGTAGATATTGATCACATCCTCCTTTGAAGTACATTTATCATGATCTCAACATGTCCTCAATTATTTAGAGAGTCCTCTTAGATTGGACATCAGTTGAGGATGATAATCCATATTGAAGTTCTACTCAGTATCTAGATCATGTTGAAGACTCTTCAAAATTATAGAGGTGAATCATGGATCATGATTCGATACAATTGATAATGGTAATCCATGTAGCCTTACCACATCTCTGATGTATATCCATGCCAGTTGATCTAGTGAGAAATCCTCCCGAATTGTAATGATGTATGCAGTCTTTGTAAGACGGTCCAGAATAACCCAAATAGCATTGTTTCCTTTGGATCTCTTCGGAAGTCGAGTGAAAAAGTCCGTAGTGATGTTCGACCATTTCCATGCTAGTATGGGTAATGGTTTCATCATCCCATTATACTTATTCCTCTCATCCTTCAATTGCTGACATACCAGGCACATTAATGTATACATAGTGATCACCTTCTTCATGTTTTTTCACCAATAATGCGCTCGGTGATCTTGATGCATCTTTTTGTTTCTTGGGTGAATAGAGAAATTTGAACTACGTGCATCATCCAAAAGTTATTTCTTTAACTATATATTTTATGGAACACATTGTCTTGACCCAAATCTCACAATTCCTTCTTCATTGACAATGAACTATGAGGATTTCCCTTTTCTGATAGTTTCCACATTCATCTGAATTCCCACATCATTCTTTTGAGCGTCCTTTAACCTTTAAAAAATATATGGTTGAGAAATCATTTGTGAAAGGATTTATTATGTTTTCTTTTTTATGATTCCCATATACATCTTCATAAAATCTAAGAATATTTGATCATTTTCAGTTACCATTAATGATATAATTGCTAGATCCTTTATACTTAGATCATCTTCTACCTTGTTTGCCGTCCCAAGTTGGTAATGGATTGAGCATTAATAGTCTTTTATCAGCTCTAACCATCTTCATTGGTGAATATTCAACTCTTTCTATGTCAATATATACTTTAGGCTTTTGTGATCCATGTTTACTTCACACTTATCCCCAAAGAGTTAATGTCGGAAAATCTTCGATAAAAAGATTAATACATCCAACTATAGATCATGTATTGGATAGTTTTTCTAATGAACTTTTAATTTCCTTGAATCATTGTAAATGAATTTGTCATTTTTCATCCACAAACAACCCATGACCTTCTTCTAAGCATCACTAAATACTACAAAACGTTCACCACTTGTGGGTAATGTGAGAACGGGCGCAGTGATAGGCCTTATTTTCAACTAATGAAGATCTCTTCACATTCATCAATCCATGAAAACTGGACTCCCTTCCAAGTTATCTTGGTAAAAGGGTTTTATAATCCTGAATAATTTCTCACAAATCAGAAATAATATCCAGCTAACCCTAGGAAGCTATGGATATTTGTTACCGATGCTAGCCTCATCCATCCATCAATTGTAGCTATCTTAGAGGGATCCACAGATATCACATTTCTTGTGATGATATGACCCAAGAATGAGACCTACTTCAACCAGAACTCACACTTTCTGTACGTTTGATAGGTCTTTTCCTTTCGAAAAGTCTCTAGTACAGTTCTTAGATGCTCCTCATGCTCCTCCTTCTTTTTGGAGTATATTAGAATATCATCTATAAATACCGCAAATTTTTTTTTGATGTAATCTCTAAAGACTCTATTCATCAATTCCATGAATATTTATTCAGTATTAGTGAGTTCAGAATGCATTACTATGAATTCAAAGTGGTCGTACCTTGTACGAAAAGCAGTCTTGGGGATATCCTCCTTCTTCACCCTTACTTGGTAAAATCCTGACCGCAAATCCACCTTGGATAAGTATTTTGATCCATGTATCCATTCAAACAAGTTATCAATTCATGGTAGAGGATACTTTTTCTTTATCGTGATTTTTTTGAGCTCATGATTATCAATTCAAAGGCACATTGACCTTTCCTTCTTCTTGAAAAAGAGGAATAGTTCACCCCATGGTGAAGCACCTGGGCGTATAAACTCTTTATCCAAATTCTAATGTAGTTGTTTCTTTAGCTCCTCATGATCCACAATAGCCATTCTATATAGAGTCTTGGATACTGGAAATGCCGCCGGTATAAGATCGATTTAAAATTTAACATCACTTCTAGGAGGAAGACCAGGCAATTCCTCGGGAAACATGTTAGAGAATTCCCTCACAATAGGCATGTCTTCAAGTTTGATTTCATACTTACACTCAGTCATCTAATCTATATACTCATTCTCATAGAGTATTAATATCTATTTTTGAGATGATGGTGCTAAAAAAGATTCATCTTCCTCCATGCACTTGTACAGAATCATGGGCTAATTTTCCATATGGAGATTGATTTCCCTCTCACGGCAATTTATGTTGGCTCTATATAGAGAAATCCAATCCATGCCATTAATTACACCAAATTAAACTATAAGGAGTATGAAGAGGTTCTTCAGGAATTTCAATCAACAAACTATGACAAGGGATGAGTTATATTCTTGGGATGCAATAATTTCCCCATTTTTTGTACTCACTGACCTCTTTACTTCCATGATTTGTGGTGGTGTTGAGATTGTTCTACTAAAATTTTGGGACATAAAAGAATTCGAATAAATAAAATCAAAAAATACATTCTCTAATCATGAATGAATAACAAGGATACCTATAACCACTTCATTTTCAAGGTTCACTTTGGAAGAAGTGATGGAAAAAAGCTCACCCTTACTTCATGGGAGGTTGTTGGTTGCCTTTGAAAACCCATGGCTTATGGAACTAGTTTAAAAATTTCTCAGGTTCATTGCAGTTGAATCAATTTACAGTACATTGAGCATTTAATGGAGAGTTTCTTACCTCTATCATAGACATTGGTTTTTTTATTGTCAGTTAATGGATAGGTTCCCTTATCTTCCACACCTAAAGCATTTCATCATCCCATTCAGGAAATTTCTAGGGTGCTTCATTCCTCACATTTGGAAGTGGGGTGATGGGTTTTCTTCGCACTGTGGGATTTATCTATCAGACTTCTAGAATTGAAGTCCACCTTACATTTCTTATCCCCATGATACCCCTGAGATTCTTCAATTTTCATTTCAGCATTGAAGGCACATCAGACAATTTCTTTATAGCTCTCGAAGTCATGTATCATTAGGGATTCCTGTAGGCTAGGTTTTATCCAACCAAAGAAGTAGTCATCCTTGAATTTGGGGGTAATGAAAAAGATGAAGGCATATCGTGAAAGCCTTAAGAGATGTTCCTTGTATTCTCTAACAGATTCGTCATATTTTTTCTTGAGATCAAGGTAGATCCCTTCCATATAAAGTAGGAGGGTATGAGGAAAATATTTTTCGAAAAACTTTTTCCAGAAATCCTTCCATTACAAGGCCTTGATCTCCTCATCAGGCATCATATTTTTTATCAATGTCCCCCATTGACCAGATTCACTTTCCATATGAGAAGTAACCATAAGAACATTATCTTATTTATAACATTGAACGATGGATAAGATATTTTAAATGGAGTTGATCCATTTTTTGGAAATTGAGGGATCATATGACCCATTAAAAGTATGAGACATTTCTCTCATGAAGCTCTCGATTGTGACTTGTTATTTCTTATGGGGGGTTGAATGTTCCTCTTTACCCATGTTTATATTTAAATCTTGAGTTACCAGAGAGTGTATCATGACAAATTTTGGGATTCCTGCTCCCATTTGATTGGGCATCTCATTAAAATAGTCATCACATTGATCTTCACATTGGTTGTTTGCCTGAGTCATCCTATTACAAACCATCGATTGGAATAAAAGGAATGATAGGGGTAAAACATAAAGTGTAATCCAAATAAAAAAATGGATGACATGTAAATTACTTTTATTTCCTTATCATATGAATTTATAGGCCTTAATCAGTGTTATCCAAGATCCAATTCCATAAATATATTATTAGGGACATCCTTTTACTCACATAACAATGGTTCATAAAAATATTATGAATTTACAAAAGAATATCCCCATGGAGTGTCATAACCAAGAGTGCAACAGGTCCCGTTGTCATGCACTAGTTTCTGTTTGAGTCTAGATCAAAGTGGTGTTTTGGGTTTTACCCCAAGATATATCTGTGTCAGAGCCACCTCTACCTACTCGTATCGAGAAATGGATGTATTTTAATGATAGACAACATAATCAATACTCACCAAAACATGGTGATGTTTATTATACATAGTCTTATCCTTATGGATTTCTCTAGAGTTTTCTAATCCTAATCCCAAAAATAACTAAAACTATCCTCTGATACAAACTATAACAATCCTGATCTTTACATCACACATAAACATGATTTATTACATTAAACTCTTGAATTGATACAAGATAGAATATAGAAATGTATACTATCTTTGGGGCTGAGAAACATTACATAACAACTTCAAACATGAAAAACACTACTTTATTGAAAAATTATTTTACATGACCACTCACATTCCTTCATACTTTGCATTGCATGGGATAACGTGAGGACATTCATAAGAAAAGAGTGATCTATAAAGCCCTATAAGGTATTAAAAAAGTAATAACATGATTAATACATTACATGTTAGTAAATAGGTATATTAATGGATCATAAGAGATAAATGGACATAGAGGCATGATATAGCATGAGTATCATAACATGGAAATGTGGAAACAACATTTAACATGATATTTTCAAGATCCAAGGCTCATTGCACATGGAGTATGAGTAAACCCTCATTGAAAATGAATTATCATGAGTAAACCCAAATTTCCCTTGATGTATCATGATACTAATATTTACCCAATGCATTGGATCAGTATCAGGGGTCACCCTTCTTAATCATTTCATTTCATCCATAAATGTGCAACATTGACCATATAACATTGATTCATTAAACATCATCATTTATTCCATGTTAAAGTAATGTTGAATTCATATATTAAAATCTATAATAAATAAATAAATTTCCATAAATTTTAATACCCTTGATAGAGAAATGGGCATAGTTGTTAATACACAATGACTTTGGATTGGAACATCGCAGTGCAATTTCAGCAGCATAACAGCATGACATAAAAATTCATAAAAATGGTTAATGAGAGATAAATGGGTGTCTCGTCATATTTTCATGAAATTTATAGAACTTTGGTCACATAGATAAATGTACCAACATATTTAATGGAATTTATATTCATAACACTAAATAATTTCTTGAATGTAAATGAGGAGAGAGAAATCTCTTACGGAATTTTGGCATTGTAACAGGTGTACATGGGAGGAATTACTGAGAGAGAAAGGGGTATATCATAATTAAAACATAATTAGGGAATTATGTGATAGGTGAGAAATCATACCCAACATTTGTAATTGAAACTAAAAGGGTGTAAAAAATAATGAAATTTGGACAAAAATGAGAATGGGAGAAATCTCATAAATGGAAGTGTCAACCCAAAGGCTTCAGAGAGGATTGAGAGAAGCATCATGGAATCTTATGGTTACTTGGGGGAATTTTAGAGTGATTAGTTTAGAGTTTGCTTGTGATCAAAAGGTTTTTAGGGAAGAGGAAGTGGGAGCTTGGGTGGGTTTATATAGGAAAAGAGAGGGAATTCTTAATTATTTCAGTTTTTCACACCACACATTAATCTAATCCAAACCACAAACCAACCCATGGTTTTTCCCCATGGTTTTGGAAAAAAGGGAGTGGAAAAAATTATTTTATAATGACAATTTCCGAAATTCATATAATATTAGGCTTTCTTATGCGGAGGTGAGTCACACTCTCAATGAAATCATTTTAAAATGACAAAATGTTTTATAAGTCTTGGAGGGCCTACTATGGCTTTTTAAAATAAATATAACACATATAAAATCACATAATATTAATGTAAAAAAATATATATCCAGAAAATCACATTTATATTATTTTATTACATCACTATTAGGTCATTATGATGTCATAAAACACATTATATAGTGAAATGATATTTTATTTTTACCCAAAAATTCGACTGACTTAGGAAATTATGAAAATTTCATAGTTTGATAATTTCAACATCCTGATTCCAAAAATAATATTCATTTTATCTAAATAATTTTCTAAATATATGAATCATTACTTTTATAATAAAAACTGACATTAATTGAAAATTCAATTATTTTGACAAAAACGAATTTCAAACCTTAATAAAAATCACAACTGTATTTATAAAAATTATACGATAATTTATTTTTAATAAAAAGGAATTTATTAATATTGTTTTATTAAAATATTATTTAACTCAAAAATCCATTAATTCATCAAAATATATTTCTCAGTTGGATATTATCTAAAAATACTATTTGTGCATTAAAAACTAATTTCAAAGTAACAATAATAAAATTAATGTATATTATTTATTCTATAAAAATTATCCATATAATCATAGTGCTAAAGGATTGTTATATAACCCCTTATAACACTGGCATATTAACTAAGGGTAAGGTGTGCTACGGTGATAGACTCTTGGGGTGGCTCAGATAACATCGCTCGGGTGGTAATATCTATCAACTTCTACTTCTCAAGTAGGCGGTTCTGTTCGAGCTTAAAAGGTTGAATCTCATCTTGGGATTGGTCAAGTGTAAACCCCAATGACACAAACACCTTTACAAGCTCTGAAAATGGTCTTTTTATGATTAATTTTACTATATGAGTTCATCGCTTCCTTTTTATGAGTATATTGGATTTGTTAAGCCCTATATTTATACTAATCATGTGATCACTGTTCAAAAGCTCTATTAGCAATGGTAACAATTTATAACAATATTTTGAAATCCAAAATCATAAAACAAAATAAGTGTGTAAGATTTATGACCATTTTACATAATAAGACATTTAATTAAATAAAGAGAAATTTTCATTAATAAAATTTTTGGTCATTACGATCCTAATGACGTAAAGAATGAGAAAATTGTTGATATCTTGGGTTCCATTCAAGGTGATATATTATCTATAGAGAATTAAAATCAATTATCAATATTGGTATGTTTATCAATTTGTCTTATTGGTAATGACTCTATTAAAGATAACTATTTTAAAATAGTTGTTCACCCAGTACATGGAATTGTTGTACTAGCAGTTAGTCTTGCCTCTTATCCATTGGTTCATGAAAGGGGTTTGTCAGTTGAAGTAGATCTATTAAAGAACTAGAATAGTAGTTAATGCCTCATACATGGTTGTATTATGTGAGTATGTTATTTATGATGGATCCTGATTTTTTTGGAGAAGTTGAAATCATCTTGAGGAAGGAAGAGGCATCTTGTGTTATTTTTGTGTAGGGAACCTGATATTTCTAGGAAGGCATGTTTGAAATATCTGAGAATCTATAAATGGTGTGTCTTATTGGGTTACCTTTAGATATTATTTAGTATGGGATACCAAAATGGGAAGCTTTATTCAAAGGTCATCAGATATTGACTGTAAGGAATCATATTTTGCAAGATAACAGTGCTTCAGCCATAGTCTTTAGAGTGAAAATTTTTATAAAGTGGGGTATATACCACTTATGGTGAATATTGACCCATACTTTCATTTCTAAAATTGGATATTTTAGTTTCCATTATTATATCTCAATTTTTCTTGGTGACCTTCATGTTATAGGGATGTCTTGAGTCATTATTTGTGTCCTTTATGGATTATTTCTTGTAGAACATGGTTGTGATAGTGATTATGGTTTTCTTTAACTAAGAGGTTATTATTACTCCTTTTGTATGTGTTATCTTAAATGCTGTTAACATTTATTATGAATGTTTTTGAAAACCTTGTGGGTTTTTGTGCTCCTAATGGTGGAATTGAATTTTTTAATAAGAATCTCTAGATGGTCGGGGTTGTTGTTCTCTGAAATCCCTCCTATTTCTTTCTTCCATTGGGGTCTCCCAAGAGTCAGTGTTGGATACCATTTAGGTTGGTTTTATTCCTTAGTATCCTATTTTTTTCTTGATAGTCAGATCTCAATATTGGTGTGATGAAAAATGTACCTTTTGAGATTATAGAGACTTATTTTTGAATAGCCTTATTATTTCGAGATCTTTCCAAATGGACTTGGATAGGCCTTGGGGTTATACTTGGGTAACTAGGAATATATTTATTTATGGTGGAAATGGAACCTAGTGTTTCTGGAAAGTGATTTGATGATCCCATCAAGGTATGAGGCACATTTTTAAAAATCCTTGGTTATTATTTAGAGATTTCATATGTAAAAACAAAATTTCAATTCCATGACATGTTTTTGGATGGTAAAATAATTGGTGGATAATTTGATCACATTCAATTTTCAGAATCGTTGAGGTGTTTTGGATTTTCTTTCCTTGAGTATTCAATAATCAACACAATGATTTTTAAATGTGGTGTGTGACAAAGTTTCTTCTTTGAGGTGAAGAAATCAGTTTTAGAGGATGGTTTTCTCATGTTACACGATTTTAGTGAATCATTAAATTGTGGGATTATTTCTAATTATTTTTTGACTCCTCGAGGTTTTTTTGAGCTCTAGTATTGAGTCATGTGTTGATCTTGAATTTATGATGAGTATCTTCTTTTGGGTAAGTCTTCTTCTATTTTTTGGACCATAACCCTCATAGATTGAATGTGGGCGTTCTTTTAGTCTTGTCACTTCTTAATTTGAAATCCCATAGTAAAAAATAAAATATTTTTAACTTAAATTTTTCCCTTATGCGTGGTATAAGGTCTATGTAAGGGTAGGTACCATCTACCCTTATGTAGGTATATTTTTAGATGTTTTGTAAGGGGAAATTCTTGTTTATTTGTGTTTTTTATGTGTAAAAGTGGGTTTATTATGTCCTCGTAAGGGTAAATGTTATTTTTATTTACCTGTGTAAAGGTAGATTGAGATTTATGAAGGTTTTGTAAAGGTAAAAGGTTATTTCCCTGATTTCTGTAAGGGTGGATGGGATTTTCTCTTAGCTTCATAAGGGTAATATCATGTGTATATACACTGTATGAAGGTAATATTGGCACTGTATAAGGGTAATATTGGCACCGTATAAGGGTAAATTGGTTTTTCTATTAGTAGATAGCCGATGTATAAGGGTATCAAATTATGTAAGGGTATCACATAAGGGTACCGACTCATATAAGGGTATCACATAAGGGTAAAACTTCCATGAAAAAAGGTAACTATTATTTTTAAAAGGTTTTGTAAGGGTACTTAAGCTACATCGTAAAATTATAATTTCCTTTTCAAATTTTATATAATGTTAACTTGGATGCTCATGTAAGGTTAGTTTAAAGAAGTGTGACAGTCAACCTGTGTTTCCTTCTGTTGTTTATGGTAAAGATGAGTTTTCAATGGTGACATAAGGGTAACCCAACACCATTACACAATGATAAAGGGTTGTTTAAGGGTAAATCTATGTAACCCTTACACAATTCTATTTTTGATAAAAATAAAGAAATTATATTTTTTCTTTCTTCTTCCACCATCTTGACCAAATAACCACTTTTTAAAAATTATAAATAACATAAATATAGGAAATTGGTTATTTAAACATTATAATATTATTAACACATATTTTTAATGTATTTTAACCACCCATAATCTATATTTGAGTTAAATAAAAAATTAATTGGTCGGTATAATTTGGGGTTCTAATTCTTAAAACTTGAACACCTCTTGTGTATATTTTTTGAAATACTGAAAATCCTATAGCGTTCATTTTAACAATCATTTTGATCTGGGTTAAGTTTTTCCAACTATTGGGTGATCTTCAGAAAGGTATTCTATTGTTATTTTTATTTAATCATGGGGTGTAGACCTTTTCTAGTTGTTGTTGGAGATCCCCCACAAAGTGTTCTGTAGTTTTATAATTGAGGTAGCTGGTTTAGTAAATCAATCATTATCTCATGAAATATTAAATGATTATTATTTTAAATACATAGAATTATTTCAAAATTTCAATATGACATAGTGATTAATGGTTTTGAAAAGAATTTTTGTATGTCATGATAACTCTTGATAGTGGTAACTGAAAATTAATTTTCGATTTCTATATGGTGTTCATAAATAAAAATGATGATTTGAAATAGGGTTTATACTGAAATGTAAAGGCGTAAATTTTTTATGATTTTAAATGAGATGGATTATGAGTCTATATAAAAAAACCATGGAATATTTTTTTTTTGGAAATTAAGGGCATGAATTTGGATAAAAATCATTTTTGGTTGGTTTTTGAAATGAATGGAATGAATCTTTGATACAAATTATTTGATGTTTTTTCTTAAATGGAAGGAATGAAATTTTGATAAAACTATTTTATGTGGGTTTTTTAAAATAATAACATGAGTTTTTGAAAAAATCCCAGTTTTTTTAAATATAAGAATGTTTTTAAAAATTGAAACTCGGGGCTGATTTTGAAATTAATGATTTGGTGATTGTTGAATGATTGAAATGAAAAATATCCCCATGTGTCTTTTATTACTTTAAGGCACATGTGACCCCGATTAGTTAGGATGGATTATGCATGATATAAATTATTTGATTATGGATACAACATTAAACAACTTTTTGTATTTTGGGATGAGAATCATTCTTTGCGGCTATATTCTTATCCCCCCAAGGCTTGAGAATACGGATTTTTGTGCGCACTTGGATTCGTAATTCATTGAGACTATGAAAACCTCATAACATGAATTTAGTAACTAGTCTTTGAGTCATATATCTATTGTGAAATGTTTGAAGATTTTTTACAAGCATATATTTGAAAAAATTGATTTACTCATTTATTTTGATAAAATTTTATATTCATGATTATTTTGAAAAAGTTTCTTAATAATGCCTTCCATCATGAATATAAACTTTTTTACATACTTTGTACTAGCCATTGAAATATTTTTAAAATATTTTCTGACTTGAATTGTGAATTTATTTCTAGTCCATGTTTTATTTTAAATTAAGAATTAATGTATTATATAATATGAATTTCTTATGAAATGATTACTAGAGTCCTACTGGGTTTTGGTGATCACACCTTACATTACCCTTCAAGTGATTGTATTTTTTCTTATGCTAGGTCTTAGAAAAATGGAAGTCACCACTCAGAGGTGGTGGGTGTATATGATTAGATGTACTCAGAAGTAGGAAGTAACTATGTGAGAATGTGTTCCACTTATCACTTGAATTTTCTAGGTTAATTTCTTAATGGACTTGTCTAATGACTGTAATTGAAATATCTTCTTCATAGTTGTAAATTTTACTTCTATGTATCCAAGTTAGTTTTCCATTTATTTCATTTATTTATTAGTTTATTTTTTTTATTTTTTTTGGTGAAATCATTCCCATATTATTGTTTCTGGTTCTTGGGTACATATGGCCAACTTTTGGGGATTGGGAATTCCCTTCAGGTCAGTATTTTACCATTTAGGGTTTCTGTTCAGATGGTATTATAGGTTGGTTCATTACACCAACATAATGGTTGATAAATAGAATGTAATTTAACCAAATTTGGTCCCATGGGAGTACCAAAACTTGTTTGTAGTTAATAATTATTGTTCTGCAATAGGTGATGATTGATTTAATACCCAAAACATTCTTTTTAGGCTTATTACCAATAGGTACATTTGTGTCATATCTTTTATCCACTGGTAGAATCCCTAAAAGGATGTAATTTATTGGAGAATTTTATAATACATACTTTACCAAAAAATTGAAATGTTATGTTATACATAGACATATCCCTTGGAATTATCCCAAGGGTTTTCACTAAAGTTATCTTATCTTTTTCCCAAAAAACAACTAAATTAATCCTAAAAAATAACTAAATAATACTCTGATACCAACTTTAGTGACACAATCTAAACATTTCTTTATTTTACATCATTTCCATAAGATAAAAATTACATCTCACAAAATAATCTTAAAATAAACAGAAACAATCATTTGGTGTTTCTGAGGTCTATTTACACAAGAAACATATTTTATAATACTTGTGAACATTTCTCCACAATAGAATCAAACAAGCCTCCCTTTACACTTCTCATAACATATGCTCATCTTCATCATCTAGTTGAGGGAGACATAAGAAAGAGGTGATGTCAAACACTCGGTTAGGGAAATCCGATCAACATGACATCAGTTAATAGCTCATAATTATAATATAAAAAAGCAACAATGGAGAAATATCTTATTAAAAAGAACATTAAACAATAAGAGTTATCCATAAGTCATGATGTAAGGTCCTGTAATCTTAAAAAACATACACCATAGAAAAAGAGAGTAAGAACATGATATAATATTCATCTGACATAGATAATAACCTAAGTATATAATATAGGAAAATGGAATAGGTATAAGAATAGGTATTCATAAGATTGTGAACATAACTAACTACATCGATCCAAATCTTATTCTTGTGAATGTAGTGAATATACATCATGTTCCTGCTCAACCATGTGAATTTAGCTAATCTATATCATTTTCATGCATAATCTTGTAAACATAGCTAATCTTCATCATTTCCACACTTAATATTAGGAAGATAGCTAATTTTAATCATTTTCATGCTTGATATTATGAATGTAACTAATTTCATCACGTTCATGCTTAATCCTATGAATGTAGCTAATCTGCATCGTTTTCACACTCAACATGTTTACCTAAGGAGGTGTAAATCCTTAGCCAATAAATTGGGGGAAAATATAGGATCCCAACATTCATTATCCATACATATGTGTGTCATAAGAGAAAAATAATTTATTATATTCTGAAAATATATGGGAAAATGTGTTTCATTCATCACATCATAAATAACCCATGTAATTAAAAATTAGTTTTACAACACTACAATATGGCATCACCAAAATTGACCTCAAACATGTAAATGGTTGATTTAAAATACACAATAAACTCAAAATTAAATTTCAAATGAATATAGATTGCGTGATTAATAAAAAATAACTTCCAAGGAAATAAATCCTATAGATATAGAGTAGAAAATGGTGTTGAAATCCAAAAATAGTTTGAAAAAAAATACTTTAAGTTTGGTGTAAAAGAAAAAGTTACAGTCACTTTGAAAATACATTTTTTAAAATGTGAAGTGGAAACTTATGAAAAATATTTACTTTTTTTAAAATGAAACTTATAATAGTGGAAACTTTAAAAAAAGATATAATTTTTTCAAAATCTGATGTCAAAAACCTTTAAAAAATTTATTTTAAATATACTCTTTAATAATGGATCCATGAATATTGCATAAATATTTAAAAAAGGTGAAGTGGAAACACTTATAAAAATTATAATTTTAAAATAATATTTAATAATAGATATTTTAAAATAAAAAAAGGTAATCAAAAAAGAATTTTTAATATAATATAAAACCTTTTATTTTTAAATGATGAAAAACCCTTTTGAACATTTGGAAATAACCATTTTGAAAACTCATAAAGTAAAAAAGACTAACAAAGAAATTATTTTTCAAAAATGATTAGGAAAATATATATGTAACATGATATATCACATAATTAGGTTTCTAATTAAAAAGTATAACATTTTTTAGATGAAAATGATAGACAGGGAGGCGAACATGTTGTTAGAGATAGGAATTATCCTAAACAATGTTATAATTTTTTTGTAAAAAAATCATCAAGGTAATGATTTGAATAAAAAATGTAGCTTTTAAAAGATAAATGAAATATAATATCTTCATATAATATATAAATAATATAAAACCATAGTAAAAAAGTAATCATTATGTCTCAATAAAGAATTTGAGGTAAGAAAAACGCTCACATCTTTTGAAAATTTTAGTCAAAACCCCATGAGAGAAGGAAC
Organism: Viscum album; assembly: GCA_963277665.1. Lineage (NCBI taxonomy): Eukaryota > Viridiplantae > Streptophyta > Magnoliopsida > Santalales > Viscaceae > Viscum > Viscum album. Next base: position 1,866,095,279 of record OY728164.1, on the reverse strand, counting down.
ATTGAATAAAATGTTTTATATTATAAAATATAATGTAATCCTGATAAAAATTGATATATGGTATTATATAAAACATTATAATGATATCCTGGTGTATAATAAGAAATATTTCTCAATGGGTGAAAACTGAAACATGAATCCCTTACATTAAATTCCCACTTAGTTAGTCCCACTCTAACCTCCTATATAAAAAATATAACAATCAAAATAACCTTTCTTAAAACATTATTCACTTCCATGAAATTTTATAAAAATCAATTTTAATTTTTAATTACATGTATATTAGTTAGTTATTATCTATTTTTCATATTGGGTGTGTGTAATATTGAATGTTTTGAAGTAGTTTTGTAATAGTGGTGTTGTTATTCATTTTTCTCTAGAATGTCATTAATACAACATCAAAAAATGTAATATAATTTTTTTGTATAATGTATGAATTTATAGTCTCATCGTATGATAATTGTAATTTAATTTATTGTCGATTCAATTTGTGACAATAATGTTTCTGTGTTTTTTTAATACCCAGGTGCTTTTCACAAGCTTGTGGCAATCAGGAATGCACATTGGGCCACATATAAAGACATCTTGGGTTATGTGTCAGGTCGAACTAGGTTTCTTCTTTATAACCCACGTGGTTATCTCATGGTTAGTACTAATAATTCAAGATAACCATGTACTCTCTTGTAAATCTCTAAAAAACTCTAAAATTGGAAGAATAGTTTGGGGATCAACGAAAAGACCCAAAATTAACAAAGAAATAAAATAATAAAGAAAAAAAGTTTGGGGTGTGAAAATTATTCCCACTATAATGCTTTATTCCCACATAAATCTTCATTGGATTTAATTAATCAATAAAATGAATGGTATTCAACATCCTCAAATATGACTCGGTACCCAAAACCAAGGAACACCAAAACCTCAACAAGATAAAGCCTAACATTCAAACGAAAATGACCCTCATCCAATTCTCAAACACAATTTATTATGAGAAGAACCTGAAATTTTATAAACAATAAATCAAATACCCCACCATAAGCATAGACATTTATATTGATCCAAGAAACTAACCCCACCTCCCAAGGACATCCAATACTCCACACCTGGATACTAATGAGTCTATAGGAATATCATTCAAAAATTCTCCTTAAGAAATAATCAATCGAGGAATTTTTTAATATAGAAAAATGATAAATTTATAAAAATATATCACCATGGTAGCCTTCCCATCTTATGTGGATTCTAATAGAACACCAATTCCTCTATGAAAAAAACTATATAATGTATTCAACAATAAGAGGATGCTTTATTAAAACAACACCAAGACCAAGGATGGAACTAATTACACTAAAAATCCATAAGTGAAACCACTTAGAAGTTATAATTTTAGTAGTAAACACATATCAATCTATGATATAATCATTTTCATAAATAGAGTACTATAAAAAATCACATATTAGAAAATGTAAAGAGACAAAAAATTTCACCACAAAAAGACACCTAATCAAGATCAGGTCCAATAGGTTGGACATATGAATCTTCTAAAAGAGTAGATTGAGCTCCACTAATTGTACATGTTTCTATTTTATAATACCTTTAGAAATGATCAAAGGGAAAAAGACTTTTATAGGTCTTCAGATCTATCTGGAACCAATGATTCTTAATGTCTGGCCTTCCAAACTAATGGAACACCATTGTCCGAACACTATAAGTGTCTACCAAAGAGATATTGGAAGGCCTCTTGATTCCACTTCATACCCATAGAGGCTCATACTGAATCCCAATTCAATTATTAGATTTCCCCTCACCATACTCAAGGATAGTTGAAGTAACATTCACTTTAAACACTATTACTCAAATTGCCTCAACCTGAACGACATACCTCACCACATCTGTATAAGAGGTTAAATCGAAATCCAACTCCCTTAAATGAAGACAAGACCAAATACCACTTTCAAAATGCCAAAATTTCAAGGAATCTCCTATATTGAACTATATAATATATGGAACCAAATCAATGAAATGATGGACGTACTCCAACACTAATCAATTTCCCTTATAAAGGCCATACAACTCCATGAAATTTCCCACTATTAAGACCTCATATAAATATTATTGGATGAAGAAAGCCTAAAAATTATTCGAAGAAAATTCCATTAATTTTTATATCTGAATAATATACATCCACCATATCCAACCTGGACATTTTAGTATGAAAGTATTGAATTTGATCTTAAAAGACTCGGAAAACTCAAGATGGTAGAAGATCCTCTTGATGTTCCATAACCATTATTCAACATCAAAAGGATCTAAAGTGACTTAAAATATGGGAGAATTCAAATTTTAGACCTATAGAAGGAAATTTATTGGTTTTTTAACTTAATGGTACACTAGCGGGAGACCTCCCATATCATCGCTTTTTGAATCCATTGAATCATGGTGGGGCATACTCTAAATAACATGAAAACATAAACTCATTAAATAATATTCTAAACACGAATCACATTCAACTAGAAGTTAATCACAACCTAAAACAATACTCCACAAAACCAAATAACAAATGCTAAATTGATGTTAAAATACTTCCTCTGAAACCATTTTAAAAAAATTAAAAGCTTCCAAATATGAGAATCATCCACCTCTTCCAAATAAACCCAAAAATTTCCTTACCAAAATATAAACATTCATATTGAACCCACCATTAAATTTTAAACTCTATTAAAAAACCATTAAAATATAACATGCTTACTAATAGAATTGGAGACGTCATATACATTTATCTTTAAAGAACCCATTTTAGAAAAACCATTTTACTAGAAATAAAAAACAGAAGTTCACATTTTATTTTTCTTAGATAAAATTCATTTTTTGGTTTAAAAGAAAAAATTACAATAATAAAATAATGATTTCAAAATTAAAACTTAAATTTTTCCCAAACAACAGAAAAAATTCTTAATTAATCCCAAATCAAAACAATTTTAAATAAAAGAAAAAATTTTGGGGGGCTAGTGCTTGTGTGAATTCTAGTTTCATGGAATGTTGGACAATGTGAACACCACAAAACCACTGCTGACAATCACATAGAACCATGTACTCGAACTCCACATGGATTTCAAGTCCTTGTGAGCTCTCCAAATACCACAATTTTTCTACCATTGACATACCATAAAAACAAAATACTCAAGAGGCACATTTTATTTAATGAAATCAAAATAAAATCCGACCAAATTGAAACAAATAAAAGATAAAATATAACCCATATAACACTAATGCATAAACTCTACTTCCCATGGATACTCAATGCTCCAAACAAAAAAGTGACAGATAGAATCTTACCACACATATCTCTTGAGTTATGACAGTACAATATCAAATATATCATTATTAAAAAAAATTAATTGTATTTTGGAACCTAGGTCTTCTTAAGGACATAGGCTCTGATGTGATTTTTTTCGTGAACCAGCACTAGGAACCCCATAATTTGGGCACTCAAGTGAGCATGTGACATACCTAAGGAGAATTTCACAATCCCCACAGGATGGTGAAAACACCAAGGCATCAAATAAGAACTATTGAAAATTATTTATCCCAATAAAAAACATTAATAAGCACTAGAATTTTTTCTTATATTCAGGCATAACTCATACGTACATTGTATGTACATGCCAAACTATGTAAAAAATATAAAAACAATATAAATCAAAATAGGGAATAAATAGAGAATAAACATAGCATCCATATCAAGATAAAACATACACTAATGGAATGAATAAATACAAGAGGGGTAGATTAGGCTGATAAAAAACTAAAGAAAAACTAAAAAAACCCAAACTGATCACCATGTGACTCCAACAGACACCATACCACTTCAAGACCATAAACACTCTATGAGAGATTAAAAGTAGAGCTGAGAACCTAAAATTGAAATGTATAGATAGTTGCGATCATAAAACTCAATACTCATTACAAATAAACACAACCTTTGTATTACCTTTAAATAAAATATATATTTCCTAATTATTAGAAATATATTATATAAATATAAGTTTACAACTTTCTATTGTAAAATACAATAAAATATAATTTCCCTTAATCATTTTTAAATTGATCCATTAAAATTGTAATAATTTTGTAATTATAGAAGTGGTATTTCTTGAAACTAAAATATGAAAACTGGTGTTTTTGAATAGTTTAATTTAAAAATTCATTATTTATAATGGGTGCTGAAGAAGTTCCAAAACACTTTTCTAAATCATTAAATAAATCGTTATTTTTAAAAAATTGAAAGACTAAAATGGAACTAATAAATGATGATGATGATGATGATAATAATAATGAAAATGTAAGAAATAATGAGATTGGGGAAATATGAAAATAATAATGTCTCTATCACAGTTAAAAGGAATACAACTGATATAAAATAATCAATATCAGGGATCATGGGAGTACATTATATATAAAGGGAATCTCTAGAAAATACTAAAATTTTATACATTATATTGATGAACCTAATATAATATGAACACACTAACACTCAATCATACCCTGCCTATACTAAATAAGGAGAAAACTCCCAAATATGGGTATATTTATACTATGGGACACAAGATAGAGATTGATCCTAAACTAGTGTAGAATGTGTTTTAGATAGATCCATTATCTATACATGGTTCTTGTGGTGTGTATAAAATGGATGTGAGACATTTTAGTAATAAAAAATAATGATTTCAAAATATATACACATACATACTCATTCACCTGAATTGGGAACCATAATCAAGGCCTCACCCTTAAGAACCCCTCTTAGGATTAGCCCCTTACCCACAAATTCCTCAATATAAAACATGGAAAACTTTGGGTTTATTTAAATGTAATTTTCATCAATAAATACCCTCTTTTAAAGTTCAAGATAGGGATCATATCTAAGTATTAAAAACCTTATTACCAGAATCCATTTTTAAGATAACCCATCATACGTTATGAAACACTTATTTGAACAACATAAATTCTAAAAAGAGATCACCTTTTTATTTCATGGAATCCATTTTAAAACCCATTTTCTCTTTGTAAACCAATAACTACATTGTTATCATCTTAATATAACACAAATATATATATAGAAAAAAAATGAAACCAGTTATTATATTACTAAAGATCAATACATTGGGAAAACCAACCTTAGACTTGTTTCTTTCAATGCACAATGTGTTAATCAACCCTTAAGAGGCTTGAATGGCCTTTAGAGATATAATATAAACACTAACAAAAGAAAATACCCAATTATAAATCAACTCAAGGGATACCATAGGTCACCATGACCACATTAGGGCAATAATAGAGGAAAAATAAAGAGGAGAATAGGTGGAGACATGGTCTAGTGTTGATTACCTTTAGAAATTGAGCTTGAATATTAAAGGAAACCCTCAATATCGACCTAGGACGGATGAAAATCAATGGGGATATAGAATATGGTTCACTCGAGTATATTTGGGATAATTGGAGGGTTTGGGGTTTTAAAAATCTAGTGGGGTTGATATATTATTTAAATATTTTATAATACTATGCATTCTACATGGTTTGGCCACAAATGTTGGTAAATTATATGTCAATCATGTTTCATTTAATAGATTCACATGGGCTCCACATGGTTTGACCACATGTTTGGAAAAACCATGAGCCAAATACGATATATGGGTCACCTAAAATTAGCAGGTCACCCACATGGTTAGTACTAACCATGTGTTCTAACCGTGTGACCTATTCTAAAACCCCCAAACCTCAAAAAAATATATTTGATAATAGATTGGGACTCATGGAAAATTCTAAAATAAAAAAAATAAGGGGAAAATTGGGTGTGATTATAAGAAATTTTCCTTATGTGATAAGATTGTATGGGATACTTGAAGGAGTTTCGGAAACTTCATGGAATGTCTATATTAGGTTTCCATGTTGGGTAAATAAATTATTTATTTTTTAAGGGTAAATGAATCAAAGTGTACACTTTAAAAGTGTTGTAAGTATACAAGAGTTAAAAATCAAGTAAATAATTGATTAAGCTTATGGTTTTCATTAAAATAATGAAATAAATGGTTATTGAATCATAGATATTAATGTAATGGAATATATCTACTAGGATTTTAAGGGATAAAATAATTATTATTAAACATAGTGGGATCAATAAATAAACCTGGATCTTGATCAACCAAGCTAGATAAATGATATTTATTATTATATAAGTGAAGCTATTTTTATGTATAATTTACACCATTGATAATAACAGTAAAATTAACCCTCCATGTTTGATGAATATTTCTATAGAGGTAGGAAAACAGTATTTCCTTTCTAGAGGTATCCATGGACTGAAATTGAATCACTCATCGCGTGTTTGGGACCCTCCCTTAATCTATGATATGCTAGTACCTCTCTAGAAAAAAGATAATGGGTAAAGAGATATTCATGAAGGAGTTCTTCAAGAAAGGCTTTGTCATGCATGCATGAATCAAATATATAATAATAGTGGGATATTTATAAAATCATCATGGATTCTCTTTGAGAGTATATAATTTTACTCATGCTTCGTAACACAAGAGTAAAAATATTATCTGATTCATGAAATGTTTACAACAATGAAATGAACTCCATCTATTTCATCTTATGAAATATATAGTTTTTGATATCCAATGAAATATTTCCCTCAAATGGTAATAATTAAAATTTGGATTCTATATCTATCATAGGATGTATTCGTATATCACACCTTGCAATTTTACTCAAAAAACATCATGTGATATCACCCAATCATACAATATCATCGAGTAAGGAATTGGAATAAAAATAGAATCATGATATCCCTATATCATAGGATATGATACAAACATACTACATAATATGTAATCAAGATTTAGAATATATTTCCTTTAATGTCCCCAATTCACTAAAAACTAAAACACTTTGTTCCATTTTACATTATATTGTATCATATAAAATAACATAACAAACCATATCTAAAACTCATTTTGGAAATTATGCCAAGAACATTTGGAAAGTTATCATCAACATCACCATGTATCCTATTTTATGTAATACATTGTGAATATCAATCTAAAACTCTTTTGTATTAACATTAAAACATATTTTGAGAGTCTATCATAGTCAAAAACATTCTCCATTCAGTCAACCCCAAATTGTGATCCCACATGCCTTTATAGAGTTGGAAACAAATATGATTCATTGAATCCATAACTTCAAGAAAATTGAATACTCTAGAAAAAAATTATTGATACTCAAGATATAAAGGGATTCTATGTTATATACATCAAATAAATGTATCTCCATACATGATTCCACTAGTTTCATTACTAATTTCCATGCATTATCATATATTACCTTTTCCATATACATAATGTTACTATGTGCAACATCCCAATATTTCACAGTACATTATCTTTAATAGCTTGTGTTGCATGCAACACTTACTTGGCTTGGGTAATAAACATGATTGAGTTACTACAAAACAACACTTTATTATTGTAATTTTATAAATGATATATTTATAACATATCGCTTAAATATAGTAATATGAATAGTAATAAATAAATTTTAAATGTTAATTATAATTCTTTCAGATAAATAATATATATATATAATGAAATTTAAATGTTTTGTTAAAATAGTTATATGTTTAGTAATTCTATTTTCTTAAAGGGACATGATTTTATGCCCTTTAGTGAATAATAATAAAATAAATTTTGGAAACTAATAGAAATTTAATTTGATAAAATATTCTTCATTTTAGAATTCAGAATATCGAAATAAGCTAAGGGTTATTTTTTGTGTTTTTCTAAAAACTTTCAATTTCTTCTGAATAGTGGAAAACACTACATTATTGTTTAAAAACGAATTTTTCATTTAAATAATTATTTTAATTTATATTCATTTTAAAGTCACAATAGATAAATAAAACATATATTAACCCAATTTTGATCATTGAAATCATTTTTTGTTATATAATTAGATATAAAAATTCTTTGAACTTTTTTGACGTATTTTTACCCGCCTTCTAGCAACATTATATGATTAGAATTAAACATAAATTTTCCGCTTCAGTGAATTGAATTTTGAAAATCTGACATAAATTGATGGAATCAAGATGAAAAAAGTTTTCTAATAGGTTCAAAATAATTTTAGGTGAACAGTAACTTTTGAATTTTATTTTCTACGGTTAATGAAAAATACGAAAATTAAATGTAAAAATAATATTATAATAACCTGATATAACCCTAAAATGTGTATAAATTTTATTGTATAACTATATTTTCACAAAAATAAACCTTATTTTCAAAACATTATCCCTCTTAAGAAACATGTGTGAGATTAAGACATTTATTGTATTTCTTTTAAAGAAGTTTTAAAAGTGTCATATTCAAATTTTAGTAAATAATAATTTTTATTATAGGGTTATACATAAGATAAATTGGACTGTAAATACTCATTGGAAATATAATTAATTCATCTAAAACATTATAATTTATTTATAATTTTTATAAATTAAATAATTAAATTTATTTGTGATACAATATTGGTTGATTGGTAACCTTATTAATGAATCATTGAAATAAATGACATTATAAATATTAAAATAAATGTAATTTGAGATTTCTAAAGCCATCCGTGAATTTTTTAGATAAAATTCAAATTTTAGGGATGATTTAATTCCTTTTTAGTGGAAATAAATTTTTCACGACATTAACAAAAATCAATTACTTAATACTATCAAAATTGACATAAATGGTTTTTCAAAATAAACACTATTTTATTAAATGATAAAATAGTCATAAAAATATATTATTAAAAAAATGACTTAGGTAGAGTTAAAAATGTCATTAATGATAAACTTGATGTTATATTGGCATTTTATAGTAACTATATAATTCATATTCTATAAAAATACAAAAAGTCATGGTAAGGGTTAACTTATTTTACTAGGGGTTAAATCCAAAAGATAAGGGTAACTTTAGGACATAAACATGTCTAAAACCCATTGGATGAGTGTATATAGACCCATAATCATCTAATACTCTAATTATATCACATTGGAAATATTATAAATTGAAAATAAATTTATAATATATTAATTTTTTAGAATCTTCCAAAACTGTCCCTAACCCCTATTATAAAAGGACACTTATCCTTCTCTTTAATTCACACATCCAAACCCCATTGTCTCAGCCAAACCCTACCCATTTAATCTCCAAACATCCCTCATATCATAATAAAGGGTACAATTTGGGTTTAAATCCATCCTAATTAATCCTTTTGTGAAAATCAAAATGAGACACCTTAAAATAAGTAATTTCCTTACCACCTCTTTCAAAGTTATTTTCTTCTGCTACTTCCTATTTCTCTATTGTTTCCATAATAAAATAATAAATCAAGTACCTTATACATATATAGAGTTATTATAATTATGGGAAAACCATATTCCTCTTTTTACCCATCCTAAAAATAATATACCATGTGTGCGTATGCACGGCATATAGTCTCCACACCATGGTGTAAATTGAATTCATGTAAACTTCATTAATTTGGATAAACGATGATTATAATGTATTTAAATATAGTATATAACATGATAGAGTTAATGTAAAAATATTATTCTATCCAATTTCATATCATTTAACCATTAATGAAATGATATTTTAGCTTATACAAACGTACATCTTACCGTCTCCACAATGCGATGAGACTCATCTTCCACGTTTACCATCCAAGAATTATTATAGGAATAAATCTTATTATTATATATGAAAGATATGAAATAATATTTCCACTGGTATTATATATATATATATACATATATTTCATTCACTTACTTCCATCTAATACAATAAGAAAATGGAAACAACGTTCATACGTATTTACGACATACTGTCTCCATGAACTGGGTGTTCCATTTTATTTATCTATATAATATATATATTTATATGTAATATATATTTGATATATAAATCATGTTTTAAAATATTTATGTAAGTAAACAATGATATAATTAAAACGATCAAAAATAAAAATTCAAAACACATATGATAAGGAAAGCGATTATTACCCAAAACGTTGCTTTAACATGAAAATTATTAATAAACGAAAAATATAATGTAAAAAATGAATCATATATGATATCATAAATATGTATATGGTCATGGTATAATTTAATAATATTTTTAACCATTATATAGGATGACAACTCACCCTCAACTATAAGAAATTATAAGGTAACACTACTACAAAAATGGGCTTTATCAGCGGTCAAAACGGGCATTAACAGCGCTGAAAAAGAGCAGTAAAGATCAACACTGATAAAGGGGGGTCCCCTTTATCAGTGATTAAAAGGATATGATAAAGGACTCCTTTATCATCACTAAAAATCACTAATAAATGTGTTTTTTATCAGCGCTCGTTTAGCACCGATAAATTGATCCTTTATCAGTGCTAAAAAAGCGCAGATAAATGCCATGTCTGCTACAACAAAAACTTTTTCATTAGCACACACAAACAAAACCTGTATAAAATTCAGCATCTCAACAAGTATACCCTTAAAAATTAACATATAATTCTTTAAGTAGTCAAACAAAATATACACATACAACAACTCTACCCAAACACCATTAACACATAATTTATAAGTTAATTAAATTCATAAAGAATTAAATTCAGAATTCTGGGGTTTGGGGGCTATTCAGGGGTTTGGGGTGGCTGTCCAAGGGGGATAGGGGTGTCCGGGGGAGATGGGGTTGACAAGGGGGATAGGGGTGGCTAGGGGTGGGGTGGTCCAGGAGGTTGGAGGGGCTATCCAAGGGGGGTGGGGTGGTGTCCAGGGGTGGTCGGGGCTATCCATGGGGTGGGGGTGTCCAGGGGGTGGGGTGTCTTGGTGGTGGGGTGGTGTCTAGGAGGGGGTTTCCAAGTGAGGGGGGGGGCGTTCAGGGGGTGGTGGGGTGTCTAGGTGGGTGGGAGGATATCCATGGGTTTTTCCCAGGGGTTGGGCTGGTTTCCAGGGTGTTGGGGGGCATTCTAGGGGGTGGGGTGTCCAGGGGGTGGGATGGGGTCCAGGGGAGCAGTGTAGGGGGTTGGTGGGGCTGTCCAAGGGGGTGGGTGGTGTCTAAGAGGGTGGGGGTGGTCTTCCATGGGTGGGGGTGTCCAAGGTTTGGGGGTGTCCAGGAGGTGGGGTGGTGTCTAGGAGGGGTGGGGGTATCGTCCAGGGGGTTGGTGGGTGTCAATGGGTGTGGGGGTGTCTTGGGGGGCTGTCCAGGGTGGGGGGGCTACCCATGGTGGTGTCTAGGGGGTGGGGGTGTCTAGGGGGTGGGGGGCTTTCCAGGAGGTGGGGGTGTCCAGAGGGATGGAGGTGTCCCGGGGGAGGGGTGGTGTCCAGGGGGTGGGGGTGGTCCAGTGGGTCGGTGGGGCAATCCAAGGGGGGTGGGTGGTGTCCAGGTGGTGGGGGTGGCTGTCCAAGGGGGTGGGGGTGTCTACGGGGTGGGGGAGGTGTCCAAGTGGTGGGGTGGTGTCTAGGGGGGTGGGGTGTCCAGGGGTGGGGGCCATCTAGGGGTTTGGGGTCATCCATGGAATGTTTTCCTAAAGGATCAACACAATTTGGATGTGTTTGGTCGGATTTCTGTAGGTCAGTTGTTGTTTTCACATAAAATTCTATCCATTTTAAAGAAAAGAGAGACACCTTGAGTGATACTAGCCAAATCATTCCTCGTATTGTGTACGGGTTGACTTTTACACATCACCAACGCACCCCCGGATATTTATCCTAAAGGATCAACATAATCCGAATGTGTTTGGTCGGATTTCTATAGGTCAGTTGTTGTTTTTACTTAATATTTTTTCCATTATTAACAAAAGAGATACACTTTGAGTGATTTCGAACACACTATGCCTCTAATTGTGGTGGGGTTGATGCTTACATGTCACAAATGACCCATGGATCATTCTCCTAATGGATCAACATAATCCGGAGTCATTTGGTCAGATTTGCGTGTGTCAGTTGTTATTTTCACTTACAATTCTATCGATTTTAAACAAAAGAGAGACACTTTGAGTGATACCGGCCACACTGTGCCTCGGATTGAGGCGGGTTTGACTTTTACACGTCAAAAATGACCCATGTATCTTTCTCATAAAGGATCAACACAATATGAATGAATTTGGTTGGATTTCCATATGTTAGTTTTTGTTTTCAATTAAAATTATGTCTATTTTAAACAAAAGAGAGACACTTTGAGTGATATCGGCCCCAACATCCCTTGGATTGAGGTGACGTTGACTCGTACATGGTACCAACGCACCCCTGGATTGTTCTCCTAAAAATCAACACAAACCGAATGTGTTTGGACAAATTTCCGTAGGTCAGTTGTTGTTTTCTCTTTAAATTATGGCCATTTTAAACAAAAGAGAGACACTTTGAGTGATATCGGCCACACCGTAGCTCAGATCGAAACTGGGTTGACTCTTACACATCAAAAATGACCCATGGATCTTTCTACTAAAGTATCATCAAATCTGAATGCGTTTGGTCAGGTTTTCAAACATCAGTTTTTGTTTTCACTTAAAATTTTGTCCATTTTAAACAAAAGAGATAATCTTTGAGTGATACTGGCCACACTGTGCCTCGGATTGAGGTGGGGTTGACTTTTGCATGTCACCAACGCACCCATGGATCATTATACTTAAGGATAAACACAATAAAAATGTGTTTGGTCAGATTTCCAGAGGTCAGTTGTTGTCGTCACATAAAATTCTATCCATTTTAAACAAAAGAGAGACACATTGAGTGATACCGGCCACACCATGCCTCGGAGTGAGGTGGGGTTGACTCGTACATATCACCAATGCACCCATGGATCATTATCCAAAAGGATCAACACAATCCAAATGTGTTTGGTCAGATTTCCATAGTTCTGTTGTTGTTTTCACTTAAAATTCTATCCATTTTAAACAAAAGATAGACACTTTGAGTGATACCGGCCACATCGTTCCTTGTATTGAAGAGGGGATGACTCATACACATCACCAATGCCCACATTGATCGTTCTTATAAAGGATCAACACAATCTGAATGTTTTTCAGATATAAAGTTATTTTTTATACTTTATTGGTTTTTCTTATCCAATGCCCAAACAAAAGTGGTTCATCATTCTAGAATGTTGGTGGTGCATTTAATCTATTAAAATGGGAAAATGGCTCATTGGAGAAAGGATGTTTTATTTAATAACGATTAAAATTACCCTATGAACATTTACATACAACAATGTTTCATCTTTTTATCCCCTTATCCCCTCTAAAAAATGACTGCATGTTGAACACGTCCCCAAGTCAGATCATCATGCTATTTGTGTACAATTTTGCATCAGGTATGCATCCCACTAATTTTTTAACAAATAAATATCATCTTGTGTGTATGAGGCTTTTTGGCAGTCTGAGTAGTACTACAAAATATAACAATAAATAATTAAAAAATAAATTAAATGAAATAGTAGTTGTTTTTTAAAATACCTCTTTAGGGATGCTAGTTTGTTGATGAAAAATGATCTCATTCATAAATTTACAAACATAATTACCACAATCATTATTTTTTGTTTGTTTTGGACACTGAAAAAAATTATCATTAATAGAATAAGTAACTTGTGTTGATATTTGTTGGTATAGTGAAATTTTATTATATATACCCTGATATTTATCTAGATGCATTACTTTCTCGCCTCCTTATGCTTTTCCCATGTCCTCATTCCTTTTTTAGACGATAATGATACACCGCCCTATCATAACATAATCCTCATTAAAAGATAATATACATTATATTACATTATTTTTAGACCTAAAATGTGTGATTTACTGTCTTACAGATTCACAAACCCCATAATGTGCGGTCGGTTTGTTGGATATCCTTGTTTTTAATCCATAAAATAAATTATTGGAGTATCCATGTTCACTGCAATTAGCAGCCACTGTTTCCGAAAGCACAAAATGTAATAATTAATAAAAGAAGTGAAAATATAATTGATATGTGTTAATCGTAGAGTTTTACCCATGCATGGTTGGTATTAGGAAGATTCTATCATCTTTAATCTTACTTTCAAATGTTTTCAGAATGTTGTTCACTAATTCATCCTTTTTTATGGCTCTAATTTCATTAGATGTGTTGATGTGGTATGAGGACTAACGAGTCTGACTTTTGTCTCATGGGAAAATTTCTTCAACTGTTTTTCATATATACATCTATTAATAATATAAAATGCATTTAGTCATTATTTTCACATTATATTAGCTTTTTCAAAATCAATTCATGAAAACATTTCTCATATATATATTTACAACTGTGACGCCTAGCCAACCATTTTCAAGGATCTCATTTACATTTTTAGCAACAAAAATATCTTGACTTTCCTCTTCATATATATTCTTTTGGAAAACCACTTTATGAATACTACCACCTCTTAGCTTCGTATCCACATGAGTCTTCAATGATAGTAAATGTGGATAGAGAATAGGTGGTGTTATTGTGCTTTTAGTAGCTCTTTGGGATCGGTAGGTCAATACTTTAGATGGTTTTGAGCCAACGTTTCCCATCACCCCCTTCCCTTTCTCCATCTATAAAAACATTCATTGGTTCAAACCCATTCTTCATTAATTATTAAAGGTTTATCTTGAAAAAAAAATACTCTTTGTCCCCATGTACTCTTACAAGTTGTGACAGCCATGCAATTAATGTCCCAATATCCTTTTTGACCATATTAATATCATCTTCATCAAGTGGAATAGGTAGCTCTATATTTGGATCATGATATACTGTAATCATCACTTTCAGAACATCTTTTAGAAGTGGTCTATTATGAAGCTTGTCTTCTGGGATGTTGAACACTGTATCCCTTGCTACAAGGTGATAGGTGGGTGTTGACAGACATAAATCACATGCATTATCACCCTGTAGAAGATCAATACAGGAAAAGTATTCATTTTTGTCTGATTCACATTTCATGGGAACAATTATTAGAATACTGATTATCATAGATAAGACAGCTCTTTTAGGGGAATGGCTCGCCTCAAAGCTGGTGGGGGTGGGGCAGGATCTTCACATGCTGGTTGTTCCTAAGTTTTTTCTTCTCCTTGAATCCCACCCATAAAATTTACTAGAAACTTTCCCTTCCATTGGAATCATTCTTAATGATTTGGTAGTCTTTCACTAATTTGTTTAAATTTATCATCTCTATCATATGTTTCTCTTTTTTCTCAAAATATACTAGGGTTGTCACCCCAAACCCTGCACCTTTGACATGGCCATATTGTTCTGGATAAATCAATGTCGTCGATAATAAGTCTGCATCCACTACAGGAGTAGCTAATTCCTATAACTATCAGATATAGGAAAATAACTAATTATTTTTATGTAATAGAAATTTAAAAAAAATATTATCATCGGGTCATACTTACACATATTTCCCACACTTTATTGTGTTTTATCTACTAGAATCCCTTCTTTATTCACACACGCCTCCTTCCATAGCACTTGACGTGGGATGGAAGTGGCTTTGGTTTTAGACTCATCAGTCTCCAAATAATTATAGAATGATAATTATGATGTTGTTCATTGGAAACTAACAATATTACTGTAAATTTAAAATATGTACCATTTACTTCTCTAGTGAAGCGTACCACATCCTTTCTTTACGATAGGGGTATATTGGTTTTGGTGCACGTTCATTATTTTTAGTACTGAGTTGTTGTTTCAGCAATGAAATATTGACAATCAAAGTGATGAATACATGTATCCTCAAACAACGTATTATCACCCACAATGTACCTGAAACATATCATCCCCACGGTGGCCAATAAATGAATCCCATGCTTCTTGGGATACCATGTGAGCATAGACAAGGGGTGGGTGCGGGTTTATTTTACCTCTGGAATCATTCAGGTTACATTTTGTTAAAATAGTGTGAAAACCTCGATGAATCCTTCCTGAAGGCCTTAGTACATAATTCTTGTGTGAATCATCGACTATAAATGTACATTGCAAGAGATTGAGAAGAGTAAGACATTGTTTTATTATTTTAATTTCTAGTAAATTAACGAAATAATATCATACTCTTACCGTAATTTCTTCCCAGATCACAACATTAATCCGGGACACAACATGGTGCCATGAATCTATGTCAATCGGCAGGCATTACCGAGTGACAATTCCAATGTAAATACTAAACATATCCTTTTTGGTATTCATATATTGTCCTCATGAATTCCATCCGACATCAAATTTGATGCCTTTGCTTTTTTACCTAGGAAGTTTGGCTAACACCATCAAACTACGGTGCACCGATGTTTTCTGTGACATTGGTCTTTCATCCCCGACCATTTCATCAGTATCAACATCATCTATATGTTCATCTGAAATTGTAGCAATGGAATGTGCTGATGGTTTTTGGACCTCAACACTAGGAGTAGCAACAGGTTCATAAACATGTTGTTGCTCTGCAATGTGAGCAGTCGCAGTCGAAGCAACAGCAGCAACATCTTGAGAGACTTGTTCATCCTTGAGGTTAGGAGCACCAGAACGTGCAGAAGTCATTATCTGCAAAAGTGGATGAATAGTTAATTTAGATTACATGAATTCAGTAATGATAATACAATAACCTGAGATAAGAAGATCTATATTACAAAAAATATATAACCTGTTTATTGAACTCTCTTTCTTTTTTTCAAAGGCTGTAGGGATTTCACACCTATATCAATTATCCAAATCCCTTAATTGTGGTCTCCTTTAATATACCAAACATCTTCTACATTGGGACAGTTGTGAAATAATTACAATGTACCACTAAAAGGATCATCCTCAACTAAATTTTCATCATACCCTTCAGTAGTTTTGGACAATGACTGAATAATCGACCACTTTCGGTTTGCGGGATCCAGAACATAAAAAACATGCACCGCTTGTGATTCCATTATAAAATATTCATCTTTGTACCCTTATTTACTAAAATCAACTTTCACATATCACTATTCATCTATTTTAACACCACTATTGTTATCAAACCATTTTCATTGAAAAATCGGCAATCAAAATGTCATATAATCCAACTCCCATATTTTTTTGATAATTAAAAAGTATGAAATATTTGCATAAATTGGATTTCTGACCTTACTACCAGAAACATGCATCACTTCAGCCACAAGTGTAACTCCACTATTTTTCATGGTACTATCTTCATCATGTTCATCTATATAGAATATATGACCATTAATTACATAACCATTGTAAGATAATACATACACATTTTGTCTAGGGGCTAGTAATTGAAGTAGTTCTGAAATTGAATTCGGATATTCATCCAACTCTTTAAAAATATTGTCTTGAAACCATCCTATAAACTGGTGACTATGTGTATTTGATAACGATTTTTCTGCCTTTGATGGATTCAACTGCCTAATAATTTATTTGTGAGTTTCAATATAAGGAGGAACCTCCCAACTTTTATGTAAAACATAAAGGTGGGCCTTCTCCCAATCTGTATTACTGATTGTCATAACATCTCTTCCAGAAATTCCCTCACCCTCAATCGGTCCAGTCTGATTAGATTTCAGGAGACTAATGCTTTCTACATCTGATAGGTATTCGGTACAAAATTCAATGGTTTCCTCAACAATATATTGCTCCACTATACAACCTTCTAGCCGACTTTGATTTTTGACATACATATTCAAAATATTCATATATCGTTCAAGGGGGTACATCCATCTATAGTGCACAGGACCGAAAAGTCGAGTCTCTCTCACCAAGTTAATCATCAAATGAACTATCATATCAAAGAATGTTGGAAAGAAGAACATTTTTAATTCACATAATATGATGACAATTTTTTTTCCATAGATAGCAATTTTTCCAGGTCTAAAAATTTTCTACATATATCTTGGAAAAAGAAATAAAGTTTGGTTAACGTATGATGAACATTCTTGGGAAAATTGCAATGTAAAGCTATATGAATTAAATATTACATCAAAATATGAAGTAATTTGATTTCATACATTTTAACTTCAAATCATTCATTGACACAATGTTCTTGATATTTTTTTAATACCCCTATAGAACCTTTACATCATTGAAAAAGTTTCCAAACTGATATCTCTCCTCCCTAGAAAGTGTGTACGTCGCTGGAGGAAGAAACATTCGATTTTGACCCTTCACGGGAGCTAACTCTTCTCGTATTCCCATGTTAACCATGTCCAACCTTGCCTTAATTACATCCATTATTTTTCCAGGGGAATTTAGAAATGTTATGATAACACTGTCACATACATTTTTTTCCACATGCATCATATTAATAATATTTATAACGTACAAACAATTATAGTATAGTAATTCAAAAAAAACTTATCTAATTTTCCAACAAATTTTCGTAAGGTTTTTTGAAAATGATTTACCAAAATCTATGTTCACATCTTTTTCATTCTCAAACAGCTGATCACCTGTTAGTGGAGACGGTGTTGTGCATTGTTCTAAACTTCCATTGAATGATGTCCTCCAAGATCGGTACTTATGCCGACAATATAGAAATCTATGATATCCTAGAAACACGGATTTTGATGAATATTTCAAACTAATTGATTCTTTATGTTCTTCACACATAGGACACCCTAGAGTTCATTTAATGTTATAGCCTGAAAATTTTCCATAAGCAGGGAAATCATTTATTGTCCCATAAAACATCACTCTCAATGTGATGTATTCACTTTTATAATCATCATAAAACATAACACATGACTCACACAATAACTTCAAATCCTCGATCAAAAAAGACAAATAATCATCAATATCGTTACCTGGTTGTTTTGGTCCTGATATAAGCATAAATAACATGATGAGTTTCCCCTTCATGTATAAACAGGGTGGAAAGTTATAATTTACCAATATAACAGGCCATGTATTTTGAGTGCTAGTTTGAAAACCAAAAGGATTCACTCAATCTGTAGATAACAAAAGACGAAGTTTTCTCATCTCTTTTCCAAATTCAGGATACTCATGATCAATTTTCTTCCGTTGAGGAGAGTCATCCAGATGACGTAATTCCCCATCTTTATTTCTTTTATCTGCATTCCATGACAATTTTCTTGAAGTTTCTTCACTTCCATAAAGATGCTTAAACCTTTGAATGATTGGAAAGTACCCTACAACATTCGTAAGACTAGATTCATCATTCTTTAATCAAGAAGCATCACACTTTGGGAATTCTATAAGTGATTTGATCTCCTTTCAAAACAATATAAAGTCTTTAGGGAAGGAAGGTATTCTTTCAGAACTCATACCCATCGAGAGAATCATTCGTTTATCTTCATATTTCTGGCTTGGGAGCTCATTATCTTCCGGGAGAACGTCATTCAAGACATCAAGTCATTCCATAAACAGACATCACTCTATATGTTCCCTTCTTTAAATTTATACATCATTAGTACAAATGACAATGTTATATATTTAGTGCAACTAGCATAAAATGGTGTCATTGCACAACTCTTTAACATATTAAACATTTTTGGGCAATCACAGAGTTCATCTTCAATTTTCCTTGTCATTTCCTCAATCTGATCTTCATCATCAGTGACATCTATAATCACATCCTCTAGAAATTCTAGTTCAAAATCCATAATTGTATTTATATCTGATGATCCATAAAACGTTGTTTATCCAAGCCAGTAGATAAATTCACCTTTTCTCCGTATTTATTTCAACATTCATAACTCCGATATATTCAGTGACATATCAAATGTTCTTCTAACTCCCCTAGAGTAATTAGTCTAGATTAAAAACAATGTAAACACGTACAAATGATTTGAGAAGGATCCTTTGTGTGATCCTTTGCAAACTTTATGAACTCTTTCACTCCATTATCATAAACTATTTTCAAATGATTATCATCCATTGAATCGTTATTCATATCTATCCTATTTGAATCTCAAATATTAGTATTTATGGTTCAAATACACAAAACAAGACTTCAAAATCCATTAGAATAGAACCAATTCCTTATAAAAATAGAGATTAATAGAGCCTAACCATTTCCAATAAAGATTTAGAAATCAACAGAACCAAGATAGACCCCCCATCATAATCAAAACAGTTTTCAAACACAAAGGGGTTTGCAGGGGATATAGATAACCTAGGTTTATCCAAAATTACTATTGAATATCATATGTTTTGTTACCCAAATTAACATAAGAAATAGAAAATTAGGGTTAGTGAACATAAATTTTATCATGAACATCTATAGAATATGTAATAACTCTCCCTCAATAACATGGGGCTCTACCAACGCCTACCATAAACCTAGAAAATAATTGAAAAAAATTTGGAAAATAGTTTCTTTCATATCTGATGTTAAAACTCACACGACATCATCCTTTATGGATCATACTCCTCTATCAGGTCAACCCTTCAATGGTTAACTAGTTAATCCTATTATACCTCACCAACCTAAAATACATATAGATGAGAACCAGTAGCCATCTCTATATGAAAATAAAGGATTCTCTTAATCTCTACAATATGGAATTAATTATATATAATTACTTTAGATTCATTATATTTTCCTCAAATCACCTTAGTCCAAACACAAGAATAATAAATAATGATACATATACCACTCCTAGGTCTCCGCCCTACATTCAATATCATCATACCTAATATTTTTGGTAAGCTCAAGTTACTTAGATTGAATTAGAGGGGGATAATTACTTGTGTCATAGATGGTCTTCCAGGTTATTCCATATGAAAATTTTAACAAATATTATTGACCTATCATCCCATTAAATCCTCATGAGTGTCTAATTCCAAACTCCATCTTATGTGTAATATCAAAAGAATATATATTAATAAATTACCCCACATCCACTTCCCTGCTAATCTGGTCATTCTCACTCTATAATGGAATATTTCTTATTCTTCAACCCCTTCTATATAATCTCAGAACCATATATCCACACATACACATGTCACAAACACATAAAAACCATATCCACATCACAACCACACATCGCATCCTCGTCACATTATGATATCGTGAACATGAAAGACATAAACATCATACTCTCCTCCTATAATACACAACCCCAACTATATATCCACACCAAATACACATAATCATGTTAACAAGAATATATATACACCAAAACCTAAAATAATTATAGGTAGTATATATATACCCACTTTGAGCCATTAAAACTCATAATAATTGTGAAGGGGAAGAAGGGTAGAGGGAGTGGTTCTATATATGTTCCCTCAATAAACTAGATATAGCGCAAAACACTCTGAACCAAAGTACCCATATGGATTTCAATCAGGTTACTCAACTCAAGTGGTGGTGCGTATGAAATAATAAGAAAACATAATAATTATATAGTCAAACCTAAATCTTTCCTAAGGGTTTACGCTAAACTAACACTGCAAACACCCTCATCAACCATTGCCTTGCTATTACCACCCTCTAATAAGTACTTCCATTATAATGCCACAAATAATCCCCAAAAAATAACATAAGCATCCATAACAACATTACCAACTTCTCAATTCATTTAAAGATATAATTTCTTGGAATTTTATTACCATATGCATTTAGATTGTTCACCATTTTAATGTAAAACCAATCATTAAATCACTACCCACTATAATCCATTCATTAATCATTAATAACATTTATTCTATCTTTAACCATTTATTATACATAATTATTGAAATCATTATCATTAATCATTTAAAAAACCATTATTTATCATTTCCAACCCATCACCCATTACTATTTTAATTTATTCCAATCATATTCCATGACAAAAGGAAAATATAACCCCACCCAATAACAACAAAATTTTCATTACATAAAATACCACTAAACACATTCTAAAATCCATAAAACCACTTATTGTTTGCCTAAATATCCATATCATTTCTATCATAACCACACAATAAAACATACATCACTACTGTATTAATTACCACACCACATGATCCCAACCACATCAATCAACCATCACCCTTATAATCATTGTGATAAATAACCCATACATAGTAGCATGAAAGGGAAAACTTATAATAAATTCACACTAAAAACTCCACCTTAAACATTCTTTCATATTAAAGTATAATTTATTGTTTAAATATAACACTTTAATTACAGATTTCTCTTATAACAATTCATTACCTACCTTAAGTGAATAGAAAATAATCAAAGGTGATTGTAACATTTTATTAGTAGTAAGAAATTTCTTTCACAACATCAAGAATAAATCACATAGAAACAACACCAATAAATCCATAAATATATTTGAAATGTTATGGAAATTCATAAATCACATGAAAAACTCCCTCTTCACATTAGTGTAATTCATTATAGTATTTAGGTTAATCAGTAGTATCCATCTAATGGAAACAAAATAACATGATAATTCCACAATTTACACATAATAAAGAAGAAGAAATTTCATGTTCCCAACCTCAACTAAAATTTAACAAATATTTCATAACAATGAGAAGAATACTGAAATAAAACATGAAATAACACATGAGGGTAATATAAAAGTCCAATGTACGACCATTATCCATTAAAACCATAAAAACACAAAAAAACAGAATCAGCATTGTTTTCACATCCTTCTTAAGAAGAAATTTCGGAAAGAGAATCAAGAAAATAGAAATGAAATTCACCTTAGAGGAGTAGAAGTAGGGAGCCTTCTGCACTACGTTAGGAGGGGAAGGCATGACCGCCATAGGGGGAGGTGTACGGGAAGAGCTGCCAACTGTTGGGAAATGGAGGAGTAGGGTTCGCGGGGAGTAGGGTCGAGAAGAGAGGAGGAGAAGTAGGGTTTGTGGGAAGGAGGACTAGTGGAAGGGGTTTTAGGGGGAGGATAAAGATTAGGGCTAGAAGTGGAGGTCTGGAAAAGCGAAGATTGGAAGAAGGTCTGGAAATGCAATGATCAGGGGGAGTTGTCGTAGGGGTACAGTACCGCGAGAGCTTGAGGGCGTGATAAACAGAGGATATTGTGCACCTGATTTTATAAAATATGGTACTATGGTTTTATCAGCACATTTATAGTGTTGATAAAGGTCCACTTTATCAGCACTTTTTATCACTACTAAAGAGTCCCTTTATCATAATTTTCTTAGCCCTGATAAAGGTTACCCTTTATAAGCACTAAAATTTTAGCACTGATATAGGGATTCTTTATCAGCACTTTTCTAGAACAGATAAAGGGTTTCATTATTAGAACGGATAAATAATTCCTCTATAAACGCTACAATTTTAGCATTAATACAAGGATGCTTTATCAGTGCTTTTTGTTTAGCGCTGATAAAAGGTTGTGCTTCCCTAGCCCATTCTTGTAGTAGTGTAAGGATTAATTCACTAATCTCATTATTATCTGAGATTATTTATGTGTAAGTATTAACTGGGACATATTTATCATCCATTTCCATGAACTATAAAAATGTTTTTAAAAGGAATATTTTAATTTTTTATGGATGTGAAACTTTAACTAGATAATCATTTTAAATGTTTTAAGGATTTATTTTTCTAAATATATTTAATTAATATCCATGTTTTCAATATGATTTTAAGGATTTATTTATATGAAAATGATTATTTAAAATTTTAAATTCCTTCCAAGAGTTTCAATGTGGTATGTGACACTTTGATTCAAAAATCTCTTTCAAATGGCTTCCTTTATAAATTTTGTGTCTTTTAAATGATTTCATGAAAAATAGATATTTCTCTCAAAGAGTTTTACGGATTATTTTTGTCTATTTCAACATCCATTATTGGATATTATTCTTTATTGGGTTTGATTTATTATAATACAATCATCCATTTTGTATTGAATAATTTATGATATGTGTGACTGTGGATATACTATTTCTATACCATTCGTGGTTTATGGTTAAAGAATTGGCATTTTTTATAATAGTATTAAAATGAATTTTTATGTTATGTTTCACCATTTTCATATAATGAATGAATTAGTCTTAGTAAGTGATGGACGGGGCCCGCTATATCCTCTCAATGTATTGGTAGGTCTCATGAGACAAACTAGTTTCTATAAACAAGGCCTCAACGGAATATTTTTTTATGGTCTTGGCATGAGGCCTTGACATAGTTGTTATGATGTTGGTATTATGAATTCCCTTGTTATGAGATTTGTTATTGGTATTACATGTCATTATTCAACTAGTATAATATCCATGTGAATGGTTAAATTGAATTATTTGATTTATTCTTTCAATATTATGCTGAATATAATGTTTTAAAAGGAATGTGTTTTAGTTTTTTACCCTGCCATAAAATATTATGCTTATTTTTCATAGTTTCTACTATATTTATTATCCTTACTGAGCATCTGAGCTCACCCCTTTCTTATTTTTTCTTTTCCCAAGATGCCAAGAAGTGTTTTATGGTTGATATGTAGGGTTAAACTTGAATAATAATGGAATTATCAAAGATTATCTATGCAGTATTTTATGTTAGTAATTGTAATATAAATGTCATGTATGTAATCTATTTTCCAATAATGCTAAACTGATCGGTCCATCAGGATTTAAATCCATGTAATAGGGAAAATGTATTAAAATAATGTACCGACTCTGGGATTTTGGGTTCATGGTGTTGAAGCTAGTATTAAAGTAATTTTAGAAATAACCTTGGAAATATATTTAAAAATACATATATTATGAATCATAACCCTAATATAGACTTTGGGGATAAGTATATAAGAACCCCCTAGAATTTTGGTAAAGTATAGATTACGTGGATCTTCCAAGAAATACATCCATGTCTAGATAATAAAAGTGGAATTTGTTCTAGAATAGATGTACCTAGGGGTGAAATCTCAGACAAGGTGTTTCGAGCATTACTAGGGGTAACCTGGTACACAACAACGGGCCTTACTACACACGTGGTTTGACACTCATGGGGGAAATGCTTTGGATAATTAATATTTACTTTAAAAATCATTATTAAGTATTTATGATTGAATATTTCCTCAAAGGAACCATATTTATGATAATGTATTAGATATGCATAAATTTTACAATTTGTTTTAATAATTTTACACATTTGGAATTATTAATTATGATTCATAACCTAATATAGTGTATCTTGTTGTATAAATATGTCTCCTAGTTGAATAAATGTAAAAAATATCTATAAAAATAATCTATGTAGGGATTTTCCACCAATGGAAGATAATTATAGTGGAGTTGGTGATAAAACTGGTGCTAAACAGATTATAAATGTACTAGGACAGTTGACTCAGATTATGAATAAAAACCTTACTCATATGGAACTCCCCGATCCACAACACAGTGCATCAATGTTACACTACTTCATTAGACAGTAACCTCCGTCATTAAGGAGGACTACAAATCTATTTGTGTCTAGTCAATGGAAAAGTTCATTTGAGAAAATATTTCATGCTTTTGGAAGTAACAAAAGGGAGAAAGATTTCATGGTAGTTTACCATCGCTCAAGAGATACAGATTAATGGTGGTAATTAATTAATAACACAAAAGAGGATTAAGATGTATAAAATTTTTAATGGAGGGAGTTTAAAGAACATTTCCTAGATAAATACTTTCCCCATGAATAACAAGATGATATGGAAAGGCAGTTTCTGAGTCTATGGAAAAAGGAGGATGAGAATGCTGCAATTTGTGAGGCTTACTTCATGAGGATAGAAATGCATGATGTAGACTACATACGTAACCTATGAAGTAATATTGATAGATTTTTTGATGTGTTAAAACCATTCCTCTTACGGGAATCAGTCTCTCAATCTTTTCATCGTACGAAGATATACCCTCATGTGCTATCAAAACAGAAAAAAATTATAATTATTAAGAAATTAAAGTAAATAAAGAGAAGAAGAGAACCATGGATTAGGAGGTAGATAAAGGAAAAAATGTAAAGAATAATTTTCCCTTATGTGATAATTTTGGGAAGAAACACCCTCATACTTGCCTGAAAGGAATGGTAGTTTGTTACAATTGTGGAGGAAAATGTCACAAGATTGTGATTGTAAAGAAAATAAAGAAGTTATGAAATGATATAATTGTAAGTATATGGGACATATGCAAATTATTGTCTGAATTTTCAAGTACATATAGCTCAGAAAAAGAAAATAGATCATTTTCAAGCATATGTTATTACTACGGTCGAAGTGTAATAATTAATGTATTTGTGTTTTTGGATCCAAGAGTTATATTCTAGTTATAAGAAGAATGTTATATATATATAAGGATTTTACTAGAATAATTTCTTCTTTCATTATGGTTTTAATATTATGAATTCAATCATTTATTTAGTATGTTAAAATAATATAAACATTACATTGTTTGGGGAATCTGATGTTACAATTATTTTTCAAAATTTAGAGACCTTTTAGACAGAGTTTGGAAAAAAGTATTTTTCATAACTCTAAATTTTGGAATGGATTATGTTGAACTTTGTAAATTATTGTTTATATTTAAAAAAAATAATATTATTTTTATAATGTTATGATAATATAGTTTTAAGAAAATTTCAACCCGTAGGTTGGGCAATAACCTATCGCGTCCGGCAAGGCCTCAAGAATTGAACTCAAAACTGAAGGGTGACAAGGGTGCATCACCTACCAATAGCCTATGTTATGTTCTGGTTTGAATAATGTAATTTTTTTATAGTATGATAGATTAAGTATAAATTCATTTATATAACCCTATATGATTAAGATAAAGAGAATATTTTCGAGTTTTATTATCTTTTGGAGAGAGATGAGTTAGTGGTTCACATTAGTTAAAGGATGGAACTCTACCTGTCAAGTAAGTATGATTCCTTTTGTTCATATTAAATGAAATTATTAAACATTATAGAAATTTTCATAAAACCAAAAAAAAATCCTAGTAACTTATTTTTCAATGAATTAAATGGTCCCATGGATCATCACAGATTTGTAGCTTTCTGGTTGTTAACATTATCCTAATAATGTTCTCTATCACTCTCCATCAGAACATGATGGTTACATTTTATTTCATGTCAATGTTTTTGTGCGTGTAACCCTAGTGTGTTTTATTTCTAATAACATTCATACTTCCCATTAATTATTTTAAATTAGTGATCTCATTAATCTATTTTCAGAAATGGGATTTCAATAATGATATTTTGTAATGTCCATACCATAGATTTTGTTTCAAATATTAAATTGCGAGGACAAAATTTATTGAAGGTGGTTAGAATGTAACACCCCAATATTTTACATAACATTATCTTCAATATATTGTGTTGTATAGAACACCGGCTTGGCATGTGTAACACACAAGATTGATTTTCTGTGAAACAACACTTTAGTGTTGTAATTATATAAATGATATATTAATAACATGCCCATTAAATATAATAATACAAATAGTAATAAATAATTTTTAAAAGTTATGTATAATTTTTTTACATAAATAAATCATATTTATATTGAAATGTATATGTTTTGGTAAAATTGTTATATGTTTAGAAATTTTATTCTTTTAAAAGAACAACTTCTTTTCCTTTTTTGAATAGTAATTAAATTAATTTTATGAACTCATAGAAATTAAATTTGGTAAAATAAATTTCATTTTTGAATTAATAACATTGAAATTATCCAAGGGTGAATTTTTGGTATTTTTCTGAACACTTTCAATATTTGATAAATTGTGAAAAACACTAAATTATTGTTAAAATTTTACATTTTCATTTAAATAATTATTTTACTTTATATTTTTTTAAACTGACAATAGATAAATAATACATATATTAACCCAATATATATCATTGGAATCATTTTTATAATATAATTAGATATAAAAATTCATTGAACATTTTTAACATCTTTTTACCCACCTCCTATCCACATTAAAAGATTAGCATTAAATATAATTTTACCGCTTCTATGAATTGAATTTTAAAAATCCGACACACATGGTTGTAATCAAGGTGAAAATTTTGGTCTAATTGCGTCAAAAAACAAATTTGGTGAATAATATCTTTTTAATTTTATTTACCATAATTAAAGATAATAAAAAGATTAAATGTAAGAATAATATTATAATAATTTAAAATTACTCTAACACTTTTCCAACATTAATTGGATAAATTTATTTCGACCAAAATCATCCTTAGGTAGAAAATATGATCCTTCTTCAGCATCTTGTGTCAGAATAAGACTTTTATTTTATTTTATTTTAAGAAGAGTTAAAAGTATCATATTCAAATTTTAATAACAAAATAATTTTTATTATAGGTTTATACATAAGAAAAAATTGACAAAAACACTCATTGGAAATATAAAAACTTTATCTAAAAATTTATAATTTATTTATAATTTTTATACATTAAATAATTGAATTTATTTGTGACATAATAATGATACAGTGATTACCTTATTAAATAATGATTGAAATAAATTATATTATAAATATTAAAATAAATGTAATTTGATCTTTTTTATGCCATACATGAATTTTTTGGATGAAAATGACATGATAGGGATGATTTAATACTTTTTTAGAAGTAATCATGTTGTCATTAAATTAACAAAATTCAATTTCTAAATTGTGTCAAAGTTCACATAAATGTGTTTTCAAAACAAACACTATTTTAGTAATTGATATAATAGTTATAAAAATTTATGATTCTGCCAACTAAGTTATATAGTGTTTAAAATGTCATTAAGGATCCACTTGAGGTTATCTTGACATTTTATTGTAACTATATTAACTATATAGTATAAAAATACAAAAAAGACGTGGTAAGAGTTAACGTATTTAACTACGTGTTAAAGCCAAAAGATAAGGTTAAATTTGTGACCTAAACTTGTCTAAAACCTATTGTTTGAGAGGATTTAGACCCATCCACGTGTTATACTCTAATTAAATCACTTTTCAGGTATTATAAACGGAAAATAAATTTATAATAATTTAATATTTTAATATCATCCAAAAGTGTCCCTCACCCCTCTTATAAAAGGACACTTCTCCTTCTCTTTAATTCACACCTCCAAACCCCTTTTTATCATCCAAACCCAACCCATTTCCTCTCCCAAAATCCTATATATCATCCTAGATACTATAATTTTGGTATAAATCCATCCTAATGAGTCCTTTTGTGCAAATTAAAAGGTGACACCCGAAAAGATGTGATTGTTTTATCACCTCTTTCAAAGTTCTTTTCTTTTTCTACTTCCTATTTCTCTGTTTTTTACATACTAAAATAAAAAATCCAGTACCTTATACATGAACAGGTGTATGTATAATGATGTTATAACCATATTCCTCCTTTTACTCATCATATTAAAAACAATATCACCATGCGGGCGTACGTATGGCCTACCGTCTCCATGAACGTTGTGTTCCATTTTATTTATATATATATTATATATATTTATATACATAATATATATGATATATAAATTATGTTTTACATTTTGGATGTAAATAAATTATGATCTAAGTAATATGATCACAAATAACAAGTCCAAACACGTATGATAAAGAAAGCAATTATTACCTGAAACGTTGATTTTACATGGAAATTATTAATAAATGGGTGATATAAAGTCAAAAATGAATAATATATGAGATAATATATATGGATATTCTCCTTGTATACTTTAATAATATTTATAACCATTATACTGGAGGATAACTCACCCTTGACTAAATGAAAGTATAAGGCAAAGGGTGATTTTTCAATCTCATTATTATCTGAGATTGTCTACGTGTAAGTATTTTATGGGAAATATTTATCATTGATGTCCATGGTTCATAAAAATGTTTTAAAAAGGAAAATTTTATGTTTTTATGGAAGGTAATATTTAACTAGTTCATCATTTTAAATGTTTTTAAGATTTGTTTTTCTAAATACATTTAATTAATGTACATGTTTTCAAAAAAAAAAGGATTTATTTAAATGGACTTGATTTTTTAAAAATGTAAATTCCTTACAAAGATTCAAATTGGTATGGAAAAATTGATTTCAAAATCTCTTTTAAATGACTTTCTTTATAAATTGTGAAACTTTTAAATGATTTCATGAAAAATGGATATTTCTCTCAAAGAGTTGTACTGATATTTTTTATCTATGTCAACATCATTTATTAGATATTATTCTTGATTGAGGTTGATTTATTATAATATAATATTCCATATTATATTGAATTAATATGATATGTTTGACTGTGGATGTTCTATTTTTATACCATTCATGATTTATGGTAAATGTATTGTCATTTCTTATGCTAGTTTTAATATGAATGTTTATGTTTTGTTTCACCCTTTTCATATGAGTAATTCATTTGACTTAGTAAGTGATGGGTGGGGAACACAATAACCTCTCGATGAATTTTTTAGTCTCATTAGATAAACTAGTATCTTGGCACACGGCCTTGACCGAATATTTGTGTATGGTCTTGGTACGAGGCCTTGATGTAGTGGTTATGATGCACGGCATTATGCATTCCCTTGTTATTAGATTAGTTATTGATATTACATGTTATTTTTCGACTTGTAGAATACCCAAGTGAATTTATAAATGGAAAAAGTTGATTTATTATTTCCATATTATGCGGAAGATATTTTTTTAATAGGATTTTGTTTTGGTTATTTATCTTTCCTTAAATGTTTGTGCTTATTTTTGTTAGATTTTTCTATACTGTTTTTCCTTACTGAGTATATGAGCTCACCCATTTCTTATGTTTTATTTTCCCAGGATGCCAAGAAATTTTTTATGATTGATATACATGGTTAAGCTATGGGAATAATGGAATTCTCAAAAGATTATCTATGTGGTGTTTTATGTTACAATTTGTAAGGTAAAGTTCATATATGTAATAAATTTTCCAAGACTGTAAAATAGATCGGTCCTTTAGGATTTTATTCCTTGTAATCATGATAATATATTAAAATAATGCACTATATCTGAGATTCTGAGGTTCGAGTGTTACACCACGGCACATAGTGTATCTCAATCTACTAATATAAAACTATCCCTTAACATCACTAGTATTTATCAGTGCTAGAAAAAAACACTAGTAAATGGAATATTTATCATCACTAAACAACATGATGATAAATTTAACCCTTTCTTAGTGCTTTTTTAATACTGATAAATGGACCACTTTATTAGAGCTATTTTTTTTAGTGCTGATGAAGGATTCCCTTCATCAGTGCTTTATTTTTAGCACTGGTAATGGGTAACCTTTATGAGCACTAAATTTTTAGTTCTCATAAAGGAATATTTTTTCAAATCTTTTTTATATCTAATAAAGTTCCGAATAAATAATAATTAATAAATGAGTTTATTAAGAAAATTAAAACCTTTATTTATTAAATAATTATTGATAAAAATAAATAAATTTATTTAACTAGATATAAATTATAAATACTAGTAAATAGTATGTATTAAATCTATAGATATATGAAAAAATAAATTTAAACAAATAAAAATTTAAAATAAATAAATTTTGAAAAATATTAGACATTTTATTAATTATATAATTATCGATAATGTTAATAAATAATTAGTATTAAGTATATAGATTTAAATTACTGTATATAAATATGATTTATATATTAAAAAATATTTATGAACCTTACATTAAATAGTAATATATTTAGTGAATAATGGTTTATAATTAAAAATTAATATGAATTTAAAAACTGAGAGATTGCATAGAGTAATGCACATATAATTGAATAACATTTAATTTTTCAATTTATCATATATCAATCATGTGTAGTCATTTTGATTTCACATATACATAATTAATTCATTTTTATATACAATTCACACACACACAACCTATCCATTTTTTAATGCTGTTAAAGTGTACATATTTTTAATATATCCAATTTCACTCATTTTTAACATGCAAGCACATAAAATTAGATATTAATTAATAATGTTAAAAATATATTTATAAATAAATATAACTATATATGATCATTTACTATATCTATAAAATTATATAATTATAATTATAAATAACTAATTTTTTTTAAAAAAAGTATTTATATAATTTTAAATAAAAAATTATATATTTAAATAATTGTTATATTTATAATAAATTTACTTAAATAATTAATATAATTATTATATTTATATTTATTTATTATATATATATATAATTATATATATTATATATATATAATGATGTAAATATTATTTTTTTAAAATATTTCTATATTTATAAATAAAAAATTTTTATTTAAATTATTTTAAAATTATAATAAATATATTAAAATAGTGAATATATTTACTATATTTATATTTATATATTTATTATGTAGAAAACTGAGATTTTATGAGATATATTATTTTTAATTTGTTTGATGTCTTATGTTGTACGCTACACCAAGATTAGCTTGCGCTATAAACAACACAGTATTAGCTTTTAGTATATGCAACACTATTCTTGGCTTGTGTTACACACAATTTCAAGTTCTTTTGATAGAATTCAATTCAAGAAACAGTCAGTATAGATTTGATCAATGTATAAATGAACTATGTTTCGATTATTTTATACAGAACACCTAATAAATATTGTACTACACCCAGCACTGAGTTGTCTTGCATTACATGCAAGAGGAACCTTCCCCAATAGCTTGTGTTATACGCAATACTGAGTTTCACTAAACAACAATATATTATTAAAATTTTATTATGGGATATAATCTAGTTGTTATGAATAGTACTAACGACATTTTAAATTTTATAAAATTAAAATTCATCTTATGTATTTTATAAAACATGATATAAGAAAAAATTCAATTTTTCAGATAAAAGAAGTATTTTTTTGAAAAAATGTGGGTTTGCCGCCTTTTGATGGAACACACAATTTAAATCTAGTTTTTGACACATTTATAACTTCAATTTGACAAAATAAACTTATTATTTGGAAGCGGGATATAAAATTGTAATTTGGATTAATTTTTCATATTTTTCTCATAACATTCATATTTTGATTAATAGTAAAAATAAGATAAATTTTAATTGAAAATAACTTTTTTCAAGAAAATAATTAATAAGGTTAAAATATATTATTTCATGGTTTTATACTATAAATAGAATATATTTTTATATTTTAAAACAATGATAGTCATTTTCATTTATTTCACATTGAATTCATATGTAAAAAAATTTCAATCGTTTCCAATGTTTTAGCATTTAAACAAACCCCGATTTTTTCGACAACGAGATTAATTTTAATTTAATTACTACAACCTATTTGTTTTCAATTTCAAAAAATGGATTCCATATTTAGAATTAGTAAGTTCAAATTATGGTAATGGGATACTTTAATTTTTTGGGCATTATAAATAGTAACTTTGGTAACTATTTTTATTATAATGGTTAAAGGTAAACCTGGTAATTAAGGGTAAAAATAATATTATAAAATTACCTTCACACCTATGAAACTCTTATTTTATGACTAAATATGACCCTTATAATCTTTTTTTCAAAATATAGTCAATTTATGGCCACTTACCTGTGAATGTAACTTTAATATAATAAAAACTAATGAATGTGAAAAAATGTCACAGTCTCATTTTATGTAAGTATATTAATTTTAATATATGGATAACTATGAGATAATATCGACTATAGATATTCTATATAAAGATAAAATAATTACCTATGTAATAACCCACCAATTCTCATTGGCTTGAGTGCTCAACGAGTTATTACTTGCCCTTAAGCGACGTCCCCAAGGCGCCAAAGGCTGGCAATAAATGCCGAAGGGTTTCAAAACACCTGGGGGATGATTTACCATTTAAATGAAAATAACCAACAACAAAGAAAACTAAACAAACATCTCCTAGGAACCACTATATGATGAATGATTTAAAAACGAGATAGTTCATCCATTTATTCAATTTTAAACCAACCAAAGTGCAACAGCGAAAACCAAAACTAAAACAGAGGAAAGAGCGGAAAGACAACCGGCAAGACTCAAAGACAAACAGGACTCTAAGGCTCCACAAGCTCCATGCTCCAACTCTAACAATAGATCAAGAAATCACTAAGTAGTGTTAAACACGTGTGCCTCCTTTACCTTGCCAACATCCCGGTAAACGACATCTGCAAAAGCACCAACGTGCCAAAGCAGGGGGTGAGTAATGAAACTCAATAGGTTTTCCCTGATGACTTCCCAACCCATGCCTCTAGGATAAAACATGTTTGCATATTTATACGAAATAATGTATATAAAATAGTTCCAAAACAGTTCACAATATTACAAGTTTCATATCAAATCCATTTTTCCAACAAAACCATTCTTCCAACCAAAAACCATCTTTTCCAAGAAAAGAAACAAAACCAAGTTCCCAAATCAAAACCACATTTCCACCTTGGCAAAAACATTTCATTCTACATAATCACATAATCACCCATGCATGCATCGTTATGACAGTTCCATACTCATGAGTGGTCTCTCGTCGATCTATCAAGTCGCCACAAGGTAATATTCCCCATGTGCAATTACACTTTTGGCACCGAGCACAAGGTCATATTTCAACCAAGCCCTGTAAATGCAATATGAACACACACCAAGTATACCCAAAAACCACACCATTTCAACCATGCCAAACCCTTTCAATAAAATAACCCTTTTATTGAAAACCTTTTTCCTGCCATCCATTTTATAAATCCAGAAAATCCATATTTTAAAATCAACATTTTAAATATCAAGGAACCCAATCACTTTTCACAAACCAATCTTTCAATATCCACAATTCCATAAAAACACATAAATCATCACTAAAGAAGATTTATAACATGATATGAACCACAATTTCATAATCAAAACCAAGCAATTAAATCAATTTGAACTAATACTTCAAGTTCTAGGAAAGAGGAATCGAGAGTGAAGCCACCTCCCTCAACAATTTGGGTGAAACAAACCAACAGTCGAAGAACGCTCAAGAACACCAGGTCAAAACTCCATGAATCCTCCTTAGATCTCTCCTCCAGACACAAAAAAGACAAAATCTTGTCATATTTGGAATCCACACCCTTATATCTACCCATAACAGGCATAGATCTATGAAAATGAGAGAAGAGGAGAAGGATATCTAAGTAGATCTAAGAAACTGTCAAGAATGATCATATACCTTAATGATCTGGCTTCGATTCGTCAAGAGAACCCTTAGAATCACCTCCAGAACTCCATTAGGAAGTCCTCCAACCATCAACGGAGAGTAATCCTGAGTTAGGTCTGCATAGGATGTTTAAATGAGGAACTTAAAGGAAAAACGAGTTAGATCCACAATTTTAGGATCTAACTTTAAGTGACCGCACGGTATGTCCGCACGATTTGACAAACCATGCGCTAACCGTGAGTTAGCTTCTACCTTGGCCATCCTCCATGCACAACCTCATCGCACGGTTTGCCCAAACTGTGCGCACACTGTGCGCTCTCCTCTATCGAAGAGACCATCACCTGCATGGCTTCCGTACGGTTTGGCAAACCGTGCGCAGCCCGTGCGTCCCCAAACTTTTCCCTTTTCTCTTTAAAAGTCTCCCAAACTTCCTCTCAACATCCCCCATGTACTTTATGCACTTAAAAATCATAAAACAAGGGTTACTTACTAGAAACCAGGGGTACTAAATTCTCCCCACCATTGCCCTTTCGGTCCTCGGAAAGTAGAAAACCATCACTTGCTTGAAAGAGTTATGGCCACTACTCTTTCATTTCTTTCTCGTGTTCCCAAGTCTCCTTCTGAATCTGACCATGCTGCCATAAAACCCGCACTAGACCGAGGCTTTTTTCTCACAAGACTTTATCCTGCCTATCCACAATCCACACCAGGATATGTACCAATGATGCATCTGGCTCTAGGTCAACGTGATCCCATCTAATCACATGGTCAGGATCGGTCTAATACTTTTTGAAATGAGATACATGGAACACATTACGCACTACACTAAACCATGGTGGTAATGCCAACTGATATTCCACCTCACCAACTCGTTCCAGTATCTCAAAAGGTCCTATATACAGGGGAGATAATTTTCCCTGCTTGTCGAAATGACGATGTCCAAGCCTTGGAGAGATCCTCAAGAAGACAAGATCACTCACCGCAAATGAAAAGGGTCTTCGGAGATGATCTGCATTGGATTAATGTCAACTTTATTCCATTTCTATTCTATTTTGTATCAACTAAATCTTCTCTGATGTTTCCTGGACAAGGCTCGGCCAAACTAGTGAAGTTTCATCTGTTTCCACCCAACATAGTGGAGAATGGCATGGACTCCCATACAATGCTTCAAATGGAGCCATGCGTATTGAATCTTGATAGATTTTATTATATAAGACCTCCACTAAGGGTATATTCTCCTCTCATGAGCCTACAAAATCCATTACACAAGCCAGAAACATGTCTTCCAGCGTTTGTATCATCCACTTGGATTGACCATCTGTCTGAGGATGATACACTGTGCTCATAGTCAACTGAGTCCCAAGGGCTTGTTGTAAGGATTTCCAGAAATGAGATGTGAACCTCGGATATTTGTTTGACATGATTGAAACTGGTACACCATGTCTCTTTACCACTTCCCGGATATAGATTTTTGAACGATCTTCCACCATATGAGTTTCATGAATAGGGATGAAATGGGCCAACATGGTAAGACGACCCACTATCACCCAAATGACATCGTGTTTCTGGACCATTCTTGGAAGACCTGTAACAAAATCCATTTCTATTTGATCCCATTTCCAAATAGTAATAGGTAAGGACTGTAACATACCAGCTGGTCTCTGATGCTCTACTTTAACCTGCTTACAAGTTAAGCATTGCGAGATATACTCGGCCACATTCCATTTCATGCTGCTCTACCAAAACTGTGTCTTCAATGCCTTGTACATCATTTGTGTACCCGGATGTTCAGCCCATATGGAATGGTGGTAAGCATGAAGGATTTGTTCCTGAGCAGCTAAAGGTACAACTATCCGATCTTGAAACCGCAAAACTGAACTCCCATCCAGCTTCCATCCCTCAATGGTCTCCCAAACATTGAGTTTTGAACTCATTGCAACACAGTCTAGATTAGATGTATGTTCCTCATTTACTCTCTCCACCAAATCAGGAACAAGCATGGATGAAAATAAAACCCCAACATCACCTCGGTTTTCACATTCCACATGCATGTCGGCTAAGACCGACATCAACTACCATTCGTCTGAAGCTTTTTTTTTCTAACTGAGTGTACGAATTCCTGCTTAATGCATAGGCCACCAAATTTCCCTTACCCGGTGTATACATCAAGTCGAAGTCGAACATTTGAAGATACTCCATCCATCTCCTCTGCCTAAGAATCAAATCTCATTGTGAGAAAATGTGTTTCAAGCTATTGTGATCCCTAAACATAGTAAATTTCTCACCAAAGAGATAATGTCTCTATGTCTTCAAAGAATAGACGACTGGAGCCAATTCCAAGTCATGTGTTGGGTAATTCTTCTCATGCACCCTCAACTGCCTTGACCCATAAGAAACAACATGGTATCCTTGCATGAGAACACAACCCAGCCCTATTCCCGAAGCATCACAATACACCACATACCCATGTCCTGATTCTGGCAAGATCAAGATGGGTTCTGATGTAAGACGGGTTTTCAACTCTCGAAAATATCTTTGAAATTACTCGGTCCATTGAAATTCATTTTTCTTCTCTATCAATATTGTCATAGGCGAAGATAGTCATGATAAGTCATGCACAAATCATTGATAATAACTAGTTAGTCAATGAAAACTGCGTATCTCAAAGACATTCCTCGGCTGTTGCCAAGAAAGAACGTCTTTTATCTTTTCTGGATCAACTGAAACACCTTTCTCAAAAAAACATGGCCTATAAAGCCTACCTCTTTTATCCAAAAATCTCACTTCGATAATTTGGTGTACAACTGATGGTCTCTCAAGATTTCCAACACTATCACCAAGTGTTTCTCATACTTATCCCTTGTTCTTGAATACACCAATATGTCGTCGACAAAAACCACAACAAAAGAATCTAGATATTGCTAAAATATCTGATTCATCAAATCCATGAAGACCACTAGTGCATTATTTAGACCGAAAGGCATGACTACATATTCGTAGTGTCCATATCTACTTCTGAAGGCTGTCTTTGGAATATCCTCCTTCTGAACTCGCAATTGGTGATATCCTGACTGTAAGCCAATATTAGAGGACCACTAAGCTCCCCTCAATTGATCAAACAGGTCATCAATGTGTGGAAGTGGATATCTATTCTTTATCATAACTTGGATAAGTTTATGATAATCTAAACATAGCCTCAAGGTTCCATCTACTTTATTTACAAACATAACTGGTGCTACCCACAGAGACATGCTTGTCCGAATAAAGCCTTTTCTTTCTAGCTCCTCTAACTACACTTTTAATTCCCTTAACTCTATTGGTGATATCCTATAAGATGTATGTGAGATAGGACTGGTCCCCAGTAGGAGATCAATTGTAAACTCCACTTCTCTTACAGGTGGTTACCTCGAGAATTTTTCAGAAAAAAAACATCTGGAAATTGATCCAGAACTACTAGAAAACTATTACTCACAATCTCGTCCATCGATTACAAGTTTAATGTAGCCAACTGGTAGGAGATCGTTGAAACTGTTGGTGCCGACAAGACCGTTGCACCTATCTTAACCACTCTTTCTTCTCTAAAGAGATGCTCAACGCCATCCTCAGTTGCGAAACTGACTGTTCTGCTATAACAGTCGATGTGAGCCCTGAACTTTGTCAACCAATCCATACCCAAGATTATATCATAGACATCCATATCCAGCACAAAGAAATCCCATTTTAGCTCAGCTCCATCAAAAGTTATAGAACATTCTCTACATAATAAGGCTCTACATTCTCTTTCACTGAGAGGTGTTTTAAGTTTTATCACAGTGGGCATCAATTCAACTTTTAAATTTAGAAAATCAGAAATATGATAAGCAATAAATGAATGTGATGCACCAGTATCGAACAATGATTGAATGAGGTTATAATTCAAAAGAATTGTACCTCTCACCGTAGATGGTCCAGACTGATCATCTAGAATCAATGGTTATGCTCTATACAATTGCTTTGTTGCTGCACTTTTCTCCTTATTTCCTTGTTGAGATTTCTCTGCCTGAGGAGTCATGGTATTCCTGGCATCACCATAACTAGATTTGTTCTATTGGCGAGACTGATTTCGCTATCCTCTCCCTGTCGAAGCATAGGATTCTGGCGACGCCTGGGTAATGTCACGCGCACCCGACCACGGAGCACTGAGACAATATCGCTGAAGATGCCCCATCTTATTGCCATTGTGACATGTGTTCGGTGGTGCTATACATTATCATTTCATGTGATCAATTTCACCACATTTAAAACACCCGGCTTTCAACATGGGTAATGGAGGAAGATTTATCGATCCATCTGTTTGATTCTGATTCGCACTCCCACCTTGGAAGTAGGTGTCCCTCTTCTTCTTGTTTCCAGCATTAGAGTTCCCACCTGTTCTCATGGGTATCATCATACTTCCTCCTCCCATAACTCCTGAGATGTCTCTTTCAGCTAGTTTTTCTCTGTTTACCATCTCCTTATAATCCGTAACACAGAGTAAATCTATTTCGAGTGAATGTCCTATCGCAACCCTGATTCTATAATGCGTGCCTCCAGTGATGCACTTGCAGCAACCTCCGGGGAAAAGTGTACTAAATTCATGAATTTAGCTGCATACTCCGTGATAGAGGGATTCTCCTGCTTCATGCTGAAAAAGTTAGTTGTCCTCTAGATCTTGAACGTATGAGGATAGAATAGTTTATTAAAAAATTTCTCAAATTCCTCCCAGCTCAAGCCTTGATCCACCTTAGCCTATTTCACCTGCTCCCACCACTATCATGCAAGATCCCACAGCATATACATTTCCAACTTTACTTTCAACTCTACTGGTGTGCCGATGAAATCAAAGATACGATTCATCCTGCTTAGCCACACCTCTGCCTTTTCTGGTTCAGAATCACCCCGAATGATGGGTGGGTTCTACTTCTGGAACTGGACAGAATGGTCTACATGCCTTGACTCATCCCTCAGATTCCTCATGTTCACTGCCTGAAATTCTTGAACTATACTTTGGACTAGATTTTGGTTCACTTGTGGCTCAGGTGCGACCACATTCTCCACAGCCTCTTCTGTTTGGTTTCTACGACGTCTAATTGGTGCCATTTTCTATTCAAACAACACACGCCGTTAATCTCACTTTTTAGCAACTGAAGGCTTATAATTTAAATTTCTATCACATCACCATCACAACATTGATTTCAAACCATTGCTAAAACAAATCATTTCTTACATTTGAAAATAAATCTATTTTCAAAATACATCAACCATTATCTTTTCAAAATATTTCATTTGAAAACATGCTTGACATTTTTAGAAATCACGCTTTCGCATCAAACCATAATCCATTTCTCAAAATGATATATGCAGTCCTAGTGGGAATTCATTCCTCTACAATGCATGCCATGCTCATCTCATTGGGGAAACCCATGACAATGAGAATTCCAACATTCTAGAAGTGTATCCAAAACACTTGTGTACCCAACCCCTTGGTAACTTGAAGTTCAGCATAAAGGGGTTAGCTACGTCCTTTTATGCTATACCTTTCAAGTTCCGACAATCCTACTCCTTTATAAGATTCCAACCCAAGGAATAGACAAGAAGGAATTTCAACTCCAAGACCAAGAACATCATTGGCCACTTGTTGGGAAAGGACCCAATAAGCTAGTACCATTTTTTCCTCAAAGGAAGGAACAGACTGAGACCATTTGTAATGACGCGCCAATTCTCATTGGCTTGAGAGCTCAACGAGTCATTACATGGCCTTAAGCGGCGTCCCCAAGGCGCCAAAGTCTAGAAATAACTGCCGAAGGGTTTCAAAACACATGGGGGACGATTTACCCTTTGATTGAAAACAACCAACAACAAAGAAAAACTAAACAAACAACTCCCAGGAACAACTACATGATGCATGATTTAAAAAAAACAGTTCATCCATTTATTCCATTTTAAACCAACCAAAGGGCAACAGCGGAAACCAAAACTAAAACAAAGGAAATAGCAGAAAGACAACCGACAAGACTCAAAGACAAACAAGAATCCATCCTCCACAATCTCTATGCTCTAACTCTACCAATAGCTCAAGAAATCACTAAGTAGTGTTAAACACGTGTGCCACCTTTCCCTTGCCAACATCCCGGTAAACTAAATATGTAAATGCACCAGCATGCCAAAGTAGGGGGTGAGTAATGAAACTCTGTAGGTTTTTCCTGATGACTTCCCAACCCATGCCTCTAGGATAAAACATGTTAGCACATTTATACGAAACAATTTATATAAAACAGTTCCAAAACATTTCACAATATAACAAGTTTCATTTCAAATCCATTTTTCCAAAAAAAACCATTCTTCCAACCAAAAACAATCTTTTCCATGAAAAGAAACAAAACCAAGTTCTTAAATCAAAACCACATTTCCACCTTGGAAAAAACATTTCATTCCACATAATCACATCATCACCCATGCATGCATCGTTATGACAGTTCCATACTCATGAGAGGTCTCTCGTCGATCTAACAAGTCATCACAAGGTAATATTCCCCATGTTCTATTACACTTTTGTCACCAAGCACAAGGTCATATTTCAACCAAGCCCCGAAAATGCAATATGAACTCACACACCAAGTATGCCCAAAAACCACACCATTTCAACCATGCCAAAACCATTTCAATAAAAAAACCCTTTTGTTGAAAACCTTTTTCCCGCAAACCATTTTCCAAATCCA
The DNA here is from genome assembly GCA_963277665.1 of Viscum album. Taxonomy (NCBI): domain Eukaryota; kingdom Viridiplantae; phylum Streptophyta; class Magnoliopsida; order Santalales; family Viscaceae; genus Viscum; species Viscum album. The sequence continues at coordinate 1,866,053,351 of OY728164.1, read as the reverse complement.
GAAAAGACATATTTTAAAAATCAACATTTTAAAATCAAGGAACCCAATCTCTTTTCACAAACTATTCTTTCAATTTCCACAATTCCATAAAAACCCATAAATAATCACTAAAGAAGATTTATAACATGCTTTGCACCACAATTTCACAATCAAAACCAAGCTGTTAAACCAATTTGAACTAAGACTTCAAGTTCTAGGAAACAGTAATTAAGAGTGAAGCCGTCTACCTCAACAATTTGGGCGAAACCAACCAACGGTCGAAGAACGCTCAAGAACACCGGGTCAAAACTCCAAAAATCCTCCTTAGATCTCTCCTCCTAACACAAACAAGTCCAAATCTTGTCATATTTGGCATCCACACCCTTAGATATACCCATAACAGGCGTAGATCTAATAAAATGAGATAATAGGAGAAGTAGATCTATGTAGATTTAAGAAATCGTCAAGAATGATCACATACCTTAAAGTTCGGGCTTCGATTCTTCAACAGAACCCTTCGAATCGCCTCTAGAACGCCTTAAGGAAGTCCTCCAACATTCATGGGAGAGTAATCCCAAGTTAGGGATGCGTAGGAGGTTTAAACAAGGCACTTAAAGGCAAAATGAGCTAGATCCACAATTTTAGGATCTAACTTTAGGTGACTGCATGGTTTGTCCGCACGGTTTGGAAAACCGTGCGCTAACCGTGCGTTAGCTTCTTCCTGGGCCATCCTCCACGCACGGCCTCATCACATTGTTTGACCAAACCCTGCACACACCGTGTGCTCTCCACAATCCAAGAGACCATCACCTGCATGACTTCCGCACGGTTTGGAAAATCGTGTGCAGCCTGTGTGTCCCCACATTTTGCCCTTATTTCGCTTTAAATGTCTCCCAAACTTCCTCTCAACATCTCCCAAGTACATTATGCACTTAAAAAAGCATAAAACAAGGGTTACTTACCAGAAACCAGGGGTACTACAACCTAAATCAAATAAATATATTTATAATTTTTATAGATTAAACAATTACCACTAATGATAACATAATAGTGATTTTGAAATTATTTTCTTAGTAGAAATAACAAATATATGGTTTTAAAAATATTAAAATAAATATAATATGAACTAACTAATGTGATCCATGAATTTTATAGGAGAAAATGAAATTCTAGGAGTGTATTAAATATTTTTTTTCAAATTTATCTTCTGTGTGAATTTTATTTAATGTCAAATAAATGAATAGTGTCAACATTCACACTATTGACATTTTATAAACACAACATTTTATTAAATTATTTAAAAATCATAAAAATATTTAAAAAATAATAATTGATAATTATGAGGTCTAAAATGTCATTAAATATCGATTTATGGTCAATTAACCCCATATATGTAAATATTTTGAACCATTAATGTTTTAGAATATTATTACCACAATTAATATTTAATAGATTAACAAAGTGTTAATTAAAATGGTAATGCTTATATTGAGATAAATACTTGTCTACAATTTATTGTTTTATGAGATTAAAACCCTATATAATATAATATTTGATATTGGTACATTTATTATGATTTTATGTAGGGTTCTATTTCATTATAAATTAATACTTTTGAGGTTTCCCAAAGTACCCCTCACCAAAAATATTAAAGGGCACCTCCTCCCTCACCTCTTCACTTCACATTGAGCCTTCATACTTAGACACCCCCTTCTATTTTTTCTTCTAAAATTCCCTATTTTAATTATATATTTTTTTTCTTCTTCAAAGACCAACTCTAGTGCCCTGAGAGGAAATTTAAAGAAGGCACGTCGAGGAAGATGTGATCTCTTCTACCAATTCGTTCAAATTTCTTTCTTCTCTTACATCCTATTAATTAGTTATTTCCTTATAAAGTAATAAAATAAGTAACACTAATATACTGATATGTTATTATAAATATGAAACAACCCTATTTCATGTTCTATCCATCCTAAGGAAAACAAACTCACCCCACGTGCAAACGTACGGCTTACGGTCTCCACGATGCGGTGTAATCTATTTTTGAAGACCACATTAATTGGATGGGTATAATGGTGTAAATAATAACTATATATAATTATTATAATATTATACTAATTTTGAGATACTATAAACCATCAACTTCAATACCATTCAACAATTATGAGAATGACATCGTCGCTCGTGCGTTCGATTGGATTTCTTTCCCCGTGGTGTGCTGTGATTCGTTCTGCATAATCTTCATTTAATCACGATTATATAAATGAATTTAATGAATATATATGATATATATTATACTAATATCATATTTTAAATGATTTAACTATTACCTAAAATAGGAATGAGAACTTATCTGACAAAACATGCATAAGAATGTATAGTAGTTAATACCCGAATAACGAGTAACAATGAAATTCTACTAACGGATGAAAATATGATCATCAATGTTAAAATAAAAATGATTATGATTCTCGAATAAATTATAAACATTATCTAAATCATTATACAAGAGGTTCATATACATACTAATCATATCGTACCTTAGGTAAGGGATAATTTTTCAATCTCTTTTTTATCCAAGATTGTTTATACATAAGTATTTACTCGGGATATATTTATCATACATGTCATGTTTTCTAAAAAATTATCCTAAAATGATTATTATTATTCTATGTATTTTTAAAGTCATTTTTACCGATTATTTACTTTTACTACATGTTATGGAAGGAATACTTATTTTTTTACCTTAGGAGGTACTTTTTTACTTTTTCGGCAACAGTTCGAGGTGAATGTTTTTTTGACTTATACAGCATGAATAGTTTTTTATAGTTTCATGACTCCTTATTTCCATGAATATTACTCTACAAAATGTCTATATTATTTTCAAATAATTTATTTTCTCTTTAAATTGTGAGGAAGTTTTAGAAAAGAAAACTTTTTTGAAAATGAAAGCATATTTTCCTTAGGAATGAATTTCAAGTGTTTTCTCAGAATTATTTTAAATCTAATATGTCACTATTAAAATAGGGTTATATTTATATCCCTATTATTACTATGTTTTTATTGTGTTCATTATGTAATTTTATTTATGAAATCCATTTGTTTTATATCAATTATGATGGTATGATGTTTAAGAAACATATTTTATTTCCTAGGTTATGTTATGGAAAATGTTTTTATGTTTTTTTGGAACACGTAAGAATGGATTCATTATGAGATGGGTGGGACCTATTTCTCCCTCCATGATTTATTTCATGTCTCAAGATTTTTAGGTTTAAACTTTATATTCATGTTTTTATGACCAAATTTTTATGATCTGTTTTATGTTCTCCATGATTACCTTTACTGAGAATTTGAGTTCAGACATTTTATGTTTTCTTTTTCCCAGGATATAAAGAAGGTTTTAGGTAGGAATCCTAAAGGGGGAGATCTTTTGGGGAGATATTGAAGATCATTCACCAAGTTAGAAGATTATGTTTCGAGTTTCCAAAAGATACTAAACTAATACGGTATTTTGGCATATATTTGTGTAATATATTAAGTATTCCACAAAAGAAATGTAATGTCCATGTACATCAATTCGGGGTCATTAGAGTTGGTATCAGAGAGAAGGTTCAGTTAACCTTTGGAAACTAGTATACAAAACTTTTTTGAGATCCCAACTGATATTTTTAAGGTATGTATAGGGATTTACCTAGGGATAAGTATAACTATCAATTATAGTCCTAGAAATATGGTAATGATCATGAATAAAATCAGAATAAACCTAATATGTTAGTGATTAAAAGTACTCCCCCTTGGTTATGTTGTTTTTTGAGTATTATTCTTTCCTCTCACACAATTATTTTTGGGTTTTAGACAATGGATTGAACCTGAAGGAACAGTGTTAAAGATTAATGAACTAGGAAATGCAATAATTTTCCTCCTGAACAACCAAATGTTGTGGGAGATGGAATGAGAAATCAAATTTCTATACTAACACAAGCTTTTAATCATTCTGGACTTCCAAATAAGCAGATAAGGGAACAACATTCTATTGAGTCCTTCATGAGGCAACGTCTACATTCTTTCAGTGGGTCTTCTGATATACTTTTTTCTAAATAAAGGATTTGTACCATTGAAAATACAGTTTTCTCCCTTCTCTGTTCAGAACATGAAAAATTCATTTTGGTTGTTATCTTTTAGAAGGTGAAGGAAACAAGTGGTGGACTCTAATTAAGAATACAAGGAAGAAATATGAAATTGAATCCATCGAATGGGATGAGTTCAAGAACATGTTTTTCAATAAGTACATCCCTAAAATTCTTTTTATAAAGATGTAAAAGTAGTTCCTTGAGATTAATCAATAGAATAATGATACTTTTAGTACATACGAGGAAACTTGTACAATACTTGAAAGCTATGATTCTATTTTTATCATCCAACCTAATAATAAAGTTGATAGGTTCTTCTATGGCTTAAAACCAAGTCTTGAAGAGAATTTTCTATAAGATACTTTAGTAGCTTATATGATATTTGTTTTGTGCTATCAAAGTAGAAATTGAAGTTAGAGTTGCATAACAATATAATGGTTTGGACAAGAAATGAATGATAGAGTTCATGGGAATATTTCAAATAAATTTTGAAAAGAAGATGAATGTTTCCTTATGCTCAAAGTGTAGAAAGAAGCTTGGTGGAGATTGTATTAAAGGGACTAGAAAATGTTTCATGTGTGTAAAATAAGGTCATTGAGTGGTTCAGTGTCGAAGTGATGAGAAAGAGTTCGCTAATGATGTGAATAGAGAAATGGCTCAAGTGATCACACCACTGGCACTTCAATGCTACAAGTGAAAGTAAATGTGGAATTATGATAACCAATTCCCTAATCCAATGGTTAATGATGATCGATGTCTGCAACCACTTAAGGAAAAAGACAAAGGGAAGTCGCATGTGATCACTATTGGTGATGTTGAGTATGAAAACGAAGTGGTGGAATTATTAAGTGTTTATGTAATGGGATTACTAAATAGAATTGTTGAATATATTTTATATTATTATGTAATATTGAAATATCAATGTATTGGTCCATTGTGTTTTTCCATAAGTATATGGTGCCGATAACCATGAAAAGTGATTGAAATATTTTTCGAACTCACTTTATATGCGCATACTGAAGGTATAATGAAATATTGAGATTCTTGATAGTATTAATGAGTTCATGACTGATAAAAAGACAAAGTGATATCGTGGTTTTAGTGTATAGAATATTTGGTATTTTTGGGTATGGAAAGAGTTACTTTTGAAAGAATACATGTTTTCACAAAGTTTATATAGTAATTCATGTCATTACCATGTTTTAATAGAATACATGAATAAGTTACTCACATGTTTGGAATGTGACAACCAAGAACTTCCAAATAAGATATTGGAAAAAAAATTCAATCAATTTAGTTCCCCTCTTTATAAAGTGTTATATTTTTAATTTTTGGAAGGATTGTAATTTTATCCATTGATGGACCTTCAAGAAAAAAAAATTATGCCTATGGGAACGGGCAACCTCAATCGGTGGTCGCTAGTGATTGTATTAGGGACTGCCAAAAGTGGTATCTAATACTGAAATAATGTGTTGGATTTTTCCAGCCCCATTGTTGTTGTCTTCCTCAAAATCACCGCTGCAGCACTGGTGATGCCCACTATTGCCCCCCGCTGCTGCCCGGCCACCCTTAGTCACCCTCATCACCACCTCTTGTCACCTCCTGTTACCCCTACCTCACTCTCCATTGAACCCATCCATCGTTGAATATTAAACGGACTTCCAAAATCCTCAACGTCGCACCTTCCCCTCCCTCCGGTCACCGTAGATCTACCACGGTTGACGGATAGAGCTTCTAATACCTCCTCTCACCCACTGGTGTTCCCGCATGTCTGGCATCTTACCCACCTAGTGTTCCACACACATGAAACCCAATTTTTTTAAAAGGTCCTTTAGAGACCACCAATGTTGGTCACGGTTGGTTTTTAATGACAGAGAAAATGTGACCGCCAAAAGCAGTCACAAGGAGACTGCTAAAGACCTTTAGAGGGTGCTTTTGGTGGTCTCTATATGGATTTATTTTAGTAGTGTGGATAGTATATGTTATATTCTGGTTGAAGTTTGTTAGATTAATGTATTATCTCACTGTAGGTGGACTTATGCATATTTGATAACCTGTTTTAACCTTTTTTTAGATAGATGGAATGACCTATCATTTTATCGCATGATCTTCTAACACTTCAAGAATGAAAAATTCAACTTAATTGCATTAAATAATAGATGAGGTGGAATTTTTTCAGGGAACAACCAACTATGACATTGTAATGAAATCTAGAAAATATTTCTCCTCTTGAAAAAATCCATCAACTTTAGAGAAAGGATCTTGAAACCCAAAAATATTATCTTAGTACCTTCATATTTGATGAGTCAGATGCTCCCTTAAATCATCATAGATTTATGGATTTCTAGTAATTAACTTTCTTGAAACCTTATTCTCTATCACTATCCATCAGAAATTGATGGTTATATTTCTCTTCCATATCTATGTTTTCACTTCCAAACTATGTTCTCCTATATAAAAACCTAGTGATGTGTTTCATTGGGTAACTGTTATGCTTCCAACTTTCCTTTTTGAAATGAAGTTTTAGTATCCCTATTTACGATGTCGATTTCTATAAAAGAAACTTTCAAGTAGTAAATGATTTATATCCCCAAGGAATTTCTAGAGAGAAATTCATTTTAAGGGGGGTAGAATGCTAACACACCAAGATTTTATGATATAGTTTATTTTTAATTTTTTGTATGACTTGTGTTATACACTAAAGAAATATTAGATTGTCTTATATGCAACACAATATTATCTTTCAGTATACACAACACTATTCTTGGCTTTTGTTACACATAATTTCAAGTTTTTTCGATAGAATTCATTTCATGAAACACTGAGTATATATTTTGATAAATGTATAAATGAACTATGTTTAGATTATTTTTTACAAAACACAAAACTAATCTTTCACCACATGCAACACAGACTTGTCTTTCATTATAAGTAAGAGTGACCTTCCTTGATAGCTTGTGTTGTATGTAATACTGAGTTTCAATGAAAAAAGATATATTCTTAAAATATTATTATGGGATATAAACTAGGTTTTATGAATATTATTAACCACATTTTGAATTTTATTAAAATTAATGTTAATTTTATGTATTTTATAATATATGATACTAGAACAAATTCATGATTTCATATAAAAGAAGTACAATTCCAAAAAATGCGGTTTTGTCGCCTTTTGATGGCGCACCCATTTTAAATCTATATTTTGAACAATTTATACTTTCATTTTGAAAAAAATAACATTTTTTGGAAGTGGGGTATAAAATTTTACTTTGGTTAAATTTTTGATAACTTTCATATTTTGATGAATAGTAAAAATATGCAAAATTTTAATTTAAAACAAATTTTTTCATCAAAATATTTATACGGTTAAAATATATTATAGTAAGGTTTTTAAGTATAAATAGAATATATTTTTATATTTTAATACAATTTAAGTCATTTTCATTAATTTTACATTGAATTCATATGTAAAAACATTTCAATCTTTTGCAAACTTTTAACTTTTAAACAAAACTTCATTTTTTCCGACAACAGAATTAATTTTAAATTAATTACTGAAACTTATGTGTTTTTAATTTCAAAAAATGGATTCCATATTTGGAATATATAGGTTCAAATTAATTTAACAGGATAATTTTATTTTTTTCATTATGAATAATAATTTTGGTAATTATTTTGATTACCATGGTTAAAGGTAAATCGGGTAATTAAGGGTAAAAATAATATGATAAAATTACCTTAACTCCTGTAAAAATCCTATTTTATGACTAAATCTGACCATTATAATCTATGTTTTTAAATTTAATCACTTTATGACCACTTACCTATGAATATGACATGAATGTAATAAATACTAATGAATGTGACAAAATGTCACAATCTCGTTTTATATAAGTATATTAATTTTAATATATTGATAACTAGGATATAATATAAACTATAGATAGTATGTAGAAATATAATAGATTTACCTATAAAATAGAAATTTATTTATAATTTTTTATATTAAATAATTACCATTTATTATGACACAATAGTGATGTAGAAATTATTTTATTAATAGAAATATCAAATAAATAGTTTCAAAAATATTAAAATAAATATCATACAGACAAATTAATGTGATCCAATAATTTTTTAGGTGACTATGACAATTTAGTAGTGTATGAAATATTTTTTTAGAATATATATTATGTTTTAATTTTATTTAAAGTCATATAAATTAATAGTGCCAAAATGGACAGTGTTGAAATTTTATAAAAATAACATTTTATTAAATTATTTAAAAATCATAGAAGAATTTAAAATTTTAAAGGTGATAATTATAAGGTCTAAAATTTCATTAAATATCCATTTCTTTTATATTAACCCCATATATGTAAATATATATAACCATTAAATATTTAGAATATTACTACCATAATTAAAATTAAATAGAATAAATAAGTGTTAATTAAAATGATAATGCTTAAATTGACATAACACTTGTCTAAAATTTATTTTTTTGATGATATTACAACCATATCTCATCTAATATTATAAATAGGGAAATTTTGGTGGATTTTATGTGGGGTTTAATTTTATTATAAATTAATATTTTGAGGTTTCCAAAAGTGCCCCTCACCTCAATTATAAAAGGGCACCTCCTCCCTCACCTATTCCCTTCACCTTGAGCCATAAAGCTCGGAAACCCCTACCCTTTTTCCTTATTAACTTCGATATTTTCATTATATAGGTTCTTTTCTTCTTCAATGACAAACTCTGGTTTCCTAAGAGTAAATTTAAAGGAGGCACGTCGTGGAAGAGGTAATCTCTTCTACCGATTCTTTCAAAAAATTTACTTATTCTAATTCATCTTCATTAGTTGTTTCATTATAAAGTAATAACATAATTATCACTTATATAATAATATGTTATTATAAATATAAAACAACCCTATTTCACCTTCTATCCATCCTATGAAAAACAAAATCACTGCGTGGGCATACGTACAGCTTACCGTCTTCACGTCATAGTGTAATCTATTTTTCACCACCACCTTATTTAGATGGGAATAACAGTGGAAATAATAACTATATAATATTATTATAAGATTATAATTATTCTAATATACTATACAATTTTCACTTCAATACCATTCAATAATTATGGGAATGATATCGTCGCTCATGCGTACGTACAGCTTAGAGTATCCACGATGCGATGTGATTCGTTCTCTGAAATCATCCTTAAACTATGATTATATAAATGAATTGAGTGAATAAATATTATATATATTATTCTAATACAACTTTTTAAATGATATAACTATAAAAAAATAGCAATACAAACTTATCTAACAAAACATGCATAAGAACATAAAGCTGTTAATTCCCGAATAACGATTAATAATGAAATGAAACTAACAAATGGATAAAAATAAGGTCATAAATGTTAACATAAAAATTGTTATGATTATAGAATAAATGAGTAACATTATTTAAATCATTATACAAGATTTTAGGATACATACAAAGAAAATCAGACCTAAGGTAAGGTATAATTTTGAAATCTCATTTTTATTTGAGATTGTTTATACATAAGTATTTACTGGGGATATATTTATCATCCCTGTCCATGTTTTCTAAAAATGTTATCATAAAATAATTACTATTTGTCTATATATTTTTTATTCCATTTTAAAAATTTATTACTTTTACTACATGGTTTGGAAGGAATCTTTCTTTTGATTACCATACAATGTACTTTTTGTCTTTTCGGGCAAAAGTACGAGGAAAATGTTTTCTTAACTTATATGGTATGAATGGATCTTAATAGTTTCCTGAAACCTTATTTACATGAATTATTTTCTACACTATTTAAATATTATTTTCAACTAAATTATGTTCTTTTAAAATTTATTGGAATTTTGAGAAAAGAAAACATTTTTGAAAATGAAACCATTCTTCAGGAATGAATTTCATGTGTTTTTCCAAAATTATTTTCCATATAAGATATCACTATTTAATTAGGGTTATATTTCTATCGCTTTTATTACTATGATTTTATTATGATTATGATGTAACAATATTTAGGAAATACATTTGTTTTATATCAATTATTATAGAATTATGTTTAAGAAACCCATTTTATTAAATGGGTTATGCTATGGTAATTGTTTTTATATTTTTGTGGCACATGTAAGAATGGTTTCGTTATGAGATGGGTGGGACCTATATATCCCTCCAATGAATTGGGATTAAATTTATATCTCATGATATAGACATGACTAGAATGAAAATTAAATCTGATTCAGTAATACATGGATGGAATTAAAAGTAATCTCATTTTAGTAATGGACTTTGTCCACTACGATGGTCTTGGCAGCAATGCCTTGCCTACTATGGAAATCATATTATGTGATTCTTAGTTTTCCATAATTACATGTTTTATTTCAATTATATTCTATCTTGGTTAATGTTCCTTTATGATCCATTCCATACATACTACCAAGATTTATTTCATGTCTCAATGATTTTGATGTTTAAACTTTATGTTCATCTTTTTACGTTCAAATGATTATGGTTTGTTTCATGTTCTCCATGTTTACCCTTATTTATATATATATATCCTTAAATGTGTATGGAATAGATGTTTTAATTGGTATTTTTCACCCTTTTGTAATATATCTTATTGATTTGAATTATTTAATTATTCTATATTCTTTATATACCTCCAATTAATCTCAAGGATTGGTAAAAGTATATTAGATGGCATCCCTATAATCCTTCTTATGGGTAGATATGATGTGATGACCTTTCTAAAATTCTTGGGATGGGTCAGTGTGGTTATATGAAATCCCAAGAGTCTCAAGATGTTTTCAAATATTTGATATGCCATTAATTTTAAATGTAATAATTCATTAGGTTGCTACATCACTTCTTCTGAAAAAATAGAATGGAAGTTATAAAATACTATATATTTGAAATTATTTTTAGGTATTCATCATTTCAGGTCTACATGTATTTTTTACACACCAAGGAATCTATGGTTACTATCCATTTGATTGAAATAACTATTTATTTATTAAAATTATTTATCAATACATTGTTAAATCTTCAAGTTGATTGAATGAGATTTTATTATTATTGTTTATCATATTTGGATTTCTTATTATTCCTTAATTTCATATATTATATTTTAATTTTTAAGGGATTTAAGAAAGACTTTATGTTTGTTAAACAATAGTTATTATTGAAATTTTTTGCTTGAGACTCATCCCCAATCTCTTTTATAAACAATTGTCATCCTCATCAACTTCATAACTCGAATAGAAATTATCATAATTTTTTACTTGAAATTAATCCCCCATCTCTTTTATTTTACATATAATACCCTGATAATTAGTCATCTCTTGGATTAATATTTCATAGAGTATTTCAAGAAACATAGGAGCATGTACACAAGAGATGAAGGATGTGTCAAACAAAAAAATGCTATGATAAATGTCGGGGAGATGATTTGATGTGGACGAGTTGTCTATAACATTTACCTTTGAATGAATTAATAGGATGACACCTGTCATAGTGGAGTAATTATCTCCTTCAATTATATTACCCAAATTATTCAACATACTGAAATTCATTCAAACAATCAAATCTTTAGTTTCCATTATTATAATTGTCTATATCTTTTACCTTAGATAATGAATATCGTATGGGTATTTATTTATTTTTTGTAAAATATTAATCTTTTATAAATGAAATATGATGGATATGAATCAAAAATGGATGCACACTAACTGTTTAAAAAATTAATATGAAGATGGATTTAAATAGTACACCATGTTTTCATGAGAGCATGTATATTACCCTTCGGAAATACTCATCCCATGTTGACATTGTTTTTACTCCAGAAAAATTAGTCTAAAAGAGTTGGAAGAGAATTTTATTTGTCATGGAATATATCAGAGCTATAAATGTTGGACTAAACATGGGGAGAAATACATATGGATACTGGTTGGGAAGATACTATGGTTTATGGATCATTTGATTCGAATGCCAGTGTAAATGATGATGGAGATCACATGGAAGAAATGAAAATAGAAATTGAAGGTAACCTTCTTGATGGTCCAAATTTTTTTCGGGGGTTAAATAATTTTTCTAAGAAAATATTTTATATTAGTTTTACTAAATAAAGAACATTGTCATCTATATTGACATTATATAATTTGAAATATGGCAGTGGATGGATTGACACTAGATTTACAGAACTACATAGTCTTCTAAATGACATACTACCAGAATAAAATGAACTACCCTAAAAAATATATGATTCTAAATTAATGTTCATTTAAATGGTAATGATCTCTAAAAAATACATTCTTGTATAAATGATTTCATATTATTTCTCAAGGACTATGAATCACTCTTGAAATTCCTTAAGTGGGGTGTAGATTTATATAATAAAAATGATGCATGTTCTTAGAAATATGTATGGTAATTTCCCATCATTAAATGTTTTATAAGACTATATTAATGTTAGGAAAACATGAGACAATTGACATGGAATGAAGAAACATTAATAAAAAATTGGAACCTGTGTCATCTAGAAGTTTCTACTTAGTGGAAGAAAATTTATTACAAGTATCCAGAATTTGGAAATGAGTTGAGAAAGATTCATTTTGGATTATCTATATGTGGGATAAATCCTTTTGGTGTAAATATTTATACTCATAGTACATGTCCTATCATGTTGGCATATTATAACATTACTACACTATAATTCATGAAGCGTAAATACGTTACGTTGTCTCTACTTATATCTAGTCTAAAAAAACACAGTAATTATATTGATGTCTATTTGGATCCATTGATCAAAGATCTGAAATTGATGTGGGATACAGGTGATACAATTTATTATTCTCATATAATTGAATAATTAAAATTGAGGCCCATGTTATAGAGAATGATAAATGACTTCCCCACTTATGGAAAGTTATCAGGCTATAGTATTAAAGGAATATTGGGGTGTCCCATTTGTGAAGAACACACATGATCAAATTTGTTGAAACATTCCTCAAAGACTTTGTCTTAGGAAATAATAAATTTTTATCTTGAGGTCATAAATACCAATCCAGGATGATAACATTCGATGGGGATATCAAACAGGGTAGAACAAAATCTATAGTAATGGGTGATCAACTGTAAAATAAAGTAAAACATATTGACACTATTTTGGGTAAACTATTTTCAAAAAACCTTACAAAATTATGTTGGAAGAAGCGATAAATTTTCTTTGAATTAACATATTTTAACTGTTTGTATGAAATACATTATCTTGATATCATTAATGTAGAAAACAAATATTTGATCTTGTTATTGGAATGTTACTAAATGTTACAAGAAAAAAAGAAAGATGGCATTAGGGTTGGGTTGGACATGATTGAAATGGGGATAAGAGAAGATTTGGCATTGGTGAAGGGTAAAAGGAAAACTTTTCTTCCTATAGTAGCATACACTCTATCTAGATAGAAAAAATTTGAGTTTTTTCACTTTTCCTTAATAGTTTAAAAGTTCCACAGGGGAATTCATCAAATATAAAGAATATCATTTTAATCATTAAGTTGAAGTTACAAATACTAATATCACACAATTGTTCTCTTTTGATGAAATATTTAATGCATGTTGCTTTCTATTTCATTCTAACTCAAAAATGTACAATATACAGATACTAGATTCTACTTCTTTTTCAAAGGCATATCCAGTAAATTTAGAGACCCGGTGATGTTTCCCATCATGAATAAGGATGTTTTAGTAATATTATGAGAATTAGATATGTTCTTCCTACCATCATTCTTTGATATAATGGACCACAAAATTTTTTACTTGGTTAGAGTGGTTCTACTATGTGGTCCAGTCAATAACATATGGATCTAACCCATTGAACAATATATGAATACATTGAAAGGGTGTGTCAAGAATTCAAGTCGGACAAACAGTTGAATTTCATAACTATATATTATTAAGGATGTAAATGATTTATATACCCATTACTTATCATATGTTGATAATGACATTCTCCCAAAGTCTCATCACAGTGAAAGCCTTATGGTAGAATGGATTTATTTATGATATGTTGTTACAATTACCTTGACAGAGCAAGATCATGTTCTCTTTTACATTTTACATAATAGTGAAGATTTTGATCCTTACGTTGAAGCTCACAAAGAAATTATTAGAGATTAGAATCCATCAAGTGGTGAAGAATCAGTATCAAATACACATAATCAATAGTTTATAGGATTCTTCAAAGATCATATTTATAAATAATTATTTTAAAATTGAAATTCAATTACCAAATGACTTTAATGGGTAGCCATGTGACTGAATGAAAATATTATATCTTACACTGGTTTTTTAATCAATGGTTATAAATTTTATAAAAAGGAACATGATGACTATATTAAAATGAAAAATAGTGTTGTTACGCTTATGTCTGAAGTGATGCACATTTCTAGTTCCAAATATAGAAATCCAATTTATGAAAATATCTTATATTTTTCAATTATCGACAGGATATTGAAGTTGGATTATACAACATTTCAAGTGTCGATTTTACATTGAAAATCAGTTGACAATATCAGTGTAGTGAAATTTAATTCAATGTGATTCATGAAGGTGACATTCAGTGTATAAGGGGAAAAAGATGAGTTCTTCATAATGGAATCATAAGAAGTGCATATTTTTTATGTCACTAGTCCAACAAAAAATTATTGGTCAATTAATTTTCTCGTGAATACAAAAAATGTTAGGTCAAATTAAAATTCAATCAAGAATGAACCTTTCATTAGGACTTCACAATCACTTCATGTCGGTCCAAATATAGACAATGTCATGTATGTTAGAGGGGACCACAATGAGGGGATTTGGATTCTCGATTAAAAAACCATATCCATGAACCTTTAAAAAATAAAAAAAAAGTTCAATGAGAAGGTAAAAGTTTTTTTATATACTATTTTTTTTTGCATAATTTTATATCTTCTCTACTACAATAATATAGTCTATATTAAATTATTGACTACACATGAAGATAATGTATTTTTCATGTGATGATGATACCAATCCCTCAGAACAAAAAACTACAATGAAGAAAACTTTTTGAAAATATGTAAAGGTAATTTTAAGATATACTTTATCTATTTTACCAAATGTTCTCATATTTTCTTAATAATTTAGGTAATTGATTCATAAATTATTTTTAACTTGAAAAAATAAGTATCATGTCAAACCGATACATATTGTGGTAGATATGAGTCAAAGTATAGGTTTCAAGTATAAAATGAAATTTTAGAAAAAATGAAAAATGAAATACTCAAAACCAAGAAAACACATTCATAATTTTTTGATACTATAGTAAAAGATCCAAAAGTCATTTGGAATGTGTATAAATCATCCACTCCTCAATCTGATGCACCATGTGACTGGTATGACTCTAAGTGAAGCTTTATTTAAAATTGACATCAATTCTAGTAATATGGGGAAATTAACTGATAAAAACCAAACAAACATATTCATATTGTTTTGATAAATTTGTAAAATGATCCATAAGTCATTTGATACAAGTAATAATTAGCATCACCTCAATCTGACACACAGTGTGACCCCTATGACTCCATGTACATCTTTTTATTTAAAGTAGACATAAATTTTAGTAAAAAGGACAAATGACCAACTAAAATACATAAAAAACATTAATATTGTTTAAAAAAATTGGTAAAATGATCCATAAGTCATATTTTATGTGTAGTAATCAGCCACACCTCAATCTGATACACGATGTTCTTAGTATGAATCAATGTGTCTATCATCAGTTTAAAATGGAAATTTTAGTTCAAAATGTTTCACTCCCTAAAAACCCAGAAAATGTTCTTGGATATTCTTGATAATTTATGACATAAATTCATAATTCATTTTTGATGTTTAAAAGTTTGTCTCATGTAAAATTGATAGACATTGAGATCGATATGAGTCAAAGTGTATGTTTCAATTTTAAAATGACAATTTTGTAATAATGAAAAGTGAAATACTAAAAACCAAGAAAACACATTCATATTATTTAAATAAATTAGAAAAATGATCCATAAGTCATTTGGGATGTGTAGAAATTAGTCTCACCTCAATCTGATGCATGGTGTGACCGGTATTACTCCATGTGCATCTTTTTATTTAAAATTGTCCCCAATTTTTGTAAAATGGACAACGGACCTACTCAAAATTGAGAAAAAACGTTCAAATTGTATTGAAAATTTACAGAAATGTTCCATAGGTCATTTTTTATGTATAGGAATCATTCACACCTTAATTTTACACAAAATGTTTCAAGTATGACTCAAATTCTCTCTTATCAGTTTAAATTTGAAATTTTAGTTCCAAAAGTGTCACTCAATGAAAATGATCAAATGCACATATTTTTTATTGATAATTTAGGAAAATGGTTCATAATTTATTTTTTATGTGTAGGAATGGGTCTCACATAAAAAAGATTCATGATGCGATCAAAATGAGTTAAAGTACATATTTCTATTTTAAAATGACATTTTAGTAAAAACACAACTAACATACTCAAAACAAAGATAACACATTTGGATTGTTTTGATACTTTATGAAAAAGATCCATATGTCATTTGAGATATGTAGGAATTAGACCCACCTCAATATGAACCTTGGTGTGACTATTATGACTCAAAGTTTTTGTTTTTATTTAAAATTAACATTATTTTTTGTAAAATGGTCAACATACCTACTCAAAAATAAGAAAACGCATTCAAATTGTTTTTGATACTTTATAAAAATGATCCATAAGTCATTTTTGATGTGTAGTAATTATCCACACCAAAATATGATACACGATGTTCCCAGTATGACTCAAAGTGATCGTTATGAGTTTAAAACAGACATTTTAGTTCAAAACTGTCACTCACTAAGAACCAATAAAACGCACTCAGATTTTCTTGATAAATTAGGAAAAGGATTAATAAGTTATATTTGATGTTTCATAATTAGTTTCACATAAATTTGATACACCATGTGATTGGAATTATTCAAATGTGTATGTTTCTTGTTTAAAATGACATTTTGGTAAAAAAGAAAACTGAAATACTCTACACTAAGAAAACTCATTCAGATCATTTTAATACTATAGAACAATGATATAAAAATTCATTTGAGATGTGTTAAAATTGGTTTCATCTCAATATGATGCATTCTATGACCATCATGACTCTAAGTTCATCTTTTTATTTAAAATTGATATCAATTTTATTAAAATTAACACTTTTTGTTAATGTAATTATTAATATTATTACTAAAATAAGAATTATTTTTCATATATAGTTGATTTATTATGATAAATAATGATTGGTTTTCTTGTAAATAGCATGAGTTAGGGTCGGGATTAATAGAAAAAAGAAAAATTATGTTTTTAAAAGTTTTTAATAATTTGGATTTATATAATTGTATAAACCAATGTTTGAAATCACTCTAATATAGGTTTTTTCTTATATTTATTCTGAAAATTTATATTCATTTGAATAATGTATTAGGACTTTTTTTTATATCTGGTGTGTTTTTGGTTCTACAATGTTCTATTACAGGACATTGCATTGGTGCTGTAGTGTGCTGTTGTAGGACCCTACTATATGTCCCTTTCTCAACACTTCTATAAGGACTGCTAAATGTCCCTTTATCAGTGATTTTATAATCACTGATAATATTATTTTTATCAGTTCATTTGTATGTACTAATAAAATATCGGTGATTTTAATCTCTCCCAAGTAGTCATTTCTTTTTTAGCACTGATTAAGGTTATTTATAGCACTGTTAAGGGCCTATTTTGTAATAGTGATCCCATGTATACTACTCCCACATTCTTGAATCTCCTATTATAGACTGACCATGTTAATTAATACATCACACCTCATTCACCCTTATAGATGATCACATCACAGGTCCCTCATTCAAATAGATTAATACCTTATATATACAATCTAGGTATGGCTACTCACTTCCTAGTGTATCTCAATTGAGGGACCATATTTCATACTCATTATACAAGAGGATCATTCCCATTTTATTTGACCTTAAAATAATGACATGATCAGTAACATACTCAATCATCCCCAAATTTTCTATGCCTCAGGGATTACATAATTAGGATTTCGAAGTATATAGCTTCTTGTTCTTGGAATCTCACCAACCTCAGGTGGTATGTACTCGAAATATGATTCATGCACCCCTAGTATAACTAATAGATAGTGTATAACACTCCCCGTTTTATATTTAGAGGGTCTTCTAGTGCACAGGAACACTTTATGAGCCTCATTAATATATTTTGTATCTCTATAGCAGAATCTTACTCATATTAACCATAAAATTTTATTATAACCAACAATACCCCACATCCACAATTGGTTGGGGATAACTCAAAGTCATAATTTGAGATTTCAAATCATTACAATTTGAGAAGTTTATATAAATATATAAATATATGCATCGAACTTGAAATAGCGATAAAGTAGATATTTACTTTTATATGATACATTTATATACATAAAAATATTTTAAAAATACTTAACAAAACCCTATATAAGAACTAGTATAACATACTATATATCATATATCAGCCTTTTTTTGTTCTACTTTCTAGATTTTGTAAAATCCTTACATCTATATGTAATTTCTTTCATATCAATTTGTGAAAATATAATAAAATCCTCCCAATGAACTATTTAAGAAGTTACATTTATAAGGAAATCATGTATGAATAATGATGAGATTTTGGAATCATATTCTTCATGTTTAACTCCTTGAACATATTCAAAATCCTTACCTCTATGACATAAAATGTAATGATTTTGACTTCTATTTTCTACTTATAACCCTTTTAACATTACCATCATTCTTAGAACCCTTTCCCTCAAAATTTTCCCATGATATATTCTTGTAAATAATGTAATTATTTATATTAACACTTACAAAACAATCTAAAACTCCTTTAAATATAATGTGGCATTCAATTTATTATGGTAATTAAATGAAACACTTTAAATTTATCTCTTCCACCATAACCTAAAACTCATTTATGATAATAATATTAGTTCATTTTTTATTTTCACAAGAATAGTCCATAATAAAATAATGATATTCACTTTATATTGATAACTAAATATAAATCATTACATTTATATTTACCACCATATATCCTAATCTATTTGTGATTTTATGTTAAAATTACATTAATTTTAGACTAAGTTAATCCATTATTTTTTAACTTTTAACTTCTTTATGTTCAAACATACTCCCACTTGAATTTTAAACAATATTCTCTTTATAATATCATGTTAAGATACACAAACTTCTTTATGATTGGAAATAAAACTTATTTCATTTTATTAAAAATATTTACCAAATAAATAATTGATTTTATATCATATATAGTACTCCATATATTTATTGAATTTTATCACTAAAAATAAGACTTTATTATTTAAAATATACCACTGATGGGTGGTGTGAAAGCCTTACCTCATATTTGAACAAATATCTAGATAAACCATTAATTCTTGATAATTTTTTTATCCTTATGTCATTTTCAAGACATGTTATATAATCTAATGAATCATAAAGCTTATATATTGAATCCATTATCACATATTTTTTAAAATAATGTTCTGATAATGAAAAAATATTATCATATATGAGAAATTGGATAAATATACACATCATTTAAGTAGATCCATATAATATTTTTTATTATTTTCCCTTAAAATAATTGATATGTAAACTATTTTCTTCATCACTTGAATAAAGACTACGAGATCAATCAATTCTTCCTAATATTTTGAACTCCTATATATTTTCAACACTTTTAAAATAAATATTATATGTTGCTTTCAAAATTTGACAATTAATTTCTATAAATCATATACCTAATATGGAAATTACAATTTTTTAAAACCCTTTTATATATCTAAGATGATTCCATCCTATGGAATCATTACTCTTTACTTATTAATTTTACTCTTAGGTTTCAATGACCTTCACTGGATACTTGAATAAATATTTTTTGACTCTATAAAAAACATGTATTCTTCTAGTCTGAAATTTTATCCACTTGTACTTTTGAAATATCATCAGAACCCAAGAATAAGAATCCTAGTTCATTATTTATAAACACTTTATGTCGACATCCAATTTTGAATTTATATTTTTATGATGTTGGATTTTTTTTGAAAGGTGTTTTATTTTTTTATATTTCTTCACACAAGCTAGTTTTTTGTGTTATAGGTGGTGGCAACAAAGTGAAGAAGTCGAGAAGGTATTAAAAATTTTAAATACTTCTAAAGAAGGTTAAAAATTAATTAATAAGACTTAAAAATGTTTTTGCGTAATCAGAGGAGTTTAGTATACAAGACAGCAAACCATGCTATGATGTACAGGTATTATACTTTTATCGATTCAAAAATTCCAGGTTTGTTTTCACCTCATCATGGCATATGGATTTTTGAGAAGAAATATTCCTTTTATTGAATAGGGAAATCCAAATTTTCCATAGTGGCAGCCATGGTGTACATTCATGCAGTAAAATATATGTTTCACTGGAAAAAAGGAAATATTATTTCAAACATATAAGGAGTGAGAAAATATAAGTACCAGCCCTAAATGATAAATATCAAAACAAGGCCAAGCCTTGGGAATAAAAAATATCAAAGATTTCACCCTACTAGAGTATCATGTGTGATTATTTAACAACATAGGTCATCACAAATTGGATAGATTATATCCAGGTGTAAGGTGGAACTAGGAATAGTGGTCCTCGTTTGGGATGGATCCATGGGAGGACAAGGATTTTAATTTGGAATGCTGAGGATTATTATAAATCATACATATATACCATAAATCGTATGTGGGACTCTAGAATGAAAAAAAAACAAATAATTGAAGACCATGTTGTGGAGTAAGAAGACCATGCCATGGTAGAAGAAAAACAATAGGCCTATTTTTACCACATTGCGGTAAAGGTCCTGGGCGTAGTGGTTCTCATGTGTGAATTGGGAGGCATTAAATTTTTATTAAGTCCAAAATCATGAGACCCCTCAAAAGAACTTTATAATAATCCTTAATTTATTTCATCGGTTTATATACTTTTCTATTTTGAGGAGAATTTTTCTATTTTGTGGAGCTAGGAACCACGATATTGGTTGTTAAAAAAACAACCAAATGTTTTTCACCACACTATGGTGATTTGAATTTTTCAATGAAGTAATTTGAGAGTATAACAAGGGCCAGCTCAAGTAGTTTATTAGCCATGGTCGAAGGTGTATGTGAAAAATTACAATGTTTGGAATATATTATAGAATTTCAGTTTAAATGAGAGACTAGATATGACGACATCTTAGCAGATTTCCAAAGTACATATGTAGAACGAGGATTCCCACTACATTTGTGTTGGTATCCATTATGGTCTCATGTAAGGAAAATTGAAGAAGTATATTGGAAAACCCATGCATCAAGGTGTTGGAAAATGTTGGTATCATTGTTTTTAGAGCTGAAAACAAAATGGGTAAGTGATTGTGGTGAAGGGTGTTTCAAAGGGTGATTCTTCTAGTGATGAACAACATTGAGTATGTTTATACACCATGTTGTGGTGATAATGGACATGTCATGGTGATTATTATTAATCGTATCTGCATATTCAAATTATCTATATTTCGAAAATAAATTATGGGAATAGAATGTGAATCATGTTGTGATATTATTTGTGTTTTAAATGGGTAAACTCATGGGAGATATCAAGGAACCTTGACCCATGATTCATGAAGAGATTACTTGATACCTTATGGTCTATATTTAAAAGTGTTGTTAAGTTATGTGATGTGACATAACATAAAATAGGATAGTATGGCTGATATTATGGAAATATTATATATCCATATCTTATGTCCTTAAAGGTATTGACTCCACCCATTATGGATGATAGAGTTATGGACACATCCATCTCCATAAAATATAGGAGACGTATCCTTCAATAGAATAGGAGTGGACAGATATGAAAAACATATCTAAAAGTAGAGATTAACATAGAGAAAAATCAAAAATATACTCAAGGGAATAATAAGTATAAGAATAATAAGAAGAAGAACAAGAAGAAGAAAGGAATTATTGTAGTATAGAAAAGGATTATGAATTATGGTATTATACATTGTAAAAAGTTAAAAAATTGGTGCTCCTAATAGATTCATCCATTAATGAGAAAGATGTTTCCATGATGAATCAAAAAATGGAGAAGAAACTATTCGAAGAGATAGTCATATAAGACCTATAAATACGTTTTTTGGAGATCAAGTGAACAAATCAATAATTAGTACATTTATAATAGTGAGGTTCTATTGTGTTATCCTACAAGCTAATGTGGTAATTCCATACTAGAGTAGTGATTGATAGAGAAAAAGTGGGTAAGTAATCATGGGGATAAAATGAGCATTATATAACCATTGTAAATGTATTTCATCTAGTCATGGACTAAACCCATCATCAATCAATGATGTTAGTGAATTATGGTGCATTGGTATATCACTAATTGTATGCTCCTTGGGTTATCCCAATGCAAGTGAACCAAGTAAAATCATTGTATCCTATATGCATTATTTATATTCTATAATACATAGTTGGGGTGTGTGGACTATGAAAAAATAGATCAAACATGATAAAGGAAAATTACAGAGGGTGATTAATCATATCATCAATATCTAAAGAGAAAATAATGTGACTCATGTAATCATAAGGACAAGTTTTACTATGGTAGTATTATTTTTTGGGAAAAATAATTAGAATGATGTTTAATAACCGGATTCACCCCTCCCCCCATGGTATTTTCACCTAAGTCCCTTGTGGGTCCAAAAAGTTCGTATGATAGTATAGGTTTCATTTGTTGGACTTGTTTTACTTTGAAGTGATCTGATTTGTTTTGGAGTTGAGTTTTATTTTACCCTTACATTCAATTGGTTCAATATAAAAAGGAAATAATTTAATGAATCCTAATTCCAAGGCTTTTCCATATTATAGAATATTTCTTAGGACAAGTGCGATTCAGATGAAAGAGTCGAACATTTTTTCAAAGAAATGTAAGGATAATTATAATTTTGAATCTGTTAATATAGTTAATGATCATGTAGTATTTACTAAGGAATTTAATATTCCAAGTAATATTGTATTTTTTGATGATGAATAAATATTACGAAGTCTAAGGATGGATGATTTCCACTTATCAATGGAGATAAATCATTAGATATAAGAATAAAAAATAATATTGATAGAGGGGAATATGTATCATGAAAATAATTTTTAAACTGATAGAAATTGATGTTGAAATATTCAAAATCCTCAACAAGTGACTAATTGAAGTGGCTACTGGTCTAAGGGAGAATAATAATTCCCAAGAAAAAGAGTTGGAGGAAATGTCATCTAAAGTGTAAAATCATAAATACAGTCCAAAGTATAAGAGACTTCACTCAAAATAGGTTGAGTATATAATGTCCAAGAATGATTCATTGATTTTACACAAGGAACTATTTTCCAAGGAGAATAAAAGTTTGAAACATAAAATGCTATTCTTTAAAATATTTCATTTCTCATATGAGTACCATGATAAATGAGAAATGTGACATACTAAATAAAAATTATCATGCATTGGAAGATGAGATATTTAATGGGAATATTTTCATGAAGATATAAATTCTCCACTTTAGAGAAAAGTCAAGAAGGCATAGAAACTGGAAGAAGTGTTTTTCATGGTAAAGAAACATTTATAGTAATCAAATGTAGAGGGTAATCCTAAACATAAATATGTTTTACATTTACTATTAAATTATCATTTGGAATGTGATAGTGAAATGAAGAGAAACTCTATTATATCATAGGAGAAGCATGAAATAATTGTTATGTCAGGAAGGACTTATTCTATGGGAAAACCCAAACTTGTCCATGATGAAACCCCTCTCATTCCCTTGAAAAAAATTATATGAGTTTCTAGAAAAATGGAAAATAATAGGGGTTTGTAAATACACACAATAATTTCCTTATTAATGGTGTGGAAACTAGATGATTTATAATGGAAAGTATGGAGATATGTACTTTTATTATGGTATTTGTGGTTATATTTCTCATTTTTTTCCATAAGGAATTTGAATATATATATTTCAATGAAGTTAAAGGAAAATTTTCAAAAAAAACTTCAAAATGTAACAATAGAATTATGGAATGTATTTTAATATATCTAACCATGTAAGCAATGTATCTATTATGAATATCAAGAGGGTTTTAGATAGCGCGAAAAGAGAAAATCAAGACATGTCCAATGAAAGATCTATTCCTTTGAGAAATATATATTAAAGTATAGTTGAAGAAGAACACCATGCTAAAATTAGGCGAAAAATAATTTCATATATACTACTTGATATAACATGTATTGAAAATATTTGAATATTATTTGGAAGCTTGAAATGATTTTAAATGTTATCAAAGATGATGAATCCATGAGAAAGGAGTATCCCAAAGAAACATTTACATTGAGAAACCAAATGTTCTTTGAAGGGGTAAGAAAGTCAACAATAAGGTTTAGAAAGAAAAATTCCAAACTATGTAGTGTCAAGTAACCCTTCTTGGTATGACTACCAAAATTATATACACTTATGATTTGGTCCATAATGAGGAGTTAAAGCCCAAATAAAATGGAGAAAAATTAAACTCCATAAAAATAATTTGAAATCTAAATATGGACTCAAAAATTAAAAATAAAGATAAAATGGTGGTCCATGGTGACTCACTATCTTCCTCCACTTGAGGAAAGTTGAAGGTCCCCTATGCACATATATTTAAATTTTATTAGCTATTGTTTGATAGTTTTTGGTTTTAGGGGATATTAAATCCCTATAAAAGTTGTATCAATAGATTCAATTGGTGTTGTAACATGATCTAATGTTCCAACTAAATTTGGAAGTTTTGAAAGTGTGATATTAATGAAAATGTAATTACCAGAACATTGGTATAACTATAATAATTAGATTAATAAATACCAGGGAAAAAATTGGTATCAAGATCCACTTTATGTTTTGGATTCAAAAAAAAAATATCATTAATTGGTATGAGAAACCTTGATGATGTGTATGAAAAAAATATTTTTCATTATTTTTTGTTTTAAACTAATAAGTGGTTTAACATGTGTTATCGACTGATGGACTTTGGGATATTAATGGATGGTAGGTGTATAAAATACATGTCCTTTTTTCAATCATTTTTTCTCTTATATTCTTGTAATATCGTTTCCCCCTAGGATCCCCCTTAAACCCCCTCAAATTTTGAATAAAATGGACATGTTTTGGGTGGCCAGAATAGACCGCATGGTTTAAAAAACTGTCCGGACAAACCATGCACAGTGTCCAGGTTATAATTGTTTTTTATTCCAATTTTTCCCTTCTCTAATTAAACCTATCTCATCAATTTTTTCCCAATTCGACCCTATCATCCATATAAGGCTCTCAAGGTACCACAAGAAACATTTTAACCCATTTTTAAGGGTTTTTTGGTCGGGAAACTCTAATATTCTTCATGTAAGTGATTCCCCCATTGTTTTTCTTCCTTATCTCTAGGGTTTCTTCCCTCTGTGAAGTTATATAATTCCCAAATCTAGGGTTTTCTACCTAGGGCTTAATATTTGGTTTCTTTGTTCAATATTTTGCACTAGGCTTCACTTTAATTCGCTTGTGGTGTGGTTGGGGTGCAGTTGTTGTTTCAGACAATGATTTCAGTTTTTTGACATCTGTGGTAGGTGGTTCCATGTGTAAGAATTCATTTATGAGATTTAATTTATTTATTGAACTTCCAATCATGTTTCTTACCTATTTTTTGTGGTTTGAAAATCATTTTTGTACAATTGGTTATGCGTTGGATTCTAAATTTTTATTTTTTATTGAAATTGTCTGGTATTCATGTGTAACTCATGTGATATTATTTGAGGGAATTTTATAATATATGAAAGTGATTTATAAAAAATATTTAGGGCTGTAAATTCTATTTTTCTATCTAAGTGGGGTGTAGTTGGACTTGAAAAAGGATTTTTAATGTATTTTGTGGGAAAATATTGGTTTTACTTCTTGAAATTGTTTTATGAAAATTTGGCATTGTTTGTTGAGTTACCCAAAGAGTTAAAATAAAAGTTGGGTACTATATGGTGTGTGTATGATTAATAAATGGTATTTTTATGTGAATATAATATTTTATAAGGTGTGGAACTTGTTTGATCACATAGAGGGATACCATGGTATCTAGGTGGGTGGACTAGGCCAAGTATTCTAGTGATCTGATAGTGGCCTCCTCCCTGTTTCACTTAGAAAGATTAACATTTACAACACTGACTAAAATTTTATGATGTATGGGGACAATAGTCCATTGGGTTATCCCATCCTAGTGGTTCATTCATGATAAGGTTATTGGTTATTGACACTTTCACACTGAGATACAGTGTACCTAGTGCCCCACCGCTAGCTAGTGCCTAGGGGAGTTCAGATGTCTAGAGATCATGAGCTATGTCATACATACCATCAAAATATGATTTATTTTTAAGGAAAATTTAGTATCAAGTGTATTTTATTTAAAATTTTACATTCTTCCAAGTTTCCCTCTTGAAATATTTTTCATTTAATTTTATCCCTTTAAGAAATTGCTCTACGATTTCATGTTTATAAAAAATTAACATTTTTTTCTTAAAATGGTTATCACCTGGAATCTTTTTGGGTGACATCTTATTGGGCTTAGGCTCACACCCTACTTACAACATTGGGTGTAAGTATACTTCTTAATGTTTGACATAGGTAAGGTAAAGGTCTTTGGAGATGGTGGTTCGATTGGTTAGCTTCCTTCCATGGTGTGGTGTTATAGAGATGGATTGAGGGAAATGTCCCCTTGTCTTGTGGTGGTTTTGGAGTAAGAAATGATTCTCCCTTTTAGTTGTGTCCCTATTGGGATTTATTTAAAACTTTGTAATTCAATTATTAATTTTTTATAAGACTTATTCAGTGTTATGTTTCGGATTTGGTTTATTTATTATTTTTGGTTTCTTAATGTTTCTAAACTAGGGTAAATAATTCCCAAACATTTTTTTATGATACTCGAGCACTTGTTCCAACCAATAGGGATAAGGAACACCCTTAGGTACTTTTCATAGACTAGTTCTGGTGCCGATTTGGATGGAGACTATATCTAGTTCGTGAAAAAATGGTATCAGATCATGGTTAAGCTCTTTGGGTCATATTATTTTAGATGTGTCAGGAAAGATAGGAGTTATGACTGTTTGGGATTGGAGATTTGGATGAGAGTAGGGTTCCTTTCCCACACCACTCGTGATATAACTAAAGTCACAGAGGGATGTTTGGATTCTTGTTTGACTACTCTTCTAGGTGGGACATGTGGGCTGCATACTGCATGTGGACAATGGTTGTGGGTGATGTAGTTATTTATTTAATTGTTCGGATGAGTTCAATTTATTTGTATTTTATTTTGTTACTGGGAATTTTCCAAACTTTTGTAATAATGATTTATCATGAGGATACTACTTTTTTTAGTAACATGCCTCCCCAAGAAGCTCTCATGCACTCACAGGAGGAAGATGGAGAGAGTTATCCATCACTTGTTGATCAGAGGTTGGTAGAAGATGTGGTTCAGGATATCCAGGCTGTAGAGAAGGGATCAGGTCCAGATTCTACTCTAGTTAGAGAAGATGAACCTGGTCCTAGGAAAGAAATGCCCAAGATTTTATGAAGAGCAAGCCTTCTTCTTTCCAAAGTAGCATAGAGCCTTAGGAAGCAGAGGAGTGGCTTGAGAAGATAGAGTTCATGTTCGAATTCCTTGACACAGCTGAGGAGATCAGGGTTAAATTTTCCTTGTTTCTACTAGAATGTCCCAGTCTCATGTGGTGGTAATTAATGCATCAGGTTGTGAGGAATGAGAAGAGGATCTGGAAGGATTTCAAGACTATATTCAACGCAAATTATTTTCCTATGCTCATGCTTATTCTAGATCCTGGTGGTTCATGGATATTTCCCAAGGATATCATTTAATGGTGTAATATGATACCTTTTTTTATGAGCTAGTGTGGTAGAAAACAGATATTATATCTAATTAATCTATAAAAGCACAAATGTTTGATGTGTGGTTGCGACTGGAAATTCACTCTCAGATCTAATTGTTCATGTTGGAAACTTATGCTGAGGTGGTCGATCATGATTGGATGATCAAGATTGATTATAAATAAAGGTACGGTTTCTTTGGGGAAGTATCATTGATGGTAATTTGTAGTTCATCGGAGAAGAAAATGAGGTGAGACGAATAGGGGAAGAAGGGAGGTGGTAATTTAAGCCATCCTCCCAGACAGTTTTCAACTATGGATTCTAATTCAAGGTCCCTTGTGTTCCCCCAGTCTGGGATTCTTGGGCACACATGATCTCCATGAACATAAAATTTGGGTACTTGTTATCAGTGAGAAGATATAGGGCACTTGTAGTGATTTTTTAAGGTGATGTGTCCTTGTCATTGTGGGGTAGGATCCATGGCTTCTAGGGGAATGTTAGTTAAGTCGCAGCTATTTAGAAAAGTGAGATATCATTTTGGTGATAATGGTGGTAGGGATGGATCATCTTTTTGGAAAGATCCATTTTAAGGAAGAGCTACAGGCGAGTAGTCATTCTCAAGTAGAGACTAGGAATCTTCATTTTGTGGACCAGGAACCGGCGGGATCTGATACAGTACCTTTAATAGTTCAAGGTACCATTTTAATTGAACCTTCTATACCTACTCTTCTCATTGATACTAATACTTCAATTTATTTTATATCTTTATATATTGGGAATCTGTTCAATTATCATATCGATTTTTTGTCTTTTGTGATCGAGATTGTGATGTTATTGGTTAAGAAGATGGAGCAAGTTCCCAGGTTCCAGTCATGTGCACTTTCTGTTTTAGGGGTGGATATGCAATGGGAACTCCTGGGTTAGGAAATGGAACATTTTTATATAATCCTTGGAAGTTATTGGATGGTGAATTTCCAAAAACATATCAATTTCTATAGGTGGCGGATGAGTTTTATAGCACCTGATGGGAGTCCTCATCTTTTTCTTGGGAAATGAGATCCAATTTTAGGTCTCACAGGACCTCCACTCCTATAATTGAGAAACCTTATCTAAAATTTATCATCACTCAAGCTAGAATATGATGGAAATTCTTCTATGGGAGGATTACCTCGTGTTGTGGATGAGTTCCTTGAGGTATTTCTAGATGATTTTTTAGGCTTTCCCCCAGAGCGAGATGTGGAGTTCTCGATTGATTTGGTGCCTAGAACATAGTCAATATCTATTCCCTCATATCGTATGGCCCTAATGAGTTGATAGAATTAAAGAAATATCATGAAAATCTGTAATGTAGAGGATTAATTCCCCCTAGAATAAATCCTTGGGATGCTCCTATTGTTTTCATAAAGAAGGCTGAAGGGTCCCTCCAGTTGTGCACTGACTACCGGAATCTGAATAAGGTAACTATCAATAATAAATATTATTTTCCCCAAATAGATGACTTTTTTATTAGTTGAAGCGGTAAAATTGGTTTTCCAATATAGACTTTTGTTCGGGTTACCACCAGCTTAGGATGAGAGAGGTGGATATCCCAAATACATCCTTCTGAAGAAGGTGAGACCACTTTGAGCACTTTTTTCATTTCCTTCCAGATTGACTAATTCTCCAATGGTCTTTATAGAACTCATGAATAGGGTGTTCCACCAATATCTCAAATATTTATTCATGATCTTCATAGACAACATCTTGATTTACTCAGGATCCTTAGAAGGTCATGAGAATCATTTTAGGATCATGTTGGGCACTCTTCGAGATCATCGCCTTTAAGAAAAGTTTTCGAGTATACATTATGGATCAGGGAGTTGTAGTTTCTAGGTCATTTCATCTTGGAATAGGGGGTTTCTGTGGACCCTAATATGTTTAGTGCAGTTATTTCATGGGAGTCGCTGAATAATGTGTTTGAGATTAGGAGTCTCCTCTTCCTGGAAAGTTACTATAGATGGTTTTTTTGGTATTTCTCTCATCTTGCATTGCCCATGATCGTGCTCACCAGAAAAGGGGTGAAGTTTGAATGGGACTAGAATCTTAGGAATCATTTGAGTAATTGTATTGGTGGTTCAGTACCACCCCCATGTTGACATTTCAAGAATCTAGAAAGGGCTATGTGGGGTATTATGATTCTTCAGGTATGGGTCTCTAGTGTGTGCTTATGTAGGGTGACCATGTTGTGGCATATGGTTATCTCCAACTTCGACCACATGAAAATAATTACATGAGCCATGAATTGGAATTAGCCATATTTATGCATTCTTTGAAGACATGGAAGCACTACCTTTTTGGGTAGAAGTTTGTGGTCTACTCTAATAATAAGATCTTAGCATGAAACTTCTCACATAATGATCTTAATTGGAGGCAGTTCCATTGGATCAAGATTTTGCAAGGGTTCGACTTTGATATCATCTATACCCCATTAAAGGGTAATGTGAAAGTAGGTTCCTTAATAAGTAAAGTTCCCATAAAATATTTTATTAAGTCTAGTGATGAGTTGACTTTGATGGGGCTTTTTACCTAGATACATATAGAGACCAAGGATCATAGTGGAGATATTGTTATGGAAAGTGTGTAGTTGAATCCCTCTCTTTTAGAGTTGATTCAGTGGGAGTATCCTTGTGATATGTTGTTTTAGCGGTCTATACAGTTTCTTCATGGTGGGGAGACATCTTTATATTGGTCTTCATCTCCTAAGGGAATCTAGTCATTAATGGGATATTCGGTGGTGCCATTTTCTCTGAGGAAGATGGTGGTGCATGATATCCACTAATCTCAGGGGGCATTCATCCTAGAGCTACAAATATGTATTATGATGTTCATCAATAGTTCTAGTGTCTAGGTATGAGATGATACATAGATGGCTTCATGTCGAGGAGTTACACATGTAAGCAGGTAAAAGAAGAGCATCAAAGGCCATCTAGTTTCCTTCAGTCATTACCCATTCCTACATGGAAGTGGGATGAGGTCACCTAGGATCTCATTTTTGGCTTACCTCATACACCTCAGGGTAAGAATGCATCATGGGTAGTGATTGATCATCTAACCAAATCATTCCACTTCATTCTGATTAGGGATAAATCTAAAGTGGATGAGCTAGACTAATTGTATATTAAGAAGGTGGTTAGACTTCATGGTTTTTTTCGTAGTTATCTTTGATAAGGACCCACATTTAGCCTCTCGGTTTTGGAAAGGCCTTAAAAGGCCTTGGTATTTTAGATTAAGATGAGAACAACATGCCATCCAGAAATAGATGATCGTACAGAGCAGTGAAATCAGATTTTGGAAGACATGATTCATACATGTGTTTTGGATTTTCTAGAATCATGGGATAGCCAGCTGGGATTTGTCAAGTTTTCTTATAATAAAAGTTACCAATATTCTATTATAATGGCTCTTTTTGAGGTGCTCTATGGTCAGCCTTTTTAGCCTCCCCCAGTGTATGGATGAGGTAGGTGAGACCTCACTGTTGCGGTTGAGCCTTATGCAAGATACATCTGAAAAGTTCAAGTTAATCAGGCAGTGGTTGCTGACAGCTCAGAGTCACTACAAATATTATTCTAACTAGAGGAATAGGGATCTTGAGTTCTCTGTGTGTGATCAGGTATCGTTGATGGTGGCCCTTCATTTGGGACATCTCTGTTTGGGAAATCATGGAAAGCTAACACTGAGTTATGTCAAACCATTTGAGATCACCAACTAATTAGAAAGGTGGAATACGTGTTATATTTTCCTTGTTATTAGACATCTATTTATGATGTATTCGATGTCTCATAATTGAATAATTAAAACCTAGATCAGTCCCACATTTTGAATTGGGAAGAGTTGGAGATAGAGCTGGATTTATCAGTGTTTCAATGGTCGGTGTGAATAGTGGATTCCCAAGAGAATGTGCTTTGTGGAAAATCTATTCCACTGGTCCGGGTCCTTTGGAAACATGGGAATTATGGGCCTGAGATATGGGAGTAGAATTTGTCGGTGGAGCAACAGTACCCGTTCTTGTTTTCCGATCAAGCTTCAGGTTGACCTTCCAAGGAAGATAGTTTTTATGGTGGGGTGAATTGTCACATCCATGTCCTTTTTTCAGGTATTGTTTCTAAAATATTATTTATCTATCATTCCCCATTGTCTCCCCTTTGAACCCCCTTGAATTTTAAAGAAAATTGACTATTTATTGATGTCCAGAACAGGCCGCACGGTATGGCCACACTGTTTTGCCGCAAGGATTAATGAAACGTGCAGAAAAATCTTTCACAATGTCCAAGTCATAATTTATTTATTCCAATTTTTTCCGACCTAAAATAAACCTATCTTTCCACTTTCTTCCCCCATTCGACCCAAGTATCCATAAAAGGCTCTCAAGCTCCCTCAACCTCCCTTGGAACCTATTTTGAAAGGTTTTTTGTGGGGAAACATCCAAATTCTTCAACTAAGTGGTTCCTCCTTTGATTTTCTTCCTCCACTCTAGGGTTTCTTCCCTTCTCGAAGTTATAAAATTAAAACATCTAGGGTTTCATCCATAGGGTTAAATATTTAGTTTCTTGGTACAATCTTGTGAATTAGGGTTTGGTTTCCCCCACTTGTGGTGTCGTTGTGGTGTGCTTGAAGTTTCACAGAAATATTTGGGGTTTCTGACATCTAAGGCATGAAATTACTTATGTAATCATTATTTTATGAGTTTTTTTTACATTAATTACATTTTCATCTTGTTTATTACCTATTATTTGTGGTGGAGAAATAATTTATGATAAAATTGTTTAAGCATTGGACTCTAATGTTTTTTTTTCATGAAATTGTGTGTTTTTCGTGTGTAAATCATGTGGTATCATTTTATGACATTTTATATAAAAGTGGTTTATTAAGTTTTTTAGGGCTTCCATTTCTGGTTTGGTATGTTATTGGGGTGCATTTGTCCTTGAAAGAGGGTTTTTAAATGGATTTGTTTGAAAATAATTGTTTACCCCTTGAAATTATTTTATGAAACTTTTAAATGGTTTATTGAGTTATACAAATGGTTAAAAGACATGTTGGGTAATGTTTTGTGTCTGTATGATTTATAAATTTTATTTTTATTTGAAAATGGTATTCTATAACATGTGGAACCTGTTTGAGCTGAAAGACGGTAACCCAGGTATCTAGGTGGGCAGGCTAGGACTAGTGTGCTAGTGATCTAGTTGTGGATTCTTCCTAGTTTCACCTATCCTGATTGATGTTGACAACACTAACTAGACCTTTATGATTTTTGGGTACCATTACAAAATTGGGGTGTCCCCTCTTAGTGATCGTTCATAAGAAGGTTATTGATTATGGATACTTTTACACTGAGAGATGATGTACCTAGGGCCCCACAGCAAGCTAGTACCTAGGGGTGTTCCCATGACTAGTTCTCATTGTCTATATCATACATACCATGAGAATATGGTGTGTTTTTTTAGAAAATTCAGTAGAATGTGTGTTTTATTTAAAAGTGTAAATTCTTCCAAGTATCCCTCTTGAAAATTGTTTTCATTTAATGTTACACCTTTTAGAAATTGTTCTAGCATTTTTTGTTTTTAAAAACTTGCATTATTATTCTATGAAAATGTTTATCACATGGAATATTTTTGGGATACAATCTACTATTCTTAGAATCACATCCTACTTACAACTTTGGTTGTAAGTAAACATGGTAATGTTTGACATAGGTAAGAGAAAGGTCTTTGGAGATAGTGGTTCAGGTTGTTAGCTTCTTCCTTAGTGTGGTGTTATGGAGATGTCTTGAGGGAAATTCTCCCTTGCTTTGTGGTGGTTTTTGAGTAGAACTATCTACTCCCTTTTGGTTGTGGCCCTCTTGGTATTTTTTTAAAACTATGTAGTTTAATTCTGAGTTTTTGTTAAGACTTTTTTGGTGTGGTTTTCATATTATATTTATTTATTATTATTGGTTGTTTTATGTTTCTAAACTCTGGTAAATTGTTCCCAAACCATTATTTTTGAAACCTGGGCACTTGTTCCATCCTGTGTGGATATGGAATGCCCTTTGAGCCTTCTTAAGTTCTAACTTGGGTACCAGTTTTGATGGCGGCCAGATCTTGTTTGTGATAAGGTGAATAAATTTGATGGTGTATATTTATTATATATTTAGTGAGGAATCTAATGAATTAAAGGGATGTATTTATATGTATATATAAATGTGTTGTCTCAAAAAACAAAAGAAAGGCACCCTGTTAACAAATAAACAATCTTTAGTATCAATTGAAAACATTTTAAAATTTTAATATCATTTTTTGTGTTCAAATCTAAATTGAAAAGATAAATTGTGTTATGAATTAAACTCAATGAAATTTATCTTTACTCACTAATGGTTTGGTAAAAGTGTTTTTGGTATCATAAGAGAATTTCCTTGGTAGAATATGAAAATTTTAATCGCTTGAAATTCATAGAAGTAAGTGAGTTTAAAAGATATTAGTTATGTTATTTGATTAATATATTATTTATTACTCTAATTTATTACACATTAGTCTTATAGGTTGTGTTGACAGCTCACTGCTAAGTGAAAATACACCTCACTGGAAATATTTTTCATACATAGCCACATTTGAGATGTTTTTTTATCCTGAAAGTTTAATCTAAAGTTGTATTTAATAGTTGATATCAAATAATTGGTATCAGTTAGAGATAGAGGTGGAAATTGTATATCATTGAATTGTATTATAATAGGGATATCATAGACTCTTTGAATTTGATGTAAGAAATATGTTGAGTAATGGGGATATGATTTATTGATGATGACCCACGAAAAAAATTGGGTTCATGGTAAGTGGTATCAAATTATATCCCTAAAAAAGCTTTCAGTGTGAAATCATCTTTATTGATTGAGATTAGAGAGAAAGGGGGAATGTGATAATTGTGATAAATAGTAAGAACCTTATTCCCACAGTAATAGATTTTCAAATATTCTATATTCATTACATTTATAAGATATATTTTAGCGGATTTGATGTCAAAAGGGAAGAAGAAGAATCATAAATCCATGATTTTTCCTTGCCATCAATGAAGTAGTAGAAAGAAGGGGAATGAGTTGATTCAAGATGATGAGAAGGTGTGTTAGATTCATAATGGTCATTTCCAACAAATATAGTAAGGGATATTGTTCGAATCCAATTGATAATTGTTGTTTGGATGATGTTGGTTTTTAATCAATAAGTATTGGAGTTTTTTGTTTTATTTGTGGTCCCCACAAGTTGGTTT
The DNA here is from genome assembly GCA_963277665.1 of Viscum album. NCBI lineage: Eukaryota > Viridiplantae > Streptophyta > Magnoliopsida > Santalales > Viscaceae > Viscum > Viscum album. The sequence goes on along the minus strand of OY728164.1, from coordinate 1,866,017,804 downwards.
TTGGTGTTAGAGATTTTTGAACTAAATATAATAAGTTTTAAATTGGTTCGAATGTTGAAAGAGTTACAAAGGATTTTACAAGTTCATGAGTAATACGTGAAATAGTTTCTAAGGAAGCGAAGGATGTTATGTTCATGGAACATGAAACAAAATCATGATATACAGGTATAAAACCATTATGGTTTCCAAAACCCCCAATTTTTTTACATCACATCTTGGTTTAAGGAATTTTTACTAGGAAGAGTCCATCTATTAAATAATAAAACCCATCATGGGAATAGTGTTATTTATGGTGGAGGTTCACGTAGTAAAATATATGTTTCATAGAAAAAAATGGAAAAATAAAAGAGACATTTAATGAGTGGTTGAAAGAAATTTCAAAAAAAATTCGAAACTATCATAGCAAGGATAGAGCTTGTGAAGAAACCTGATCAATAGATTCACCTTGTTAGAGTGGAATATAGGTTGAGAGAACAACATGAGTTAGTGTAGAGAAAATAGAGCATATTCAGGAATATAGAAGCATTGGACATAGTGGCCATAGTGTGGGGCGAAAATGTGATAGGAAAAATATTGTCCTTTGATTTTTTGAGTATTATTAATGGCTATCTGAATATAGTGAAATTATTATGTGGGATATTTTTAATTTCATAATAGTGAATAGGGGCAGACCATGTTGTGGAGTGGGAGGAACATGTCATGGTAGAGGGAAAAAGGATAGCATATTTTCACCACATCATTGAAGAGAAAGTGGTTGTAGTGGATAAAATATGTGATTTGGGAGACACATAAAAACTATAAAGTCCAGCTTCATATGGTTTCTCAAGAAGAATTTTTATATTTCCCCGAATAAATTCATATATTTACATACTTTACCATTTTGAGCATAATTTTGTCATGTCGTTGAGCTGGGAACTATGATTCTAGTGGTTGTAGTAAGGCCAATGGTTTTTAACCATGCTATGGATATTGTAATTTGGTGTTGAATGAATCGCTGAGTAAAATGGGGATTAGCTTAAGTTGTGTGGAGGTTGTGGTTGAAGGTTTCTATTAGAACTACAATCTGTAGAATGTATTTGGTTACATCGATCAAAATGATAAACTAGAGGAGACCACACTATGTTGTTCATCATGGTATATTTTCAATGTTCACAAATAGAATAGAGAGGTCTACTATGAGCATGTTGGTCCCCATGGTGGACTTGTGTGAGGAAAATTGAGGAAGGATGTTGGAGAACCCATGAGGTGTGGTTCTGGGTGTAGTGGGTATCGATGATTGCAGAGTCAAAGATAAAATGGCCAAGTTATCATGGTGTAGTTCATTTTAAAGGGAATTTCTGTTGGATATTAACTATATTGATAAGGCTGATGCACTATGTTTTACTTGTGATTGAAACACCACAGTAAAAATGAGTCCAACAATCATCATATTCAACATTACTATCATTATAGAGAAAATTAGGCGAATCGAATTGGAATAATGTTCTGATATTCATAGATTTTTTTAATGGTTAATATCATGGGATATCTAACGAAAATATAGATCATGAATCATAAAGAGATCATTTGAAACTTCTTAGTCACTATTTAAATGTTTACTAATGTTTAGATATTAAAATTAACTTAAAATAGAGGATTATGGATGATTTGATATTTACATAGCTTGAATCATTCAAGGAGTTGAATAAATAATTTATATAAGATAGAGTGGTAGATATATCCTTTATCTATAAAATACTATCCATATCTCCCATGGATATAAATATGAGAAAAGAGCTGAATGATATATCTAAAAGAGAGAGAGAAACATAGTAAAAGAGTAATATATGTTCAAGGGGAGGATGAGGATGAGGGGGTATAATTTATTTGGTGAAAAAAGTAGTGTGTATTCTAATTTTGTACACTATAAATAATTAAAGATGGGTTTTCAATTCTTTAGTATTCTACCAACAATGAATAATGGCTTACTATTCTAACTCATGGAATGGTGATAAAGCAATTGAAGGGGATATAAATTGTAGGCATATGAAGGAGTATCATGGAGATAAAGCGAACAAATCTATATTTTTTGCATCTACGATAGTGAATTTTTTCAATGTCGTCCTATGTTCCAAAGCTATAATACCTTCCTATAGTACTGATTAAAATAGATGGATGGAGGGAGTTGATTCATATAAATCACTAAGCTATCCCTAACCATTGTAAGGGGAGTAACTCCAAGCATAGCAAAAACCCACCAGAAATTAGTGGGATTAGTGGATTATAGTGTATTGAAACATCATTGATCATATTCGACCTAGATTATCCGTGTGTGCATGAACCAATTAAATCATTAGGTCCTGTATTCATGCTTTATGTTCTACAATAAAAAATTAGTGAATTTTTTATTTGAAAAAATTAATAATACCAAGTAATGGAAAATTCAATAAGATGATTAAAAATATAAATAAGATTTTATCAAGTAACCCTAATAATAAAGAGTTAAATATATACTAGGTTAGTGAGAGTTGATGAAAAAAGATTTTATTTGGGATAATGTTTCAGACCCCAATTCACCCCTCATGGTATCTCACACCTAAGTCCCCTATGGATCCCAACACTTGAGAATATCAAGTAAATTTTACAATAATTCATTCTTATTTTCAGAAAATTTCCATAAATGACCTTGAAATGAATTAATTAAATAAAATAATTCATAAGTAACCCTCTAGTTTCACTAATTCGTTATCATAGTCAATTATATTAACTATCGTTGACATACCTAATCATAATGATTATATGAGGCTAAAATTTGTTAAGTCATTTTGCTTCTAATTCCTTTGAAACCAAAATTTAATTATTTGTAGTTCCCAAAAGAATAAAGAATCACCTACTGAACAAATTTAACACTTTATTACTCGTGAAGGTGCTACTTTAACCCATAGAATTTATATTTAAGAAGTTTTCTTAAGTTATCAGCCTTTGGAGTTTCCTACATTAGGCATATCCTTCCAAGGATTGATTTCAATGTTAATTTTTATGATCTTGATTATGTTTTTATCTAAAATATAATTTTTATCATATGGCTATCAATTTATACTATCATTTTATAAGTAATTTTATTAAATGAGATCCCACTAAAATGATGACCCATTTTAAATTCATTCTATTCATTGGTGGGATAATATCTATATTTTACTAGGTTTTGGGTCACTTTATAATTTATACCAATACATAGCTATCTAGGAAGGATTTGATCCCAATAATTTCATATATGAATCTTGTATTGTTATGCATAAAAATATTTTCCCAATCCATCAAGTGGATAAACCCAACTTTCTTCCACCTATAACTACCCAAAATTTCGCTAGGTTTTCTCCATAAATAAATATTATGTTGAAAGCGTGTTTTAAATGTAACACCAAACTAAAACGAGACATGAATTATTAGATAAATTCAATTATGAGTATTATAATAACAATAAAAACCTTTACTAAATAAAAGTATATCAACTATTACATTTTTTAGGATAAATAATAAATAATACTAAATATGAAAATAAATTTTTCGTTCTCAAATTACCTTTTTAATGAATTGTAAATTTTACTCTAATAATTAAATAAACCAATATTAAATGATAATATATATTATTTTAGTATATGGAATAATATATTATAATTATTTAAATTATAAATTATTATGAAAATAATATTAATAACACTTAATGTTTAAAAATTCCATTTTTCAATAAAAATATTTTTTTAATTTGGTATTTTCATTTAACAATAAATTTATAAATTTCAGAATATGAATGGGATAAAACTAAATTGTTTTTTATTTACAATTTTAAAGGTATCATAGAATTAATTTTTTGTATTTTTCAGAAATAATTGATTTTCAAGGTGAATAGCAAAAAATATTGTTTTTACCAAAACTGTAATTTTTATGACTATGTCATAAGATAATATTGAATTATATATTTATAAAAAATAAAATATTAAATTATATAATAAAAATATTTTACATTTTAAAATATTATTTTTAATTTCGAAATCCTATTATTAACATTTTAAGGTCTTTTGTAATATTTTCCAATAAATATTATTCTATATCTTTTATTTTAATTAAATATTATTTTGTTAAAATGTTGCTTTTGATTGATTTAAAATAAAAATAAATTTTATTTTTTTTATTATAAACCATGTTATAATATTAAAATTAATTTCATCGATAATTTTACCCTAAAAATTAATTTTAATATTAAAACTACAATTTATCGAAAAACATGTTATTACACATTACACATGCTAATGTTAAAATTGATTTTTATTAAAAATAGAATTTTTATCATAAAAATGTATTACATATTTTTAATTATTTGGTAAAAATTATTTAATAAGTTCTATAATATTTTATGTCTTAAAATGAATTTCCTAGGTAAAATCTGTTTACCGGAGTGAAATCTAAAATATTAAAAGTAATAAGCCTAGGGGTAAATAGATTTAAACATGATAGAACATTTTATAATGGATTTATTAAGGTATTATATAACCTATATCATCATCAAATAAATTTTAGGTCATTTTTGGAGAAACTCAACATGTTTGACATATTCTCCCTTTATATTCTGTTTAAATATTTATAAAAACGTAATTCTCACCACTTATAAAAGGATCTCTCACTAAACCTTTAAGACCACTCTTAGAATTATGTTTAATATTTAAAATCCATTATATTTTCTTACCCTATCATTATATTTCACAATATTAAGATTCTTTTCACAGGATATTAGCCTAAGCCTTCCATTTCCAAAGAATTGTCCAAGTAATACCCAATGTTCTCAATGTAGGTAAGATCTTTTTGATAACATATTTTCTTTTTCATCATTTCAGGAAAAATATAATTTTATCAATATTAAATTATGAAATATTTTATATATTATCATCAATGTTTTTATATATTTTTAATAAACATTAACCACATTTCCCCTATTCCCTTAAGAAAATCAAAAATGCCAATTTTTCATGTCTATAGACTACCGCCACCACTACACAACTTCTTTTGTTTTCCATTACCAGATTAGATGCTTGGTCCTAATGGGGAACTTAATATATAAGGATGATATTAGTAAAATGTTTTAGTTTCTTAAATAAAAACTAGGTTACCCCTTTCTCTCATTCAATGATAAGTTAAATAATCATCTATGCGTACGTGCAGACTACCGCCTCCGTGGAATGGTGTATTCCATTTTTCATTAACTCCTTTTATGGATGGTCTTAGAGTTTCATTTAATGAAAAAATATTATTTTTGTAATATTTAAAACAATAAATAAATAACTTCCATTCCATGCCTTCCTCCCATTATATGAAAAATGAAAATGTATTATATGCATATGTGTAGACATCTGCCTCCATGAAATTGATATGCTCTATTTTTCATCTAATATTTCAATGTGTGAGTATGGTTAGGAGAGTATTTATTTTGGATGAAAATATAATTATTATTATGATATAATTATATTATTCCCAACGAAACACTCTCCTAAACATATTCACACATCTAATTATAGCATGTTCTTATCTGGTTCGGTTGACCACCTTATTAAAAAATGCAATAAATTTATTTGATAGATTAATATGGGAATTAAATATCTAGTAATATATGATATAAATGATTAAAAATGATTTATTTTCATTTTACAATGGTAATATATAATTTTAAATCATTATTTATGAAATCTATATTTGTTCACTAAAAATCATCAAAACATGCTCATCACTAAATCAATATTTAATGATAGTACCCAAAACATACACATAATGAAATATTAACATTATTAATAATTATTAATCATAAATTAATGTAACTTTGTAAAAATTATGAAGTATAATGTGTCTATTATGAAACAAGTTCAAAACAATCAATATTAATCACAACAAATATTGAAAATAGATAATAACTCACTAATATATATATATATATAATTATAAATCAATTTTAAAAATTGTTATGAAATAAGTGACTATGATATTTATATTTTTTATAAAGGATCTTATAGTTCATTCAACTATACGGGGAAAAAGGTAATGGGTTTTTGTCTCAATTTTAATATCTTGAGACATATTTAATTTTATACATAATAATATTTTTAATATGGTGTGTTTTCTACCGAATTAATATCTTTTATCATAACCATGTAAATCCGGGATTTTTAAGAACCTTTCCATGTTCTTATTTTAATTGGATTTTGATTCAAATAACACCATTATTATAAGATTTAATTAGTCTAAATTTATATTTCAGGATACATACTTCTTGTTATTAACTAAATTATTTTTATATGGTGTATAAGATGATAATTTTAGATTTTATAACATGAATTATCCATTATTTATGATATTTGATGTTTAATTTCAATCACTCCCTCCTTCGAGTATTTTTATTGGATTTTTACTTGAGCTGTATGTTTTTTATTCCCAACCTATTTTTAAATTAAAGACTTCTCACATATGATAACCCATTTTGGTAATTTTTAGAGTATTTATTTATATTTTCACAATATTTTAACTCTCATATAGTTATACTTGGTGATATTTTTATTCTATGATCCTTGTTTTAAACAAGTTGTTTTGTGTTATTTTAAAGTTATGTAGTTTTCCACAAAAGTGTTTTAAAAGGGGGAACTTTATTTATGCTCCATTCCACGCTTTTTTGGATATCCCAATATTTATCTCAAAATATATAAAAGTTTTGTTTTCAACTTCCTTAACCTTCTTTACAAATATTTTAAAATAATATAATTTTTACATTCTCATATGAGTCTTTTTTGACAAATAAAATCTTTTTTAACATTTTCATGTGAAAGTATATTTCTTCTTCATTTATAATTTTATATGAAACCTTGTCTCTATGTTTTCATGGTTTATAAAGGAAATTATTTTTATCCTAGTTTTATAAAATATTTCCTTTTCAAATTATTTTAAAATATCAAGTGTCTTTGTTATTTTCTAAAGTTATTTTTCTCAAACTCCTAAAAATTATTTTTTTTATCTAAGTCTTTATCACTGACAAATCTTTTGATTAATCTAGGATATTATTAAAATCTTTCCATCAACATTATTTATCTATATGGATTATATACTGTTATTTTCTAACAAAATATTATCCATCGTTGACTTTTTATTTCCTAACCATCCATTATAAATAGGCACAACATTCTTCCAGGGCCTTTCCTCTATGAATACCCTATTTTCAATTTCTTTGATTGAAGGGTGTTCAACTCTATGTCATATGTCTATTGATTGGGGAAAATTATAGACTAAACAATATATGTTTTATCTATATAGTGCTGGTATCCTATACCTTATCATATTAATTAAAAGATATTTACCTATAATGTTACTTAATATATTTAGATAACCATTTATTTCCCATGGGTTTAGTATGTTATGATTATTGGTGGAATTATGAATGGTTACTTTATGATACTCCATTTTAAAAGGCTTGAAATCCATTTTCCTTCCATAGGATATTTATGATGTGTTGAATGAAAGCCATTTTCATTCCATGGTTTCTTTATGTTATTATGAATGATTGATTTATTATGGAACACATATGTATGGATGATGATGGGTGGGGTCCAATATTTCCCTCAAATTAATTGGTTATGGTTTCATATCGCATGAGATAATGATGTTTGGACGTACATGGATTTTCTAACAGTGTAGAAGGGTAGACATACCTGGATTTTTACACAATATAAATGGGTGGACATAATTTTCTTTTCTCACAATGTTTTCTTATTATTATGTTTGTGTTTAAATATTATGTTTGTTCTCATTACTGTAATATTATTTCCTAGCTCATGTTTGTTGAATCATGTTTCCATACTCTTTTGATTCATGCCTTATATTTTACCAAGATTCATTGCATTACTCATGATTTTTATCTATGATTTTTTTGGGTATTATTTTCTTATGTACTTTCATTATAACCATTTACTAATATTATTATCAAATGTTATCATTAATTATTATCGATTTTGTTTACCCTTATTGAGAATTTTGTCTCACTCGTTCATATGTTTCCAATTTCCAAAGATTAATAAAGAAAGTATTATTTATGATTTATCTAGAAGGTCATTTTTTATGAATATTTTATTGGACATGTTAAATACATAGTTTGGATTAATTATATTCTTATAAAATGATAAAAAAAAGTCTATTTGATGCAAAAAACATGGGTTCTATACATTTAATATTTTTCATATGTCTATAAAATGATAAATCTAAAAATTTATTTCGAGTGAAAAGGTTAAATTATTTTTAAATTATCTTATATTTAAGGATATATATCAGAACCAGTGTCTAATGTATGTTATTATTAACTCTAGATCTAGGAGGTTGAGTCTGGGGAACCTCCCCTTCACTAACCTAATACTATTAGGGTCTCTCAACTTAGTGTAACCCAAATAGAACTCAAATAAAAGGAAGTTAATACATTTAGGATCATTAATTACTTCCATGCCTTGTATAAGATAATCTAAGGGTCCCTAGCTCAAGCACGGACTACCTGGTTTGATGATATAGGTCTTGGAAATTTTCACTTTGGATGAAGTTTAACACTATTAAATCTCACTATCTTATATCATGTTATCAACTTTATACATGCATACTTAAAATTATTTAGTTCGAAACCATATTCTATCTTCCAAAATAATATGTTCAACCCATATTGATGTGTAACTCGTTCGCAATACCAAATATTTGTTACTCACCCAAAAATATAAGGATAAATTTATCTACATATATCTAAATCAAACCTATGAAAAATTAAATTAACTTGTCATGTAATGTTTTATAATTATATAAAATTAGAAATCCCTAAATTATTAATCCTAGTGTCATTGATATACAACCACCACCATTCTAAAATAATGAATAAGCCTCCATGTCTGTGGGAAGTTTGGCCAAAAGTACCTCTACTAAGGGATAAATTACTCATGAGATGATTCAATTCATCATTACTCTAATAAATAATATGTATTAAATCTATTTAACATCTAAATTCAAACTAAAAACTAAAAATACAAACTGGGTTAGTAAATGAAAACATAATCCATTTATAATACCTATCATGTAACTCCTTAAATTCATGCATGATACTCTCTATAAGTATATTAATAATTGATACTAAATAATAAAAACATTCATAATATAAATAATTTATAACTATGAATAAAGTTGAGAATGATCATTAAATAAATTTAAAATCTGAATATTTAAACATGAGATAAACATTTATGAATAGTTTATAAATAAATGTTTATTATAAACACTATAACTTAGTTATTCATTATAGATATCCCATAATCATGAATATAAACACTTTATATTTAATCCTTAATATGATTTTTTATATTTTTCATTACGTGGAATTTTAATTGAAAGATATGATATTTTATGAAATATAATCATTTTCTATTTTATTTTATATTATGTAAGAATTTTATATAATTTAAATATGTCATAGATAGAATTATTTAACCTTAGATCAAATTTATCAACAAAACTCTATTTTATGTGTTCTAAATAATATCCCAAATAAGGCCATTAATATTTAAATTTGAATTAATTAATTATGAATAATTAATAATTAAATATAAATTATTTTATATTTTGGCCTTATTTTGGTCATTTATAATCACTTTATAACTTACCCATATAGTTTCTTAAATACCCAAATACCATTTTTATATAATTTCCTGATAAACCCTTTTTTTATCAGGTTGAGAGGGAACCCTTAAATGACAAAAATATACAAATTACATTGCATGAACACCTACATTGCAATGAACAAAGGTCAATAACTAAGTACTAAACTCAAAATGATCCTCTTCCATGTCTTTTGTCCATACCTACCAATCAATGGCACGCCCATCCCAAAGATTTCATGTATCAAGCATTTGGGTAGTCTATATGGTCATTCATTTCTTCTAGTGATAGGTCGCACCACCACTACATCCTCAATGTACCCCACACCTTTAGACTCAACAAAACACTATTGTTTGCACTTCACCTATGTTTCTCTAATAAAATCCCATCATGATGGCTCGAATGCCCAGATACATGGCCAAAAATCCCAAATCAGATCAATACTACTACCACTATAGTACTCAGCCACAATACCAATTATATAACCAACACTACTACATTGCTACATTATTTCTACTATATTGTTCTATATAAATATTTTTTTAATTATAAGGCATTGCATATAATTTAGAAGATATTTTAATATTATCACTTAATAATATGGAATATTTATTAATAATCATTTCATGGAAATTAATTAAATATTTATAAATACTTTATAATTAAATAATTTATAAACACGTAATAAATTAATTAATATCCCAAAATAACATTTATTATAACTCATAAACAATTTATAAATAATATAATTCAATACTTTATAGAATTTGAAGAAAAATAAGTTTTTATTCATCAATCATATCTAAACATTCAGAATTAATTTTAAGTTATGATTGATAGGGTAGTGAAGAGCATTATCAGTTGTAATTTATAAATAATAGAATTATCATCTCCTACAATAGCCCTGTCATATTTAATGATATGTGTCAATATCACAAATTCTATATTATTCTATGTTTTCAAACCATGTAATGTTGGTTGTGTTATCATATAACGTATGTTATGTCACCAATGTAGATTATGTTATTTTATAACGTGACATTAGTCAACCCAATTCATGTTATGTTATAACATAATGTAACATCAATGACCTCTATCATATGATACATTATCATATAACCAAATTTCAAGGATCTCAACATAGATTTTTTATCACAAAAGATAATATAATGGTCAATATTGAGATATGGTTATCACATAATGTAACTCCAGGTGTTAGGTTGAGATTATGTTATTGCATAAAGTAATGTTAGTCCTAGTTTATCAATTAGAAAACATAATTTTAACAATCAAAAGGCATAGTAAGCATCTGATACCAGTGTTGTTTTTTTAAGGGATCTAATAAAACTTGTTAAACATAGCATGGGAAATAAAAAAAAACTTAATCAATGATGAACCATGCTAGATAAATGAAACCAATAATTCCATAAATGAAGGTATTGTGATGTGTACCTTACATCATTGATCATATCAGAAAAAATATTCATTTATGATTGATAAATATCATAGTGGAGGTGGCTAAACACCATCCCGTATTTGAAGGTATCCATAGGATAAAACTGGATCAATTTTTACATGAGTGGGATCATTAATTCATTGATGGTATAATAGTACCTATCTAGGATGAAGATTAAGGGTGACGAGAGATTTGGTAAGGAGTTATTCGATCATGGAATGGGAAGGCATGCATTCATCTAGCATCGCATGGAAGTAGGATTTTTATAAATACCTCAGGGACTCTCCCCAAGAGTTCATGAATTTACTCATTTGTTTTAGTACATGAGTTAACATCACATATAGTTCATGTAACATTTACAATAAGACATAGAACTACCACCCATTTCATCTGAAGAAATAATTATTTTATGATTACCAATTTGGAAGAACTATTGAATTTTAACACTTAACATTCATCCACCATATCTATCATAGGATGTATGTATATATCATACCTTATAATTGTACTCAAAACACTTCATATGATATCATCCAATAATAAAATATGATTGGTTTAGGGAATATAACATTGAAATGTATTATGATATCCATTTATCATAGGATATGATATAGAAATATTACATCATATGTAATTGTGATTTAGGGTATATTTTTTTAATAGGAAGCTCAGGTTGATCTTAAGAAAGGATGTGTATAGTCATCACATTTCCCTTAGGTTATAAGATATATATTTTTTATTAAAAACAATGTTTTTATGAATAATATGAGATAATGGATGCAATGCACATGGTTTATGATTCATCAGATTCTATACCACCAGGTGGGTAGAAGGGTGCATCCCACTATACTGAAGGATTGTTGTGTCGAATCACCATTGATCGGGATGTTACCCCATGGGATGCTCTGCCATTTTGACTATCAATTTCTCTTTTCGAGCTAGGGATCTCTCTTGACTGAACCCTTCTTGGATAGGGGGTTTCCTGGGGTGGAGTGTTCAAAAAATCCACTCCCCGGGATTCCCTTCTAAGAGAGAACAAAGGTAAAAATAAAAAAAGTGAATTTAGTCAAAAAAAATTATCTAGATGTTTATTAAAATATGAGAAATTTTATCTGTAAAGACCCGTAAATTCCAAGGAAATTCTTTTCTTAATTTTCTTTTGAATTTTACAAGAACGCAATTTCTGACGGTGCCTGATTCCGAGGCCCGGTGTGCTCGGAATCAATTTCCGAAGTTTGGCTCGGGTACGTTCAGTGAACGGACGAGCGGGTTTTTCTAAATTTTGAACCGGTGCTCGGAATCGAATTTTGAGGGCACCGATGGAATCACAGTGCCAGTAATTGCTTCGAAACACCACTTCTGGAGTTGCGTTTTCTCGGTTGTGGTTTTTAATTTTTGGGCTTAAAGTTAAGGAATAAAATAAATTGTTCGACAAACTTTATTTTATTTCTCTTAAGCCACTTGAAGCCACATAAAGCTGCTTAAGTGGAGTTGTTACAGATAGGGTACTATCCAAAAATATCCTACCCTCTTGGTAGGATATTTGTGAGTGGGACCCGCACGATCCCCACTGTTTCTTTTCTTCTTAAGTAACGCACACGCACCCCCCCCCCCCTATTAAACGAAGTCGTCTGACGTGTTTCTTTAATTTCTTAACGCCTCTATTTAATTGGTCAGTTAAGTTTTACAATTAATTCTTTGAAATTAATTTTGAGGGTTACGTCATTTGAATTTTGAAATCGTTGGTGGAAAACAATAAAATAAGGCTTTAGCCTCATTTTATTTTGGGGTTGGGAAGCGTTGCGCTGAGTTTTCCTCTCCTCCTCCTCCTTCGCGAAGAACACGAATAACGTGCCACCACTGACGAAGAACGTTCGTTTTCCTTCCACGGAATTTCTCCCCTTTCGTGGCAAGACTCTTCAACGGATCTTCTTCTTCCCCTTCATCGTCAATGGATCGACGAACTAGCTTGGAAGCGGAGTCGGGTAGCAAGCGTCGACGGCTTCGCCTTCCCTTGAGTAGGATGAACGCCGACGTCCCCCTTCGACGTTGTCATCCTCGCGACGCCAAACCGCGAAGAACCTCGAACGACGATGCCTCCTTCCGATCAACTTTTACCCAAGGTAGAAGATTAATTTATTTACCTTTTTCCATTCATAATTGTAGTTATCAATTATCATGGATTATTTTCAACTAGATGATATCGATTAACGAGAGGGGGGCCGGACCGCACAAACACGACCGAAGCCCCCTCCTATATTCATGTTTGTTTCCTTGCGGATGGAACGGGATGGCGTGGTATCGTCGCACCACGCGGGAATCACACAACAAGTATTGTGCGGTGCCGTCACGCCGCGCTGTGGAATGAAATTCAAGAACACGACGCCTTCGCGCCGCGTCGAAGAAAACTGAAGACTCCGCGGCCGGAGTGGGGCCGCGGCGGAGCAAGGTGACCGGCGGCCGGACCGGGCCGCCGGTGTCGGAGCTGGAAGGGGACCGGCCATTGCCGGTCCCGTTGAGAAGGAACCGGCCGGCCAAGTCGGGCTGGCTGGAAGGGGAGTAACTGGGGGAATTAAATTCCCCCGGCTGGATTCAAGCAGCCCCAATTAAAGGGGCCGCCGATTTCCATAAATGAGGGGAAAATCCCCTCCCTTGACTCGCGCGCGGCACAAAGGTCGCGCTGGATGTTGCGCTGGCCGCGCAGGCTGGCCGCCGCGTTGGCCGCGCCGTCGCGCCGGCCGCGCAGGCTGGCCGCCGCGTTGGCCGCACCGCCGTGCCGGCCGCGCCGCCGGCCGGGCCGGGTAGTCGGGTCGGGTCGCCGCTCGGGTCGGGTCGACCCGGTTCGGCCAACCCAGGGGGGGTACTTGGTCGGGCCGGCCCGGGCCCAGACCCCCTATTTTCGGACTATGTTGGTTCAAACGCCTATATCTTGGGCTACGGACCTCCGATTGACGCACCGTTAGTTGCGTAGCGATCCTTGGAATGAGGCGGTCGTTTTGATATATCGCACTCAAGTTTTCGGAATATTTTGGATTCGGCCGGGTTGGTTTGTACACGAAACCAACCGGGCCCTCGGAGCGGAAACACTCATATATTGAGCTACGGACGTCCGATTGACATTACGTGAGATTTTTTGAATTTCCTCTAAGTGAGACGGAACTTTTGGAATCCTCCGCCCGATATTTGGATACAGATGGATAGTGGCCGGGTTGGATCGCACTAAAATCCAACCGGGCCCCTGGAACGGAAAAGCTGATACCTTTCTGACGGAACGTCCATTTGAAGAACCGTCAGCGGCGTTGGTGATCTCGTTGAGAAACGATCCCTATGAGTATAGCCTATGAGTGTTCGGGGTATAGTTGAGTTACGGCCGGATTGGTTCGCACACGAAACCAACCAGGCCCTTGGGACGAAAAGGCTAATAACTCACAGACCGGGCGTCCGATTGACGCGCCGTCTGTTGCGTTGAGACCCCTATGACGAGGTGGTCATTTGAGATACTTATTTGCAGGACTTTTTGGTACTTGGTGTATCGACTAGTAGCTCGTGGAGTGGACCCTCCCGGAGACGAGCGTGCGGAGTACGGAGACCGTGTAGCCGGATGAGACCTGATGACTGCTTGACCGACTCGACGTGGAGTGAGTCGACTAGCCCAGTGGACGGAGCGCCCGGTAATTGGCGATAGACCCACGGCAGACGGAGCGCCCGGTAGTTGGCTGCATACCCGCGGTACTCGTCAGTAGGAGTACCTCTGTAGGCTATTGGGGGGAGTGCCCGGTATTTGGCGACAAACCCACAGTGGACGGAGCGCCCGGTAGTTGGTCGTAGACCCGCGGTACTTGATAGGAGGAGCACCTCAGCAGTCTTAGGTTAGTGAGCAGTACCTCGGAGTCGTGACAGGACCACTATACACTCCAGAGATGGAGCTCTTCAGCAGTTACGGTTTCGATAATGAAAATCCTGGTTTGAGCTGAGACTTTTGACCTTTGTGTTTACCTTATGATTGAGATGGGTCACTTGATAACTTAGGTATATGTATGGGCATTTACCTGGGTAGTGGTTATCTGTTGATTTCACAATCCTTGTGTTTCCATGTGATTGAGATGGGTTACTTGATAACTTAGGTATATATATGGGCATATATCTAAGTAGAGGTTATCTATTGAGATATTCTTATGGTTATCCTTGTTGGTTTAGTGAGACCTTGAAGGTCTCGGGGTCCCTACTAAGTATCGTTATACTCACCCCTGCACGGGCTATGCCCGCACCTCGTTTTGTTGGTTGCAGACGATGGGCAGTACTGACGGAGGCCGAGTGTTCGAGGACTGGACGGTACCCGGAGGTGGACTACACGACGAGTCAGTACCCGGAGGTGGACTACATGACGTGACGACTCACAGAGGAGGTTGACGGACGAGAGCGTGGAGGAGGCTATCTGTACTAACCCTTCAGGTAGGATCCGAGGAGGACGACCCAGGAGCTGCTTCCTACTTCCAGCTGTTGTCTATTTGCTGGTGTACCTTGTTCAGTTGTAGTCGTACTTTCTTTTGGGTTTGTATTCTGGCCCATTTACTTTTCAGCTTTTCTTTTGTACTTAGTGTTTTGCTTCCACTTGTACTCTGTGGTTCTTGTTTTCTTTTATAAAGGCAATGCCTTCCCAGTTATCGGGATTTTACACCTTTGGTGCTAGTCGCCAGCCCCTGGCCTATGGAAGGCGGGTTTGGGGTATTCACAGCACGGGCCCCGAGGACGGGTCATGACAAATTGGTATCAGAGGAGTTCAGATCTACCATAAAACTTATAACTCTGATGTTACTTTCTGTGAAGTAATATTTTTAAGAGTAGGGAGTGTGGTTTTCAGTTCAGGGAGTCCAATGTTGGTGCGGGCGGCCGACGTATCCATACACCATGACCCTGACAACTGATTTCCAACTTTGTGCACGAAAACACTGATTGCGTGTGTGTTTTCCAGAATTTTTATTTAAATGTCAGCTCAAACCAGGTCAGCTCACCAGGTATAATCTTTTGACCGTGTCACGTTGTTTCTTTCAGGATGCCTCTCCGTGGACGACCAGCTAGAGCCCCGAGAGTGGTACGTAATGACAGCCCGCCGAGCGACGAGGCCTCAGTATAGGGCCCTATCCCAGTTGAGGCACCAGCGGAGGCACCAACGGTACTACTACCTGTTGGGCCACCGATCCCACCAGCCCCAGCATCAGAGGATGCACGTCGCTTGAGCGCACTGCATGAGTTCCAGCGCCAGAGGCCACACAGGTTCCAGGGAGGAACGGACCCGCAGGCGGCTGAGGAATGGCTGGAGGCTGTGGTAAGAGTCTTCAGGCTAGTGGGGACGCCGACAGATTTCATGGTGATCCTTGCTGCCAACCTTCTTCAGGAAGCAGCAAGCAGATGGTGGAGCCTGTTGCTTCAGATGCATGACGAGGCGACACTTCGATGGGCAGGCTTCGAGAGCCTGTTCGGGGCAGAGTTTGTACCAGCCACCCTTCGAGCGGTGCGTATACAGGAGCTAGTTCAGCTGTGGTAGGGCAGCATGTCAGTGGCGCAGTACTCAACAAGATTCACAGACCTCTTTTGCTACTCCACAGATATTGTACGGGACCCGTTCTTCAGGGCCCGAACCTTTGAGCAGGGGCTCAGGCGAGAGATTAGAGCTTCTGTTGTTTCTGACAGCTTTCCAACGTAGACAGGGGTGTTGGAGAGAGCCCTCTTAGTGGAGAGTTTCCTTGCTGAGCAGTCTCCAGCAGCAGGACCCACCACTAGCCGGCTTGCGGCAGAGTCTTCTATAGTAGGCAGTAGACAGATGACGCAAGGGTCCAAGAGGACCAGACCTACCGGTGACCGACTGCACGACTCAGGTTCAGTTGTGCGGGGAAAACGGGGTGGAGTCAGAGCCAGACGTGCCGAGAGTGGACAGTGTTACTCCTGTGGTGGAATTGGTCACATGGCACGTGACTGTCCGACCCGCCATGCAGATGACCAGCAGTTAAATGAAGAACCTCCGAGTCAAAGGCAGAGGTTTGATCAGGGCGGACCATGAGGAGCAGGACAATGGCGATGGGGTTACTTCCACAGAGGTTCTAGTGGGGATCAAGGATCGATAGGATCGGATCCTACGGGGATGATCGATTCCTCTGGTGCACTTTCTTTGGCAGCACGGGAACCTCCAGGTGAGCACATGGGAGCGGAAGGCTCAGATGCGTGCTCAGTACCGCCTTTGTATCACTAAGTTTGTGGTAAAGCTTTACGGGGATGTAAAGCCCAGTGGTGGGAGTAATGTAAAGACCCGTAAATTCCAAGGAATTTTTTTTCTTAATTTTCTTTGGAATTTTACAAGAACGCAGTTTCTGACGGCGCCTGATTCCGAGGCCCGGTGTGCCCGGAATCAATTTCCGAAGTTTGGCTCGGGTACGTTTAGTGATGGGACGAGCGGGTTTTTCTAACTTTTGAACCGGTGCTCGGAATCGAATTCTTAGGGCACCGATGGAATCGCAACGCCTGTAATTGATTAGAAACACCTCTTCCGGAGTTGCGTTTGCTCGGGTGTGGTTTTTAATTTTTGGGCTTAAAGTTAAGGAATAAAATAAATTGTTCGACAAACTTTATTTTATTTCTCTTAAGCCACTTGAAGCCACATAAAGCTACTTAAGTGGAGTTGTTATGGATAGGGTGCTATCCAAAAATATCCTACCCTCTTGGTAGGATATTTGTGAGTGGGACCCGCACGAGCCCCACTGTTTCTTTTCTTCTTAATTAATGCACCCCCCCCCCCTATTAAACGAAGTCATCCGACGCGTTTATTTAATTTCTTAACGCCTCTATTTAATTGGGCAGTTATGTTTTACAATTAATTCTTTGAAATTAATTGTGAGGGTAATGTCGTTTGAATTTTGAAATTGTTCGCGGAAAACAATAAAATAAGGCCTTAGCCTCATTTTATTTTGGGGTTCGGAAGCGTTGCGCTGAGTTTTCCTCTCCTCCTCCTCCTTCGTGAAGAACACGAAGAACGCGCCACCACTAACGAAGAACGCTCGTTTTCCTTCCACGGAATTTCTCCCCTTCCGTGGTGAGACTCTTAAACGGATCTTCTTCTTCCCCTTCATCATCAACGGATCGACGAACTAGCTCGGAAGCGGAGTCGGGTAGCAAGCGTCGACGGCTTCGCCTTCCCTTGAGTCAGACGAACACCGACGTCCCCCTTCGACGTCGTCATCCTCGCGACACCATACCGCGACGAACCTCGAACGACGATGCCTCCTTCCGATCGGCTTTTACCCAAGGTAGGGGATTATTTTATTTACCTTTTTCCATTCATAAGTGTAGTTATCGATTATCGTGGATTCTTTTCGACTAGATGATATCGATTAACGAGAGGGGGGCCGGACCGCACAAACACGGCCGAACCCCCCTCCTATGTTCATGTTTGTTTCCTTGCGGATGGAACGGGATGGAGTGGTGTTGTCGCACCACACAGGAATCACACGGCAAGTATTGCGCGGCGTCGTCGCGCCGCGCCGTGGAAAGAAATTCAAGAACGCGATGTCGTTGCGCCCCGTCAAAGAAAACCGAAGACGTTGCGGCCGGAGCGGGGTCGCGGCGGAGGGGCGCGGTGCCGTCGCACTGCGCCGGACGGCAAGGGCCGCGGCGGAGCAAGGTGACCGGCGGCCGGACCGGGCCGCCGGCGTCGGAGCTGGAAGGGGACCGGCCATTGCCGGTTCCATTGAGTAGGAACCGGCCGGCCAGGTCGGGCCGGCCGGAAGGGGAGGAACCGGGGGAATTAAATTCCCCCGGCTGGATTTAAGCGGCCCCAATTAAAGGGGCCGCCAATTTCCATAAAGGAGGGGCAAATCCCCTTCCTTGACTCGCGCACGGCACAAAGGCTGCGCTGGCTGTTGCGCTGGCCGCGCAGGCTGGCCGCCGCGCTGGCCGTGCAGCCGCGCCGCCAGCCGGGCCGGGACTCCGGGCCGGGTCGTCGCTCGGGCCAGGTCGACCCGGTTTGGCTAACCCAGGGGGGTACTCGGTCGGGCCGGCCCGGGCCCAGACCCCCTATTTTTGGACTATGTTGGTTCAAACGCCTATATCTTGGGCTACGGACCTCCGATTGATGCACCGTTAGTTGCGCAGTGATCCTTGGAACGAGAAGGTCGTTTCGGTATATCGCACTCAAGGTTTTGGAATACTTTGGGTTCGGCCAGGTTGGTTTGTACACGAAACCAACCGGGCCCTCGGAGCGGAAACACTCCTATATTGAGCTACGGACGTCTGATTGACGTGACTTCAGCTTTGTTGAATTTCCTCTAAGTGAGACGAAACTTTTGGCATCCTCCGCCTGAGTTTTGGATGCAGATAGATAGTGGCCGGGTTGGATCGCACCGAAATCCAACCGGGCCCCTGGAACGGAAAAGCTAATACCTTTTTGACAGAACGTCCGTTTAACGAACCGTCAGCGGCATTGGTGATCTCGTTGAGAAACGGTCCCTATGAGTATACCCTATGAGTGTTTGGGGTATAGTTGAGTTATGGCCGGATTGGTTCGCACACGAAATCAACCGGGCCCCTGGGATGAAAAGGCTAATAACTAACAGACCGGGCGTCCGATTGACGCACCGTCTGTTGCGTTGAGACCCCTATGACGAGGTGGTCCTTTGAGATACTTCTTTGCGGGACTTTGTGATACTTGGAGTATCGACCAGTAGCTCGTGGAGCGGACCCTCCCGGAGACGAGCTTGCGGAGTACGGAGACCGTGTAGCCGGCTGGGACCTGACGACTGCTTGACCGACTCGATGTGGAGTCAGTCGACTAGCCCAGTGGATGGAGCGCCCGATATTTGGCGACAGACCCACGGCGGACGGAGCGCCCGGTAGTTTGCCGCAGACCCACGGTTCTCGTCACGAAGAGTACCTCTGTAGACTATTGGGGGGAGCGCCCAGTATTTGGCGACAGACCCACAGCGGACGGAGCGCCCGGTAGTTGGCCGCAGACCCGCGGTACTCGACAGGAGGAGCACCTCAGCAGTCTTAGGTTAGTGAGCAGTACCTCGGAGTCGTGACAGGACCACTATACAGTCCAGAGACGGAGCTTTTAAGCAGTTACGGTTTCGATAATGAAAATCCCGGTTTGAGCTGAGACTTTTGACCTTTGTGTTTACCTCATGATTGAGATGGGTCACTTGATAACTTAGGTATATGTATGGGCATGTACCTGGGTAGTGGTTATTCGTTGATTTCACAATCCTTGTGTTTCCTCATGATTGAGATGGGTTACTTGATAACTTAGGTATATGTATGGGCATATATCTAAGTAGAGGTTATCTGTTGAGATCTTCTTGTGGTTATCATTGTTGGTTTAGTGAGACCTTGAAGATCTCGGGGTCCCTACTGAGTATCGTTATACTCACCCCTGCACGGGCTATGCCCGCACCTCATTGTGTTGGTTGTAGACGACGGGAAGTGCTGACAGAGGCCGAGTGTTCGAGGACTGGACGGTACCCGGAGGTGGACTACACGATGAGTCAGTACCCGGAGGTGGACTACATGACGTGACGACTCACAGAGGAGGTTGACGGACGAGAGCGTGGAGGAGGCTATCTGTACCTACCCTTCAGGTAGGATCCGAGGAGGATGACCCAGGAGCTGCTTCCTACTTCCAACTGTTGTCTTTTTGCTATTGTACCTTGTTCAGTTGTAGTCGTACCTTCTTTTGGGTTTGTATTCTGGCCCATTTACTTTTCAGCTTTTCTTTTGTACTTAGTGTTTTGCTTCCGCTTGTACTCTGTGGTGCTTGTTTTCTTTTATAAAGGCAATGCTTTCCCAGCTATCGGGATTTTACGCCTTTGGTGCTAGTCGCCAGCCCCTGGCCTATGGAAGGCGGGCTTGGGGTAGTCACGGCACGGGCCCCGAGGACGGGTCGTGACATGATCCCACTACCCATGATTGGAATAGTTTTCTTATTTTTAAAATACTACTCCAAAAAACATCAAATACCACATAAGATATGGGTACAATACTTTATTTTTAAAATAATCCAACTAAGATAAAATAAGATTTATTTCCCAATGAAAAAATAGTTTTGGTATCTTAGAATGATATTATGAAAAGAATATAGGTTCGAAGAGATTAGTGGGATTGTTTTTTGATTAAGATAAGTTAAAGTGAAACAAATAAAATAATATTCTAGTCAAAATTAAATTAAATTTCTCTTTATATCCTAAAAGTTTTAGGTTAAGTAGATAAATCATTAATTTAAATAGTTACATTGGTTACTAAAATAATCCAAAGAAAAAAGTTTGATGGAAATGTTCCATGGATTGTGATGAGGTTGAACATAGATGAAATTTTAAGTTGAAAACAAGAGTTATTAACATTGTAACATTGGGTGTTGTCAATTAAATAAGTTTTGATACTATCACTATAAGAAAAAATGATATTTAGTTGAAATTTTTTGGACATTCAGTAGTGGATTTAACCACTTCTAAATGTTTCATGACACTTTCTAAAAATCATTGTGAATTTTTGTGTAAAGAATCAATTCATAGTGGGTTTTAGAACCATTGTGAATCATTTGGAAATAGTTTTTAAAGAGATTCAAACCATTTGTGAATGCTTAGGGATTGTTTCTTATTTTAATATTTTAAAAAAATACAAAAAAAATTATTATTTTTTATTATAAATAATATTTTTTTAATTTATTTAATATTTAAATATTTAAAATATGTTTTTTAAATTATTTATAATTTATTATTTAATCTCTACTTATTTTAATTTTTTTTATACATTGTATTAATACTTCTGATAATGTCATTAGTCATTATAATGGGTTTTAAAACTATTATGAACCATTTAGTAATAATTTTTTCATAGCGATTTGAACCGCTACTAAATCATTATCAATGGTTTTTTATTTTAATATGTTTAAAAAATAAAAATAAAATATTATATATAAATTTTTAATTTATTTATTTTTTAAAATATTTGAATTATATTTTTAAATTTATTTACCTTTTATTTTTTATTTTTTACTTATTTCAACATATTTTTTATACATTGCATTGAAAAGTTCGAGAAAGTCACTAATATTTATATTACACTCACTCTTTCTCACTTAACCCTCTAAGTACTAACCACTCCAAATGAATTTACATGTAATAACATATAAATTTGGGTTAGTAAACCAATTTTACAAATAAAATAAATAACATAAATAATTAATGAATAAAATTTCGAAACTCAAAATCAATTAATAATTATAAAAAATATAATTATTATTATTTACTAATTGAAATTTTATTAATTAACAAATTATTAAAAATAACATCAATAAATAGTAATTAATAGAAAAAAATCAATACTAATTAACTAATAATTGAAATTTTAAATAACATATAATTATTAATATTAAATAAATGATAATAAATAATCAATAAATAACCATAAATTATTAATAATTAAAAATTATGAATTAATAATTACTAATTAATAATAAATAATAAATAGTTAGAAAATAATTAATTTTAAATTTTAAATTTTAAATTTAGTATTTAAATAATTAATTACTAATAATAAATATAATTTAAATTTAAAATTACCAATTAATAATTAATTAAAATTTTATATAATAATTAATTATTAATGATAAATATTTATAAAAAAGTAATATTAAATAGTAAATAATTAATTATTTATTAATAATAAAACTAGTTAATTTCACTATAGTTATTTTAAAAACTACCATAAAGGTTAAATAATAATAAATAAAATAGATTTTAATATTTGATAATGGAGTAAGTCTTTAATAAACTACTATAAATTAGTGATGATTTTCTAAAATCTATACTAAAAAATTTAAATGAAACATTTTACGGTGGTGTCATGAACCAGCTCGGGTCACCCCTTAATAGGGCACCCAAACCGACCAGTGGCAAGGCTCGAAGGAAGTTTCCAGTCCGCAAGGGATAAAAACTTGTGTTGGGACACAAAACCATACCCTATGGGAATAATTTCACCCAAATAATAATAGGAAACACATAGTATAATTTTCATCAAAATATAACATAACTCGACCATATGTTATAATTCCACGCAAGATAAAATAAAAATATTTAAAAGAAAAACAAATCCAAATGAGTAATTATAAAACCAAAAAACTACATATAAATATAATTAATCAGATATATGATCCAAAATATAAGAATAGGGTCATCATTACCAATAACCCTATGATACAAAATAAAAGTAAAAATACCCAACATGATCTCCATGTGACTCTAAAGTTTCCATCCAATAATCCCACCACAACTTCTCATTGAGTGACTTGAATCTGGACCTAAACCTTAAATATTTTTTATAAAGGTTGTGGCACTAAAGCCTCCATATTAAAAAGAAAAAGTACAAAAATAGATAGGAAAAAAAACTATAAATGTAAGTTATCCTTTTTCTTTATTTAAAACCAATAACAATTGGTTTTTCTTAGAAAAAAATTTATTTGAAACATATAATCTATCCATTTTGAAATAGAACAACCCTTTAAAAATTCAAATAATGTACTATTTTTTCAAACCATTCCTTGAAATATTCCCACATAATGAGAAGTAATGATTAGTCAAAACCCATTTTCAAAATATTTGAATTTAAATAAAAAATACATTATTTATTTTTAAATAAAACAATAACATCATAGACACGGTTTTGTAGTAATAATAATAATTATAATTATAGCAATAGTAAATTAGGGGAAATACGAAATAATGAAAAATCAACAATAATAGAAATAAAAGAAATATGACCATCACAATATGGCTAAAAGCCAATGATCATGGGATCTCCTAGGAGATTAGGGGGAAAATCCAAGACAATACTAAATCAGATATATACTATCAATGTGCATGAGGAAATACAACTACCCTACAATTAGATCTTACTCTATCTAGCATGGACGAGTGGGAAATCCCGCATTTTGATGAGCATCATACTATGGTCCAATTTCCAGAGTGTAATCATAAACTGGTGCAGTATGTGTATCTAGACATCCCACTAGCTACTATCGGTTACTCATGATGTATAAACATGAAATGGAGGTGGGCCATCAACCAAGAAAATATAATAATATATAAAAATTGAGAATAATATATAATCCCTCACCTCTATACACCCTCTATTGAAATACCACCATCTCATTAAGAATTATAATATATCAAAGGTATCATATAACATAGGAAATTTCTTCAACATTTAGTATAAAATCAAATATTCATGTTATGAGGAAATATTTTTTAACAAATAAATTTTAATTATAAGGTGCCAACTATTCCTTTGAAAAAACTTTTTAATGAAGTTATAAAATCTTGTTTTTTGAAATTAAATATCAAACAAATATCTTAACTCAACTCAAATAGTCAAAAGTACTCAACATATTTTAAAGATACCATACACACCTTTCATTTTTAAGATTTAACCATTGAAAATTTATTTTATAGATAAATTCTTATTTTTATTTTTATGTTATTTAGAGATAAATATTTGCATTTTAATAGACACTTTTATAGAAGGTTTATTTTAATGGGTATAATCCTTTTTAAAACACAAAAGTAAACCCATCACATTTAATGAAAACCAAGTGAAAATCAACTTCCTTTTGATAATAGTCCATGATCATACAAAATAATATCATTATATATCCAAAATATGAATTTTAAGTGGAAATAAATAATTTTTTTAAATTTAATGATTAATTCATGGAGAAATCCTACCTCAAATAATCGCTTCTACAAAGAGAGGTGTTAATCTGCCACATAGAGGAAACAATAACATCAATGTGACCAATTTGAACAATAAAACATGAAAAATACAACTAAAAATTTAGATAAAAGGAACATGAGGTATACATGACTATATTAGGAGTAGATTTCAAGATAAAAGTAAGGATAAATAAGAGGAAATTATGCTCAAATGGATTACCTTTAATAATTAACCTCAAACACAATGAAAATCCAAGAAATCAGTAAGGTGGAAGGGAAAAAAGGGTTTGATTATAAGGAGCCACAAAAGGAAAATAGGAGGATAAAGTGGATATTTTGGGTTAAATTAAAACCGTGGGAAAATAAAATTTTATACTTTTTAATGGCCTAGATAGGCTGCAAAGATTGGTCATATAGTTTACCAAGCTATGTGCCAACACTATGAACAACACTGAATTGACTTAGGTGATGTATTATGGTTTACCAAACCATTTTCCAATCATGTACCCACCTATAAAATTTTGTAGGATTTTTATGGGCATACTAAATGGTTTCTACTGACCATTCAACATACTGTGAACCCCATTTTCTGAAAAAATGAAATGAAAAATCTGTGATGAAAATAAAAATATTGAATTTAAAGAAATAAAAAATAGAAAAAAGTGTGTTCGATGTGTGAAAAGTTTCCCTGCTATAAACGTTTTTCCTAAAAAAAGACATAATAGAAAATGATAAACAAGGAATATATGGGGAGTTTACTCCCTCACTAACATATCAAGTCCAAAACCGAGGAAAACCCTAATATCTACAAAAAAAAGTTAGAAAATGATATGATGAAGCTAAAAATGAAACTCAATCACTTATCCCAAAGAACCTCAAGGGACATATCCTCAAATCATATTCCTTATAATCAATATTAATGTTGAAAACACCATAAATTCTCCACTCCTACAAACATTGAATCTACAAGGGATATTAAATCAAATTATAAAAAAATAGGATTAATGAATCTACAACTCCTTTTAAAGAAGGTTCATTTTAGAGAACTGAATTCCAAACCAAAGAGATTTCATTATTACCCCCTTGAGGGAACAAATGATTCTATAAAATGACGATAAACTATGGTAATCTCCCCATGAAATTTATAACTACTATAAAATTCCAATTATCGAAGATTATTAATCATTATAAATAATGTTTATAATGTATATATACTCAACCAAAAAAAGGATTTGATATTAACCTAATAATCATACCCCACATCACCCTGGTGACAAAACATTAATGGAGATGATATTCATTACGTGTGTCTATAAAATAATCCAAATTTCTCAAAAATACACCCAGAAAACAATTTTGAAAATAACCACCAATGTAATAGAAAAATAAATTAAACTAGATAATAATGGGAAAAGATAATGAGGGATATCTCAAATGGCTATTGCATCAGCATCAGATTCAGAAAGTTGAATCTGAGTACCCACCATTGAAATCAATCTGACTCCACTCCTCTTATGTGTATATCCTCTACAAAACCATTTTATATGATCTAAATTGACAAAAATACAGCAAGTATTAAATGATTAAAAATAGGAGGTATTCTTATTAACCTACCTACCACATTTATGGAACACATAAATCTTAATCCCATAAGAAGATGATGAGAAGACATAGGGGGGATCTTGATACCATCACTCATTTTCCCTGACATGACCAGCTTCTTCTTTCCATTACTATAATTCTATTCACTTCTCCTAGAAAACAGGAAGTACCAACCACCTTAATAACTACAATAATAATCACCTCATCTTAAATATTCTACCTAACCACTTCCACATAATTGGTTAATCCAAACATGGACACCCTTTAATAAATATCAAGGTATAGAACTATTTCAATATACGTAGACTTTAAAAAATATTAAAATTATATCTCAGGTAGATAGGGAACTATATCATTGAAGTAGTGAGTATACTCTAACACTAGTCAATCCACATACTCATGGAAATAAAACTCTATCTTCGTATTAATATTAATGGCCTTGTGGAAATACAACTACATATATAATTCTTTAAATCCATCCCATGAATGTTCCTTTTTTGTGTTGGTATAAGCAATATACTTCCACCACTTCTAGTTTGGCCCTTCAAACATGAATGTAATGAAAATAACTTTAACGGGATCAAGAATCTCAATATGTTTAAAGATTCTCCAATATTCCTCAATGATTATTTTGATTGATGGGGAACTAGTCACCCATTAAAGATAAGAGGATTCAACTTCTAAAAATCTAGGTGGTAATCTCTAGGTTGGACTACTAAAGGGAACACCAGTGGATAACCACCCATATCTTCCCCTCAAGAATACACTAAAACATGGAATCGATGTTCTCAAAAATAATGAAAACACAAAACATAAATCAAATCATCTTCAAGGTTTTAAATTATATACAATTAAATACTTATATATCAAGGAAAATAAATGAATAAATATCAAAATAACCAAATACCTTCTTAAAATATTTAAAAACATGTTCAAACAGACACTGACAACATAAATTTAATTTCATTCCATTTTAAAAAATCCCTTGATCAATCATTCCGAAACTAAACCCTAACCCTTAAAAACTAGGTTCTCTCCACGTAAATCCAAATAAACCACCCTTAATTATTAAAACATAGTCTAAATAAATATCAAAAATTACCCACACTAGTTTGAATATCATAAATAACTACTTAAATTTTATTTTTACCTTTTATATAATCTATAATGAAATCTTTATAAATATCCAAAACAAAATGTATTTTTCAAACCATTTTAGAAAAATAATTTATTATTTTCATAACATTAACTTTACCATGTAAATTAATTTTCTTACACAACCCATCAATAAAATTTAACAAAGTAACATCAAAACATCATAAGATCTCCCATTGATATATTTTAATAAGTAATTATTAGGACTGAAAGATGCATATATGAAAAGGATGTTAAATATAAAAATTTAATAGAGGTTAGTGGTTGTAAATAGTTTAGCCTCATGGTTTAGAATTCCTCATTCCAATCATGAAACATTCACTATGAGGCCAAGAAAAAACAATAAATTTGGGCTTTACATGGTTTTCAAGATCATGTTATCTAACTATTTTCCACCAATTATTCTTTAATTTTCACTCAAAAACATGAAACGCACCTAAAAACTCATAACACATTAAAAAACCCAATGTATCATCAATCGATATCAAAATTTACAAAAATAAATTAATAAAATATAAATATTCAAGAATCATAAGCTAAAATCCACATGTAAACCAAGGATCTAAATAGAGAAGAGCTAGATAGACTCTTCTTGTGGTTATATCTTGAGTTCTGACATTCATATCTATAATCTACCATACTCACTCATATAACAAGGGTTCTTTGATTACATTTTAACACAAACTAACATGGGTCACCCCTCAATCGGGCACCCGATCCGACCACTGGTATAGATCAAAGGGCATTCACAGTCCCCACAGGCGGTCAATGTGATTCCCTTTACCCAAACTCTGGGATCTAATGCCATAAACACATACATTACATACTGGCTTTAATACCAACTATAAATTCTCTGATGTGATTTTCTATTAATTATAAGGATTAAAGAAAATATTACATTATATACATTCCCAAGACCTTTCTGGTTTAGATACTTAGAGAATTAGGACAAACTATAAACTAATAAATCCCATATTATTTCATAAACTATTAGATGATTTTTCTTTACAAATAAGAAACTATGTAATACATAAAGAGTCTTCAAAAATCCCATGAATACTTTATAAAAGTTATCATATTATCCATATCATGGAAAATTATCTTCTTGATAACATGAGGAAATGGAAACATAAGAAGGGGTTAGATAAAAAATATATAAGGGGAAACATAAAACTGAGGTAATCGTGGAACAAACATGTAATAAATATTTTGGAAGGAATAAGAAAACAACATGAATCCATAATCAACTAAAACTTTGAGCATGTTATATCCATAGAAATAATTAAAAACATGGATATTAATAGTGCTAATATCATATTGATGGAATTCATAATTTTGGACCTCAAAAACATGTTTTAAAGGCCTTTTTTCGAGACAAAATTCAATTATGGGAATAGGTGTACAACAAAACATAACATGTTTTGTCTCAAGAGACCAATCGATGCATTGAGGGGGAAAATAAATATATCCCCACCCATAAACTAATTAAGTTCAATGAATTATTCACAATATTCAAAAATACTTTTCATACCATTCCCTATGGAATCTATTAGTGAATATAATCATGGTAATCCATATAATGAAATATTCATAACTTCAATACATAATCAACCTGCATTAGCAGTCAATAATCTTAAAAAATGTCAATACTTATCCTCATGTCAATAGAGCAGATAACAAGATCATAATTCATATATATAAATAAGGTGGATGATCAAATAATACATATTCAACTTTGAAATAACCATCTATATTGGAATAATAACATAGGTAATGTAAATACTTTTACCCATGTCAATAAATTAATGTTATTTCTAAGTGAACATCATCCAATCTGAATTTAGAAAATTAAATGTTCACACCATATAGCTTAATGAGTATATAGTTAAGTAAATGATGTAATAGCATGATTATAAGAAAACCAGATAAATAAATTAGATTGAGTAAAAATAACATATCCCTAGTGAAATAAATTAAATATAAGAGGGTCTTAAAATAAATGAAAAATTGCCTCTCAAAAATAATGCATTGAATGATATAAAAAAAGGGATCAAGAATCAAATACTTTGATATAGGGAGTTAAAAACCCCAAATGATAATAAATATATAAATATATATTGGAGGATAAATCATAAAAGATAAACCACATTCGGGTAAATCCTTTTGAAAATGATAAGGGAACTCAAAGAAAAAACATAAAATATCTTTTAGAAAATATTTTTAATATTGGTGTAGAATAAAAATTTACATGTATATTTTTAAAAGGTGATGTGAAATCATGTAAAACCTTTAAAATTATAAATATTATCCAATAATAGAACTTTGAAAATACATGACGTTTATCTTGAAAAAATGAGGAGAGGAATACAAAACATGTGAAAGTGAAAGGAAAACCCCTTTTTATTTTTCCAAAATACCTTCGTTTTAAAATCATATTGTAAGAAGTGTAAAAAACATAAATTTGTATTAAAATTTTATTTTCCCATAGATTATTATAAAATACCTTATTATAAAATTCTACGGTGGTAGAACCCATTTATGGAAAACTAACCTTCAGTATGAAACATTACAAATCAAAGAAAAATATTTGATTTACTAATATCTCTTATGAGAAACAAGCTCCATAAAGAATGAAACATTTGAATATGAGTTTATGTGGTAAAAATGAATACAATGAGAGGATACCGCAAAATACATTAAAATGGTATAATCTTCCAAACTAATATAAAATAAGTTTCTATGAATGATCATAACATGATTAATGAAAATTGAGTTACCAAAAACTCTTATGACTGGAGTAACACTTGTCACGAACTAACCCGGGTACCCTGGTAACCCGATAACTCAGCCAGCCCTAACATATCCCGAAGGGCATTCCTGATCCCCACGGGTCAGCAACTATCACCTAGAATCACACAACAGGCAAGTCAGAATGATTTTGCCAAAAGAATTTGGAAGAAAAAGAAACAAGACAGTGTGGATAACAAAAAGAAACTCCACTGGGAGTACTGTACCATAATACAAAAAGGAATAAAAAGCCCAAAGTACTACATCCCAAGTATTAAAAATGTGAAAAATATCCCCAACATCCCTAAGGACACAAATCTCCAAGACCAAAGATAAACAGTTGGATCCACCTCCAAGATGTCCCTTCCCTTTGCTCGATCCTGGAAAGAAGAAATTCTATAAACACCCAAAGGAAAAAAGTATGTTGTGAGCCTAAGCCCAGTATTATACCACCAAAGATTTCATAACAGATGCCAAATATTGATTTTCTAAATAAAAGCTTTCAATTTTCACATAAACAGGTTTGGAAATTCAAAAGAATATTTTAAAAAAACATGCTATACATTTTCAAATAATGGAAAATCAATTTAAGAAAAGGATTTTCAATGATGGAATATTTATAAAAAAATGGCTTAAGAAAAATATTTATATAAAACAGTTTATATAAATTCAGTAGGCATGTAAGGCAGTTCAAAAGCATTGGCATACATTTATATCTCACATATAAATAAACAAACGAGCAACATGTTCATCTGCCAAAAGGTACGATAGTATTAACTAGTTATAGTATTCTGCACTCTCTATGTGAACTAAGAAAAATGTATACACACACGTCCCTATGACAGTGGCCAAATGAGACTTGTCACTAACCCGTCGTGGGTGTGACACGCCGTAAGTATGTTTTAGAACATTTTCTTAGCGTAAAGTGTATCCAAATAACTCACTAACTACCTAAGGCTTGCATGCGCTCTTACATGATGAGAGAAAAATTTTAAGAATGCTTAAAATATGATCAATCCCATTCTTCCATTTCAAAAGTTCCAATTTCATTCCATTTAAAACCAAAACAAGTTTTATTCAAAACATGCCTTTTTCACATGATAAAATCAATAGGTTGCTATCAAATCATTTTAATCCATTTCGACCAGTTTGAAATCCATTCAAAACCAATTCCATCATTACACAATTTATTCCCGCAATTAAATTAAACAATTTAATTGAAATCATTTCCATCAAATCAACAATTTAAATCGACCAATTTCTATTAACGCACCCAATTCAATGGAATTGGGGTTTTCCAAATTTCCATGCCCAAACCATTTCAAATATCTTGATTCACTGGAATCAAGTTTTTATCAATTTAATTGAAATCAAACTTGAGAAATTTAATTTAAATCAACAATTGAAATAAATCATGAAAATAAAATGATAATCAATTTAGCATGTTGGGACGAAACCACCTACTTGAAAGGTTTTGAGCAAAACCACGACGGTTAATAACGCTCAAGAAAAACGGGTGGCTTCATCAAGAACCCACCTTAGATCTCTTCTCCTAGAAGGATAAAGACCAAAAATCACCATATTTTTTACCACACACTTAGATCTACCTATAACGGACCTAGATCTAAGAATCCGAGAGAAGAGGAGAAGTAGATCTAAGTATATCTAAGAAATCGATCAAGAATGATGAAGAATGATCACATACCTCAAGAGTCTGGCTTTGATTCACCAAGAGGAGCCTTTGGATCGCCTCCGGAACAATGGGTGAATCCTCTCTGGCCTAAGTAGAAGACAAATCCTGAGTTAGGGCTGCTTAGAAAGAAAAATGAGGCACTTAGAGTCAATACCGAGTGAGATCCACAATTTAATGATCTCATTTAAGTGGCCACATGGTTATTTCCCACATTTTGACTAACCGTGCACTAGAAGTGTGTTAGCTACTGCATCGTCCACCCTTTAATCATGGTTTGAACACACGGTTAGACAAACTGTGTGCTGCCCGTGCGGAAGCTATAGCCTCCAAGACTAACTGCACATTGTTTGGCCGCATAGTTTAGAAAACTCGTGCGCCGCCCATGCGACATCCCCATTGCACCAAAACAACATTTATTGTTCTCTCGACTCACCCAAGTCACAACTCCAAAATAGAGGTACATAGATACATCAAAAGTACCTGAAAACATAACTTGATGTTATAACCTCCCCACCATAAGATCTTTCTGTCCTCAGAAATCCTATGAAAAACCTCCAGGTCAAAAAGATAAATCCACTTCTCTCTCATTAGTGCCTCCCTTTCCCACGTCTCATGACAATAAGAACAATGTTGCCATAGTACACTGACTAGAGGTATCATTCTCCCACGAAGTACCTTGGTCTCAGAATCAACAACCCTGACTGGTCGTTCATTAACAGATATATCTGGTTCTATCTCAAGATCACTCCAGATCACTACATGAGATGGATCGTAGATATACTTTCGCAGCTGTGATACATGGAACATGTTATGTATCGACATCAGCGGTGGTGGTAAATCTATACGGTAAGAAACTTTCCCTACAAGGCCGACAACCTCAAAATGTCCCACAAAACGAGGAGAAATCTTCTCATGCCTCACAAGCTATTGATGACCTAATCGGGGTGAAACTTTCAAGAACACATGGTCACCAACTGATAACTCTAAAGGTTTATGGTGACAATCATCATACGGCTTGTACTGACTCTGTGCTGTCAATATTCTCTGACGAATGAACTGGATCTTAGCTATAATCTCTTGGACCAAACTCGGTCCTACCAAAGAACATTCACCAATGTCTGACCAAAATAAAGGATATTTACAAGAAAGGCCATACAATGCCTCAAAAGGATCCATTTTGATCACAGACTGATAACTGTTGTTATAAGAAAACTCAACTAGCCCCAGATGATCATCCCAAGACCCACCAAAGTCGAGAACTCGTGTGTGGATCATATCTTCAAGGATTTTAATAGCTCTCTCTGTCTAGCCATCTGATTGTTCATGGTAGGCCATGCTCAAATGAACCTAAGATCCTAGTGCCTCCTGAAGGCCTCTCCCAAAGGGAGAAGTAAAAAGAGGATCCCTATCAGATACTATAGTAGATGTAACTCCATGCAAATGAACAAATTCTTTCGCATATATATTTCCCAACTCCTCAAGTTTGGTTGTATCTCGAATAGGTATAAAGTGAGCCGACATGGTCAGTCTTTCAAACACAACCCATATAACGTTCTTCTTCATTTGGTTTTGAGGTAACCCATCCACAAAGTCCATAGAGATTTCATCCCACTTCCATGTAGGGACTGGAAGTGGTTGAAGAAAACCCAAATGTTTTGGGTGCTCAGATTTCACTTACTATCACGTATAGCAACAAGATACAAACTCAGAAATGTCTCGTCTCATACCTAGCCACCAGAACTGTCGTTGCATGTCATAGAACATCTTTGTGGTTCTTGGGTGTATAGCCCATTGAGTGTTATGGAAATCTTCCATCACATCCTTCCTTGCCTCTAACAGCAAAATGTAACGTTTTAGATGACACAGGACACCCTCTTTGGAGAACGACCACTGGGTGTTGGTCTCCCCACCATCAATAGAGTCCCTAATGCTATGGAATTCATCATCTAGTTTTTTTTCTGAAAAATTAACTCAAGGAGAGAATAAGGCAACTGAACACTGGATAAAGAAACTTCATTCCCCTTCCACTAAACTCCAATATGAAACTGAGCAAAAAGAGCCATCAAACTCCACTTTCTTGAAGATTATTTCACTTCCTGTGATAGAAGTTTCATGCTTAACGCATCTACAACTTTATTCCCTTTTCTTGGTGTATAGGAAATGTCAAAGTCGAAAGATTGTAGGAACTCCACCCAACGCCTTTGAAGGAGATTCAAATATTTTTGAGAGAAGAGATAACTCATGCTCTTGTGTTATGAATACAAATTAAACCTTTATCCATAAAGGTAATGTCTCCAACACTTAAGTGTGTGCATTATAACTGCAAGTTCAAGGTCATGGGTAGGATAGTTTTTCTCATGAGGCTTAAGCTGATGAAATCCATAGGCAACAACATGATTACCTTGCATAAGGACACATCCCAAACCTGAACCTGAAGCATCACAGAAGACCACATAACCTATCCCAGCCTCAGGAAGAGTTAACACCGGCGTATTAGTTAACAGACGCTTTTTCTCAACAAAAGAACTCTGACATTTATCATTCTACGAAATCATCATTACCTTTCGAGTCAGAGCATTCATTGGAGAAACTAACTTTGAGAAGTCTTTAACAAACTGGTGATAATATCCTACTAAGCCCAAGATGCTCTGAATCTCGAACACATTTCATGGTTGTTCTCAAGTCATAACAGCCTTCACCTTCTCAGGATCAACTGATATTCCTTGTTCGGGCATGACATGTCCCAAGAATCTCACTTCCTGAA
This sequence comes from Viscum album, assembly GCA_963277665.1. NCBI lineage: Eukaryota > Viridiplantae > Streptophyta > Magnoliopsida > Santalales > Viscaceae > Viscum > Viscum album. Next base: position 1,865,982,903 of record OY728164.1, on the reverse strand, counting down.
TTCAGAAATCGCACTTTGAAAGCTAGGAATAAAGTCGGTGATTCCTTAGAAGACTCAAAACTTTTCTTAGACGATGCACACGATCCTCCGCATACTTGGATTATACAAGAATGTCATCCAAAAACACTACTACCCAATTATCTAGTTACTCATGGAAATCCTTGTTCATCAACGCCATGAATACTACAAGAGCATTTGTTTGGCCTAAGGGCATAACAAGTTACTCATAATGGCCATACCAACTCTGAAGAGCGGTCTTATGAATGTGAGATTCTTTTATCCTCAACTGATGGTAACCAGATCGAAGATCAGTTTTTGAAAACAACTTCTCCCCTTTCAATTGATAAAACAAATCATCAATTTGTGGTAACAGATATTTGTTCTTTATCATAACTTTATTGAGCTCTCGATAATCAACACATAAGAAAAGAGAACCATCAGCCTTCTTGTTGAAGAAAATAGGTTCTGCCCAAGGTGACACACTCGCGCGTATAAAACCTTTCTCAAGAAGATCATCTAACTCAGACTTCAGTTCTTTTAGTTCAGCTGGATCCATTCAGTAAGGGGGAATAGAAACTGGCTGAGTACCAAGCATTAAGTCAATATAGAAATCCACCTCCCTTATTTGTGGAAAACTAGAGAAGTTAGAAGGAAACACGTCGGGAAACTCAGCCACGACTGGAGGAAGATCACCACAAATTGAATCTATCTCTAGATCAAAAGAAAACACTAATATAACTTTCCCCAACTCTAGATAAGAGGGTCCGGATCTACTTGACCTTGTGTCCCATTCTCCTTGAAAAACAAGAGGCACACCACTAGGTGTAGTATGGTAGACTCGTTGAAGATAAAAATCTATCTGGGCTTTATTGGCAATGAGCCAATCCATCTCAAATATGATGTAAAAAGATTTCGTGTCGAGAACCAAGAAACTCCAAGCATGATCAACATATGATAGAGAGAAGACACAAGCAGTACTACGGGGACCCATATCTCTCATTGCACCAAGAGGTGTAGTAATATCCATCGCACAAGGGAAAAGTTCCATAGGAAGATTAAGCATATTGACAAGATGTGTTGAAATAAAAGAGTGAGATGCACCAGTATCAAAAAAAGATATCACTGAAGATAAAGACATAGTAATAGTACCCCTCACAGTTGCAGGACCTGTATTAGCTACCTCTGGCGACTCTTCCACTGCATGAAGAAGCTTCGTTCTGGATGTATGTGGCTGGAACCCTTTTGTACATGATGAATTTGATTGCCCCATAGTTTTTGGAGGTGTTGATGATCATGTTCCACTACATGGAGTAGAGAAGTGATGGAAAAATCTTTGTAGGTTCCCTAAATGTCTGTAGGATCTATAGTTATTGGGTGCCTCAGTGCAAACCCAATTAGAATTTCTTGGCTCCCCACACTGATAGCAAGTCAAATAATCCCCTCCTAGTTCTACCGAATGTCTAGAATGACTCTGCTATTGAGGAATACCATGATAAAAGTCACACTTCCGTTTTCCTTTAAAGGAACCCACACTGCCACTAAGAGGGAAAAAAACCTCCTTCAATCCTAACTTTCCTGCCATGTCCATCTCAACCATGATCGCCCTATCTAGCACATCAGCATAAGTTGGTAGCTTCAAGAGGAAAACCTGAGAATGGATATCTAATCGAAGTCCCAACTCAAATTTTCGAGCCTTCATCCTCTCATTAGATACAATCTCATGAGAAAACTGTACCAGATCAGAAAAGCGATTTGAGTACTCAGTCATAGTTTTGTTGGCCTGCTCAATCTTGATAAACTCCACAGCCTTGTCTAACACCATTGATTCTGGATATAACTATTTAGTGAAAAGAACCATAATGTCTTTCCACTCCAAACCATCATGTTTCCCAGCCATCACCATTGTGTCCCACCATCACCTACTTGGTCCCTCTAGTACGAAGGTAGCACACTTCACCTTGATCACATCAGGTGTCTCCAAGAACCCAAACAAATTTTCAATCTTACTAAACCATTCATCAACATGTTGAGGGTCAGTGGAGAATTTGAAAACCAGTGTCTTCTGGCATAGGAACTCTTGATAACGACTTCGAAGAATATCACTCTGAGGATCTATATTTGGAGCCTGAACAGGAACTACAGGTGGTACCTTTCCCAGAGCTTGGACAATGCGGACAGTCACCTCAACCAGACTCGGATCCATAATAGGACTCGCTTGCTAAGATTCAGCAGCAGCCTCTTTTTGGATCTGATTTCCACGTCTTCTCGGAGGCATGATGCTACACAGCATAAAAAGACATAGATTAACACCCAAACCGAGTAACAAGGAAAACTATTCTCAAAATAAGGGATAACAAGATTTGGATTCCACTCTATTAAAAAATGAAGGGAAGATACTAGAACTAATCCACAAGTCATATTTCCCTAACCAACCGAGGGAACTTAAGGTTCATTGTAGTGAGAGCTGGCTAGGCACCCAATAACAACTACCTCCCAAGTCCCGACAAGAATACTCAAATGAATACTGTCATCATGGAAAGATGATTATCCTCCCTTTGATACCTCTTTGTCACGAACCAACCTGGGTACCCCGGTAACCTGATAATCGAGCTGGCCCTGACATAGCTCGAAGGGCATTCTCGATCCCCACGAGTCTGTGACTAGCACCTGGCATCACACAACATGCAAGTGGGAATGATTTTTCCACAAGAATGGGGAAGCCAAAGAAACAAGACAGTATGAATAACAAAAAGAAACCCCACTAGGAGTACTGTACCAGAATACAAAGAGGCATAAATATCCCAAAGTTCTACAACCCAAGTACTAAAAATGGGAAAAACAGCCCCAAGGTCCCTAAGGACGCAACTCATCATGACCAAAGATCAACATCTAGATCCACCACCAAGAGGTACCTTCCCTTTTCTTGATCCTAGAAGAAGAAATTCTACAAACACCCGAAGGAAAAAGTAGTGTGTGAGCCTAATCCTAGTAGGATAACACCAATGATTCCGTAGTAGATGCCAAATATAGATTTTCCAAAGAAAAGCTTTCAATTGTCACATAAACGGGTTTGGAAATTCAAAAGAATATTTTAACAAAACATTATATACATTTTCAAATGATTGAAAAATCAATTTAAGCAAAGGTTTTACAATGATGGAATATTTCTAAAACAATGGCTTATGCAAAACATTTATATAAAATAGTTTATATAAATTCAGTAGGCTTTTATGGAAGTTCAAAAGAATTGGCATACATTTATATCTCACATATAAATAAACAAGTGAGAAACATGTTCATATGCCAAAAGGTACAATAGTATTAACCAGTTATAGGATTCTGCACTCTCTATGTGAACTCATAAAATTGTGTATACACACATTCCTATGACACTAGCCAAAGGAGACTCGTCACCAGCCCGTCGGGGATGTGACCCACCGCAAGTTTGTTTTAGAACGTTGTCGTAGCGTAGAGTGTATCCAAATAACTCACTGACTAACTAAGGACTTCATGCACTCTTATATTATGGGAAAACTATTTTAAGAATTCTTAAAATATGATCAATCACGTTCTTCCATTTCAAAAGTGCCAATTTCAGTCCATTTAAAACCAAAACAGGTTTTATTCAAAACAAGCCTTTTTAACCAGATAAAACCAATGGGTTTCTATAAAATCATATTAATCCATTTTTATGTAACACCCCAATCATCAATGGTATGCTTCTCTTTGAATAATACAGTAGTATGTGTTGTACGCAACTTTGAGTTCTAACACACTCCACAACCAATCAAACTAGTCGTTATGAATATTAATACCCACTTTTTTATATTTTATACATCTTATCTTTCAAAATGAACTTCATTTTTGGATTTAGAATATTGAAATTATCTTAAGGTGAATTTTTGGTACATTTCTGATAACTTTCATATTTTGATGAATAGTGAAAATTACTAAAATTTAATTAAAAACAACTTTTTTAATCGAAATAATTAATAGTGATAAATTATGAATCTAAGTGGTTTAAAAGTATATTTACAATATAGTTTTACCATTTATTACAATTTTGGTCATTGGATGTAATTTCACATTTAAACCGGACATAAACAAGTGTCAATCTTTTGATAGTTATTATTTCTTAAAATCACGCTTTTTGTTTTGACAGTGGGAATTAATTTTAAATTAATTTCTCCCACTTCTGTGTTCTGAATTTAGAAAAATGGATTCCATATTTATAATAAGGAGGTACAAATTGTTTAAATTGTTAAATTTTATTTTTTGACATTTTGAATAATTACTTCGGTAAATATTTTATTTACCATGGTTAAAGAGTAAATCCCATAAATAAGGGTAACAAAATAATATTATAATAATATTAAATTACCCTAAAATGCGTCCTAACCCTATTTTTTGATACATTTCCAACCATGGGCATCTTTGGGTCGATTTTGGGCCCCATGGATCCACTTGTAAGTGATAATGACACTTTATATTAATTAAGTTAAAGTAAATACAAAAATTACTTAAGCATATATCTTTTTGAAATACTATTTTTACATAAGGTTATATATGTTATATTTTCGACTATAAATATTCATTAGAAATAAAAAAATATTTCCTACATAATGGTATTTTATTTATAATTTTTAGACATTTAATAATTAAATTTTTTTATGACACAATAATGATTCAGTATTTTCCTTATTAATGAAAGAATCAAATAATTAGTATTATAAATGTAAAAATAAATATAATTTAAATGTTTTTATGCCATCCACGAATTTTATTGGTTAATATGTCATGTTTGGATTATGTAAATAAATTTTTTTTCGAATTAATAAAATTGTTAAGAATTTAGAAAAAATTAATTATTAAATAGTGTCAAAATTGACATAAATGAGTTTTTAAAGAAAATATTATATTATTAATTTTTATTTTATTCCAAAAAATCTAATGAATGGCCAAAGGACATATATAATGATTGGTGTATCATTAATGGACCACTTGGAGGTCTCTGGAAAGTATATAGTAAGTTTATTAACTATATAATATAAAAATACAAGGAGACATGGTAAATGTCAAACTAATTAACTAAGAGTAAAAACTAAACGATAATGTTAATATAGCGACCCAACCCTATCTAAAACCTATTGGTTTAGTGTTTTTTCACCTATACCCATCATTAAGTTTAAATAATTCACTTTGAAGCCATTAGAAACCGAATATTAATTTATTATAAAATAATATTTCAAGCTTTTCCTGAGGTGCCCCTCACCCCTCTTATAAAAGGGCACTTCCACTTACCTCTAATTCACAACTTCAATGCCTTTTGGCTTGGCCAAACTCTGCACAAATACCCTCTAAATTATCCTCCATTAATCCTATAGGCCTTACTTTAGTCATAAATCCATCCTAAGGAGCCCTTTTGATGAAATCAAAAGGAAGAACCCGAAGAAGAGGTAATGTTTTCACAACCCTCTTTCAATTTCCATTTCTTCTTCAACTTCTTATTTCATTAATATTTCATTCTAAAATAATTAATCATGTATCTTCTATATAATTTTATGTTATTATAAATATGTTACAACCATATTCAGTATTATATCTATCCTTTTAATGACATGTCATCATACGTGTGTACGTATGGCTTACCGTCTCCACGTCGTCGTGTAATTGTTATTGAAAACATCATTATTTGGATGGGTATGATAATGATGTTTAATTTAATTAAATAATAAATATAACATTATAATTATTCTGTAAATATGATATAACATCCAGTTTTATATTATTCTAATATCAAAAGAATGAAATTTTCGCTCGTGCGTACGTACGGACTACCGTCTCCACGAATGCGATGAGATTCATTCCCCATAGTATCCATGCAAGTATAATTCTCATTTGATGATTAAAAATAAAGTTTAAGAACTTAATATCATTCTCTATATGAATAATATACACCCTATCCATAACAAACATTACTTATGTAACAAAACATATAAAAGAAAACGAGTAAGTGAACACCCGAAACAACGATAATACTAAAATATTATTTACAAAGCAATATTAAAAGATCATATATGATATAATATTTATGTATATGATTATTTTATAATTTAATAACAATGATTTAACTATTATAAAGAAGTTTAACCTACCCTCAACCAAGTAAAACTATACGATAAGGGTTTATTTCGCATTCTCTTCATTATCTGAGGTTGTTTATACGTAATTATCTATTGGGACCTCTTTATCATCCACATCAATGTTTCTGAAAAATGTATTTCAAATCATTATTATTATTTTATAGACTGTGGGTTAAAGTCATTTATACCCTTTTTTAATTTTTATAATAAGTTTATAAAGGAATCATTCCGTCGTTTTCCAAACAAGGTCCTTTTTAACATTTTTGATGAAATTAAGGTAAGAAAGTATTTTTTAACTTATACGGTGTGTGTGGCTATTTTCCAACGTTATAAAATAGTCAAATATTCACTTAAAAGCTTATAAGAATATTTTTAAAGTAAATATTTTCTTTTATAATTATGTGAATTTTAAATGATTTCAAAAAAATAGATATTTCTCTCAAATAGTTTTCATTTCATCTATGTCAACATCCTTTGATAGATTTTAAGCTTATTTGAAGTTGATTTATTATGATACAAAACATCCATATTTTATTGAAGGTTTTGTGATATGTTTGACTATGGATGTGTTATTTTAATACAATTCATGGTTTATGGAGAAAGTATTGACATTTCGTATGCTAGTTTTAATACGAATTTTTATGTTATGTTTAAACTTTTTCGTATTAGGAATGCATTGGAATTTGTGAGTGAAGAGTGGAGCCGACTATAGAACCTCGATGCATCGGTATGTCTCATGAGACAAAATAGTGTCTTGGCACAAGGCCTTGACAAAATCTTATTTGTATTCTTGGCACAAGGCCTTGAATATGTGGTTCTGATAGTCTGGAAATATGCATTCCATCATTATAAAAGTGGTTATTGATATTGAATGTGATTATTTGACGAGTAGAATATCCATGTGAATAAGTAAATGAAATTACTTCATTTTATTTTTTCCACATTATGCTGAAGTTCAAGTTTAAAAGGCGTTTATTTTAGTTATACATTGCCTTAAATGTTTGTGCTTATTTATGAAAGTTTCCGAAATATTGTTATCCTTACTGAGCATCTGAGCTCACCCCTTTCAATGTTTTATTTTTTCCAGGATGTGAAGAAGTATTTTATGAATGACCTACAGGGATTGTATAAGGGGATATGATGAAAAGATGGTGTTGTAGTTTTTTTCACTATACAATGTAATGTAAGACTTATGAATATATCTAGTGTTTCCAAGGCTACAAAACTAATCGGGCTTTTGAAACTTGATCTTTTGTGATCATGCCAATGTTATGTAATAATGCACCAACTCCGGGTAACTGGGGTCAGGGATTTATAGTTGCTATCAGAGGATGTTTAGTTCAAACCTTGGAAGGTAGATTTAGACAAACTCTGATTAGAGCACATTTCCCTAAGATAGACTTTGAGGATTCATATAGAAGAACTTCCTATAATTTTGTTATTGTAGAGATTTTGTGAGTTTTTCGAGAAATACATCCATGTCCAGATACGATTAGGTAGAGGTGACTCTGGAACAGATGTACCTAGGGGTAAAACCCGAAAACACCGCTTTGAGCTAGACTCGAACGGTAACTGGTGCACGACAACGGGCCTTGTTGCACTCTTGGTTACAACACTCCCGGGGGATATGCTTAGGATAATTCTCATTTTCCTTAAAACCCATTATGAAGGGCTTATGAGTATATACTTCCTCAAAGAAATTTTTTTTATGATTATGGATTATATCCATAAACTTTTCAATTTATGTTAAGTGTTTTACATGTTTGGATTTATGTTTTGTGATTCATAAACAAATCTAGTGTATGCCATTGTTTAGAAATGGCACCTATATGAAGAAATGGAAACTGTATCAATGAACGCACTCCATGTAGGTATTTCCCTCCTACTGAAGATAATTATATTGGAGCTGGTGATGCAACTGGTGTTGATCAGCTAATCGTCATACTAGGACACCTCACTCAGGTTATGAATAATAACCTTACTAGTATGGATCACCCTGATCTGCAACATGGAGGATCAATGTTAGATCGCTTCATGAGGAAAAAAACACAAACATTAAATGGGATTTAAAATCCCTTAGTAGCTGAGTAATGGATAAATTCCTTAGAGAAAATATTCCATGCCTTGGGGAGTAGTGAAAGGGAAAAATTTATCATGGTAGTTTACTGCCTCACTGGAGATGCTGAACAATGGTAGTCATTGATTCAAAACACAAAGAAAGATGATGAAGTATCAAATATGGAATTTAGGGAGTTCAAAGAACTTTTCTTAGAAAAATACATTCCTCGTGACCATCGAGCAGATATGGAAAGGCAATTTTTGTGTCTAAGTAAAAAGGAGGATAAGAATGTCGCAAATTATGAGATTAACTTTACAAGGTTAGCGAGGTATGTTGTAGATTATATATGTAACCGAAGAAGAAATATTGATCATTTCCTTGATAGGTTAAAACCGTTTATCCATCGAGAATTAGTCTCACAAACCTTCTTGTTGTACGAAGATATTGTCTCATGCACTATAAAGATAGAAAAATAATTCTCTAAGTCTTATGACTATAAAGAAAAACAAGAGAAGAAGAGATCTGCTGATCACTCTGGAAATGGAAATAAGGGGAAGAAGGGAAAAGTTGATTATCCATACTGCAGTAAATGTGGGAAGAAACACCCTCGTACTTGCTTGAAAGGAATGGGAGTCTGTTATATGTGTAGTGAAAAGGCCACCAAGATCGTGATTGCAAGGGGAAGAAATAAGTTATCAATGTTCAATGATACAACTGCAGGGAGATGGGACATTATGAAAATTAATTTCCTAAGCATTAGGGGAACTTACCTCAGAAAAGGCCAAGGGATCAAGGGAAAGCTTATGATATCACCACTTCTAAGGTTGAAGCTCCGAAAGATGTGGTGGAAGGTAATTTAATTGTTTCCTCATGTTTAGAAAATGAATTATTTGATTCTAGATCATCACATTGTTTCATATCATCCCAGTTTTCTAAGAAAATTAGATATTTCCAATATGATTTAACAAGGGAGTTGTCAGTTAAAACTCCTAAGGAAAATATCATTGCTACAATGTTCTATGGATCCATTCCCATTAGGGCATATAAATGTTCTTCATATGCTGATCTCATCATCATACCCATGATTGAATTTGATATAATAATCGATATGGATTGGCTTTCGGACCATGATGTGAAGATTTGTTGTAAGAATAAGAAGGTTACAATTTTTTATGATGATGATAAGGAACACCTTATCTTTAGAGGAGAATCGTCACCACCAAATTATTATCAAGATCCACCCACAGTAGCTCAAATAAATTCAATTATCGGGGAGGAAGAGAATGAAATAACTATGGGTGAGGAATGCAATGTTCAAATAGAAGATCTACCTACTGTGAAAGAATATGTATATGTGTTTCCAGAATATTTACCTGGACATCCTCTAGAAGGATAAATTGAGTTTTCCATTGATTTAATTCCTGGTTCAAGGCCCATATTAAAGACCCCTTATAGAATGGACACTATGGAATTATTTTAACTAAATAAAAAACTAGATGAATTGAGTAATAAGGGATTTATTTGCCTTAGTGTTTCTCTATGGGGATCCCATGTCCTTTTTGTTAAGAAAAAAGATGGATCTATGAGGTTGTGCATTGACTACAGGGAGATCAATGATATAACAATAAAGAACAAGTATCCCTTACCTCGCATTGATGATTTATTTGACCAACTGCATGGAGCTCAATACTTTTCAAAGATTTACCTTCGATCTGGATACCATCAGTTCTGTGTGAAGAAGGAAGACATTCTGATGATAGTATTTTGAACCAAGTACGACCATTGTGAGTTTACATTAATGCCTTTTGGGCTGACTAATGCACCCTCTATATTCATGGATCTAATGAATATTGTTTTCAAGGAATATCTTGAGGATTTTATAGTGGTTTTTATTTATGATATCTTGTTATATTCCAAAAGCTACGAAGATCATGAAAATCACATGTGCATTATCTTGAAGACTCTTAGAAGACATGAATTATATGGGAAGTTTAGGAAGTGTGAATTTTGATTTCAGGAGATCTCTTTTCTTGGTCATATCGTCTCTAAGGATGGAATCTATGTTGATCTTTATAAGACCACGTCAATCCAAGAATGGCCAGCACCGACAAGTATAACTAAGGTGTGTAGTTTTATTGGTTTAGCAGGTTATTATCGACATTTCGTCCAGAATTTTTCTCGGTTGGCTAACCCATTAAAAAAGCTCACACATAATGGGATAAATTTGTTTTGGGAAAAGAGTGTGACAAATGTTTTGAAGAACTGAAGATAAGATTAGTCAATGATCCTATATTTCCTCTACCATTGGGGAATGATGGGTTGGTTTTTTATAGTTATGCATCGAATAAAGGACTTGGTTGTGTCCTTATACAGAATGATAGAGTTATTGCCTATGCATCACGACAGCTGAAAATAATGAGCAAAACTATCTTACTAATGATCTTTAGTTAGATACTGTAATCTTTTCTTTGAAGATATGGAGACATTACCTCTAGGGTGAAAAATGTGAGATTTATACTGATCACAAGATTTCGAAGTATATTTTCTCACAGAAAGAACTCAACAAGAGACAAAAGAGATGGATTGAACTACTCAAGGATTATGATTGCACAATACACTACCACCCAGGGAAGGAAAATAAGGTGACAGATGCTTTGAGTAGAAAGGATCATAGTGTTTTGAACAAGATGAGAGTTTAAAGGGATCCTATTTTCATGGATCTCGTAAAGATGGATATGGGAATCACTATGGAAGGTGAAACATCAATACTTTTTCAAATTGTTTCCAAACCATCTTTACTAGAAAGGATAAAGATTTCTCAAGCTGATGATGAAGAGTTTAAGAAGAAGAATAAAGATGTGAATGATGGGAGATTGAGTGACTTTGAGTATGAAGATGGAATTTTTAAATTTGGGAGGGGAATTTGTGTTCCCGATATACCTGATCTAAAAAGGGAATTGTTGGACGATGCTCATAGTTCCAATTTCTCTTTACACCCAGGGAGCAACAAAATGTATAAATATTTGAAGGAACATTTTTGGTGGGACAACATGAAGAGGGAGATTGCTGATTTTGTTCAAGATGTATGGTATTTAAACAAGTGAAAGCTGGAAGGCAACAGCCTAGAGGAGTCATGCAACCTCTTCCCATACCTGAGTGGAAATGGTATAATATCATGATGGACTTTGTCATGGGACTGCCAATGACTCCTAGAAGGAACGATGCAATATGGGTCATTGTTGATCATCTTACCAAGTCAGCACATTTTCTTACTATATGGGAAGATTTACCGCTTGAACGTCTAGCAAGACTATATATTAATGAAGTTGTGAGACTTCGTGGAGTACCTCTATCAACTCTTTTGGATTGGGATCCCTGTTTTACATCAAGATTCTGGAAAATTCATCAGAAAGCCCTGGATACTGAACTTCATTTGAGCACTGCTTACCACCCCCAAACTAATGGACAATCAGAACGGACTATTCAAACCTTAGAATACATGTTGATATCATTCTAACTTGAATTTCAGGGTATGTGGGATCAATATTTACCTCTGGTATAATTTTCCTATAACAGTATCTTCCATTCGAGTATTCAGATGGAACTATATGAAGCATTATACTAAAAGAGATGTCGCACACCAACCTGTTGAGATGATGTTGGTGAACGAAAACATGTAGGCCCAGAACTGGTGGAGGAAATGATGGAATAGGATAAGGTAATCCAAACCCACATCAAAGCATCTCAAAGTAGGAATATGATATATACCGATAACCGAAGGAAGGATTTGGAATTTTAGGTTGGAGATCATGTTTTCATGAAGGTATCTCCATGGAAGGGTGTTTTATGTTTGCGTAAGAAGGGTAAATTGATTCCCAGGTACATTGGACCTTTTGGAATTCTACAACAAATTGGGGTTGTAGCTTACCATTTGGAAATGCCTCCTAGTCTCTCCAAAGTTCACGATGTGTTCCACCTATCACTGTTGACAGAATACAATCCTTACCCAACGTATGTACTCACCTATGAGGAATTAGAACTGGAACTTGATCTGTCTTATTGCAAAGAGCCTGTCAAGATTCTTGATATGAGAGAACAAGTGCTGAGAAACCAGACAACTTTTCTGGTAAAAGTTCTATGGAGAAACCATAAGATGGAAGAGGAAACGTGGGAACCCGAGGAACATATGATGAAGAACCACGTGAGCCTTTTCATGCGGTAGTATTCTAGAAATTTCAAGGATGAAATTATTTGAAGGAGGGGAGAATAAAACACCCCAAGCTTCCACAGTATGGTTCTCTTTGAATAATATAGTAGCGTGTGTTGTATGCAACTTCGAGTTCTAACACACACCACAACCAATCAAACTAGCCGTTATGAATAGTAATACCCACTTTTTGAAATTTTATACATTTTATCATTCTAAATGGACTTCATTTTAGGATTTGGAATATCAAAATTATATTAGGGAGAATTTTTGGTACATTTCTGATAACTTTCATATTTTGATGAATAGTGAAAATTACTACATTTTAATTAAAAACGTCTTTTTAAATCGAAATAATTAACAGTGATAAATTATGAGTTTAGATGGTTTTAAAGTATATTTAGAATATATTTTTACCAGTTAATACAATTTTGGTCATTGGACATAATTTCACATTTAAATAGGACATAAATAAGTGTCAATCTTTTGATAGTTATTATTTCTTAAAAATGCGCATTTTATTTTAACTGCGGGAATTAATTTTAAATTAATTTCTGCCACTTCTGTGTTTTGAATTTAGAAAAATGTATTCCATATTTAGAATCAGGAGTTACAAATTTTTTAAATAAGTAACTTTTATTTTTAAACATTTTGAATAATTACTTTGGTAAATATTTTATTTACCATGGTTAAAAGGTAAATCCGGTAAATAAGGGAAAAAATAATATTATAATAACAATAAATTACCCCAAAACGTGTCCCGACCCAATTGGTTGATACATGTACGACCATGGACATCTTTGGGTCGATTTTGGGACCCCATGGATCCACTTGTAAGTGATAATGACACTTTATATTAATTAAGTTAAAGTAAATTTAAAAATGACTTCAGCATATATCTTTTAGAAAAACAATTTTTAAATAGGGTTATATATGTTATATTTTCAACTATAAATATTAATTATAAATATAAAAATATTTCCTACATAATGGTATTTTATTTATAATTTTTATACATTTAATAATTAAATTTCTTTATGACACAATAATGATGCAGTATTTTCCTTAATAATGAAAGAATCAAATAATTCATAATATAAATATTAAAATAACTATAATTTGAAAGTTTTGATGCCATAAACGAATTTTATTGGTTACTATGTCATGTTATTATTATTTAAATGCATTTTTTTATAATTAATAAAGATGTTAAGACTTTAAAAAATTAATTATTAAATAGTGTAAAAAATTGACATAAATGTGTTTTTAAAACAAATTTTATATTATTAATTGGTATTCTGATTTTAAAAATATAAGGTTCGTCCAAAGGACTTATATAATGATAGGTTTATAATTAATGGACCACTTGGATGTCTCTTGGAAGTATATATTGCGTTTATTAACTATATAGTAAAAAAATAAAAAGAGACATGGTAAATGTCAAACAAATTAACTAAGAGTTAAAACTAAACTATATGGTTAATATAGTTACCAAAACCTGTATAAACCTGTTGGTTGAGCGGTTTTATACCTATACCTACATTATCCTTTAAATAATCTACTTTTGAGCCATTATAAACCGAATATGAATTTATTATAAAATAATATTTCTAGCTTTTCCTAAGGTGCCCCTCACCCCTCTTATAAAAGGGCACTTACCCTTCCCTCTAATTCACACCTTAAAAGCCTTTTGGATTGGCCAACACCTTCCCAAATACAATCCCAACTGTCCTCCATTCATTCTAGAGGCCTTAATTTAGTCATAAATCCAACTTAAGAAGCCCTTTTGATCAAATTAAAAGGAAGAACCCGAAGAAGAGGTAATGTTTTCACCACCCTCTTTCAAATTCCTTTCTTCTTGAACTTCTTCTTTATTTGTTATTTCCTTTCTAAAATAATAACTCCAGTATCTTCTATATATTGTGATGATATTATAAATATGATACAACCATATTCAGTATTCTATCCATCCTTCTAATGACATGTCACCATATGTGCGTACGTACGGCTTACCGTCTCCACGTCGTGGTGTAATTGTTATTCAAAACATTATTATATGGATGGGTATGATAATGATGTGTAATTGAACTAAATAATAAATATAACATTATAATTATTCTGTATATATGATATACCATCCAATTATATATTATTTTTATATCAAAAGAATGATATTGTCGCTCGTGCGTACGTACGAACTACCGTCTCCATGAACACGATGAGATTCATTCCCCATCGTATCCATACAAGTATAATTCTACTTTGATGATTAAAAATAATTTTTAAAGACGTGATATAATTCTGTATATGAATAAGATACAACCTATCCATAATAAACACGACTTATGAAACAAAAAATATAAAAGAAAATGAGTAAGTGAACACCCGAAACGATGATAATACTAAAATATTTTTAGTAAAGAAATATTAAAAGATCATATATGATATAATATTTATGTATATGATTCTAGTATAATTTAATAACAATGATTTAACTATTATACAGAAGGTTAACCTATCCTCTACCAAATAAAAGTACAAGGTAAGGGTTTATTTCACAATCTCTTCATTATCCGAGGTTGTTTATACGTAATTATCTACTAGGACCTCTTTATCATCCACATCCATGTTTCATAAAAATGTATTTCAAATCATTCTTACTATTTTATAGAATATGGGTTAAAGTCATTTATACCCTTTTTTGACTTTTTATAAGATGTTTATAAAGGAATCATTCTTTCATTTTCCAAACGAGGTCCTTTTTAACCTTTTCGACAAAATTAAGGTAAGAATGTCTTTTTTAACTTATATAGTGTGTGTGGCTATTTTCCACCATTATAAAATTGTTGAAGCTTCCCTTACATGATTATAAGAATATTTTAAATGTAACTATTTTCTTTTATAATTATTTGACTTTTAAATGATTTCAACAAAAGAGATATTTCTCTCAAATAGTTTTTTATTTCATCTATATCAACATCCTTTGATGGATTTTAAGCTTATTTGAAGTTGATTTATTATGATACAAAACTTACATATTTTATTGAAGGTTTTGTGATATGTTTGACTATGGATGTGTTATTTTTATACCATTAATGGTTTATGTAGAAAGCATTGACATTTCATAGGCTAGTTTTAATACAAATTTTTTTGTTATGTTTAAACATTTTCGTATGAGGAATGCATTGGACTTCGTAAGTGATGGGTGGAGCCCACTATAGCTTCTCGATGCATCGGTAGGTCTCATGAGACAAACTAGTGTCTTGGCACAAGGCCTTGACAAAATCTTATTTTTAGTCTTAGAACAAGGCCTTGACTATGTGGTTATGATAGTCTGGCATTATGAATCCCATCATTATGAATGTGGTTATTGATATTGCATGTGATTATTCAAATAGTAGAATATCAATGTGAATAAGTAAATGGAATTTCTTCATTTTCTTTTTTCCACATTATGCTGAAGTTCTAGTTTAAAAGGCTTTTGTTTTAGTTATACATTTCCTTAAATGTTTATGCTTATTTATGAAAGTTTCCGCTATATTGTTATCCTTACTAAGCATCTAAGCTCACCCATTTAAATGTTTTATTTATCCCAGGATGTGAGGATGTATTTTGTGAATGACCTGAAGGGATAGTATAAGGTGATATGAAGACAAGATGTTGTAGTTTTTTTTCACTTTAGGATGTAATGTAACACTTATGAATAAATCTAGTATTTCTAAGGATACTAAACCATTCGGCCTTTCGAGACTTGATCTTTTGTGATCATGCCAATGTTTTATAATAATGCACTGACTCTAGGTAACTGGGGTCGGGGCTTTATATTCATCGGTTTGAAATCCATTCAAAACCAATTCCATCATTAAACAATTTACTCCCACAATTAAATTCAACAATTTAATTGAAATAATTTCCATCAAATCCACAATTTAAATTCAACAATTTAAATCGGCCAATTTCCATAAACACACCCAATTCAATGGAATTGGGGTTTTCCAAATTTTCATGCCAAAACCATTTCAAAAATCTCGATTCACTAGAATCAAGTTTTTATCAATTTAATTGAAAGAAAACATGAGAAATTGACTTTAAATAAAAAATTTAAATAAATCAAGCAAATACAATGATAATCAATTTGGCAAGTCGAGACGGAACCACCTATCTTGAAGGTTTTGACCAAAACCACAACAGTCGAGAATTCTCAAGAAAAACGGGTTGCTTCTTCAAGAACCCGCCTAAGATATCTTCTTCTAACAATATCAAGACCAAAACTCAACATATTTGGTACCACACACATAGTTCTACCCATAACGGGCCTAGATCTACGAAACCGAGAGAAGAGGAGAAGTAGTTCTAAGTAGATCTAAGAAACCGATCAACAATGATGAAGAACGATCACATACCTCAAGAATCTGGCTTCGATTCACCAAGAGGAGCCTTTGGATCACCTCCAGAACGATGGGAGAACATTCTATGACCTTAGGAGAAGACAAATCCCGAGTTAGGACTGCATAGGATGAAAAATAAGGCACTTAAAAGAAAAACCGAGTTAAATCCATAATTTAAGGATCTCATTTAAGTGGTCGCATGGTTAGTTCACACGGTTTGACAAACTGTGCACTAGCCGAGCATTAGATACTACCTCGGCCACCCTTCACGCATGGTTAGAAAACCGTGCACATCCCATCCGGAAGCTACTACCTCCAAGACCAGCTGCGCATGGTTTGGATGCATGGTTTAGACAACCCGTACGCCACCCGTGCAACTTCCCCTTTTCCCCAAAACAACATTTAAAGTTCTCCCAACACTCCCAAGTCACAACTCCAAAATAGAGGTTCTTAGAAACATAAAAAGTACCTGAAAACGTAATTTGATGTTATAACACTTGAGTTAAAATAAATTTGCAGAAAATAACTTGATTTGTATTTATTTATCCTATGATTTATATGAAAATAATTTATAAAAAATTTCATGGATTAATGAATCAATATAATTCCATACAAAATAAACATGGTGTGGAACATATATCATGTCTCAAAACATCAGAATTGAGACCAAGAAAACTCTTATGACTTGAGTAACATTTTAATCAAACCCCTTGAAATATATGGAATGTAATTGAACCTAAAATTACATGGTTAAAATATAATTCATTTTATTATATGTCAAATAGGTAGTATATAAACCACATAAAATAAAATAAGTTCATATTACCAAACATGCCTCAAATAATGGAATTTGAGAAAAAACCCTTACCTCAGTCCACATTCATTATTAACTTGCACCAAACATCCTAAATAATTAAATTAGGTTCGTTAAATAGACACTCAAGAACCTTATTCATAACTATTAAAATTTACACTCCTCATTTATAATCATTATATATATATATATATGATTTACGTTTTACTTATTTTCAACATCGGGTGTAAGTAATCCTTATCGCTTTAAAAGAATTTCATAAAAATGAAGTTGGAATCTATTATTTTCATAAATTAAAATACTATTATATCATATATGGTACTATAATAGTTTTTCTAATATATTTTATAAATCTATAATTTCATTCCATTGTAGTTTTTGTTATAAACCATTAAGCTGAAATTCGCGATGATCATGGTTTGGTGATTCGTAATGAATGAAAGGTGTTTTTTAATTATCAAGTTAAATGTCTTTATAACCTTACCAGGACCTAAAAAAACTATGTATATAATTATATCATATTATAGCAGTAAATATTTTTTTCATATTCATCTATGATATAAATTCCTAATGGTGTTCAAGTAGGTGGTTAAACTGACCCAAACATGAACCTACCATTATTAATGGGTGATTATGAGGTGGTTTAGTTTTGATATCATTATATGAGAAGAATAATGATATTATTTTGATCTAATTAGTGTGATATTTCATAATTTTAAACAAGTGGAATGATAATATAATTTATATAAAGTCATTACATAGAAATAAGAGATCATTTTACACTTAGTTCACCCATATTAAATGATCGAATTAATGATAATCACTCGTTATTCATATCAATAATAGGTTTTATAATTTGTAATAAAAACATAATGATGTCATAAAAATATTATTTATACTTTAATACCTTCCTCATGAACCTCCATATATAACAATGATGGAAATAAAAATAGAAATCAATCATTCCAAGGAGGTAGTAGTCCATACGTACTCATGGTTGAAAGTTACATTTTCCATATAATAGAAAAGGGGATTTATATGATTTATTGTTTTAAAAAAATAATATATATATATATATATATATATAATAATTATTTATTAAATTAAATTTTTATCATCCTTTTATGGTGGTTTAGGAAAAAAACGTGTTGCATCTTAGAGGTTGTAGTCTCCACAAAACACGAATGTTGGTTTTGTTTTTTATTAATAGAAAGGGAAAAGGTTATTAATTATTATTAACATAGAATAATAAAATTAATCTCACATAACCAATATAGATTTTATTACATAGGAATTTTAAAAATATAATTGTAAAATAAAATAGAAAAAAATAAGTCAAGTACAAAATGATTACTCATGTTAAGCACTTTAAGATTTCCTTGGAAGATCACATATAAGTGGATAGAGTTGAATAATATCATGAGACTAGAATAAAAAGACAATGAAATATTGAAATAATGGAAAGCAAATGGGTAGATTTTTAGTATAAAACTAAATTTTGATGAGTTTCTTAACGGGGTGGTGTGACACCCCTTTTTTAGTAGTGATAATGGTATTTTTTAAATATTTCATCATAATAAAAAGGAACCATATGTTATAAATGTCCATTTACTCTAAAATTAATAAATAATAGAGTTAGTAAGATATAAAATTGATAAACACCTCATTAAATTAATTATATACAAATTTTTATCATGTTCCAATCCCTTTATCCCTTGAATTATTACTATTACTATTACATCTTTTATAGTGGTTACTAGTATTTACCTAAGGTAACTTAATCATTATACCTAAAAAGAAATTTATCCTTATTGGATAATTTGTACAATATTATTATAAATTTTTAAATCCATATATTTTTACTCAAAATTTTAATTTATTAAAATTAATTTCAAAATAAAAATGTATAATGTATTAAAAACAATTTTTTTTAGTAAATATGACATGAGTTCTAAAAAATGAAATATGGGTTTGTTTATTAGAATAAAAAAATTTAAACTATAAAGTAACATATAAAATATAGATTTGGTCTTATAAAAATGTGTCATGAATTTCCAATTGATACTTATATACTCATAATGTTATGAAAGTCATGTTATTTGTATAGACTATATTTTTCACTATTCACCTAATAACCTTTCTTTTTAGAATAATCCCAAAAAATCATCTTAATATATATTATTATTATTAATAAATAAATATTTCCAGTTTCTCAAATTTAATTTCTAAAAATTTATATTCTAACGTTTAAATGAAGTCCCAAAATATAGTAGAAAACTATTCAAATTAGAAAATAACTTTTTAAATGTTAACTATTTATTATTATTATTTCCCAAAAATTACTGATAAATTTATTGGTAATATATTATTCATTTTATGAATATATTTTATTAATATATAACCATAATATACTTAGTTTCTTGAAATAAAACACCAATTTTAAAAGAAAAATAAATACTTTTATGCACATAATGATTTTATTATTTATTTTAGCTATACTAATTTCATTTCATTTCTTAAAAGTATATATTATTTTATTTCTACAAACTCTTAATAAATTAGTTAATTATATTCATTCACTATAATTCAAGGGCTAAGTGTCAATGGTTATACATAAAATATTTATTTTTATTAAAATATATCACAGTTTCATTTTAGCATAGTATTGCATATATATCAAACTATCAAGCACATTAACTTATATAAAGGTAATAATCTATTAAAATTTTGAGTTGGTATATTCTTCCAACTTTAAATAAATGGAATCCTCACAATTTGACTCAAAAGATTAGAGTAATTTCTGTAGGTAATACATAATTATCCAAAAACATCTAGATAGTAATGGTTTTATTTAGGATGTGGAATGAGATTTATCTATATGAAAAATTATTATAAATAATTTATAAAGATAGATAACTCATTCTTAATTTCATATTGAATTATAAAAATCAACAAATATATAGATTCACAACTAATAACTTCCCACAAACCTTGATAAACATTTATATAATAATCATACAACTATGTGTTTTTATTTATAACTCAATATAAAGAAGTTGATGAAAACTTACATGGAATAGGGCTAAATAAAATCTAGAGTGAAAACTCACTATCTAATACATTATAAGTAGTTTATAAGATTGTTCTTGTTCAAGTGGTTATTGGTGACTATTTCATTAGTTATACCTTGGATTGGGCCGTTGAGTTGTATAATGTGAAACTCTCATACAATTAAAGAAACGGATTTCGATAGATTCTATCATTCCCTTAAGCTTTTGGTTCTGATTCCATGTATCCCCACACTTATATTATTTAAATGTCCCTTTAAATAAATTTTCCCATGATTCAACCCATTGTTTTGACATGTATGAAATTTAATCTTCTTTCCTTTATCATTTTGGTCACCTGAATTTCTATTAGATTTCATCCTTATTTTCTTTGGTGTGTTTTGTATTTCAACTATGTTCACATTGTTAACAATAATTATGGATTGATAGTTTGGCATAATTATAATATTTATCACTCCATAACAAATCCTATTGGGTTATTTATTGGTATTTTTATTTTTATTTTACATTTCATCCTTTGTTAACTTGGTTCCTTATGTATTCAACCAATATTAAAAATAGAATAGTTAACATGAGTGATGATCATTATAAGAAAATTATCATAAATAACCATAGCAAAATTTAACCTCAAGATGAATCACTTTATAATAATATCATGTTATATAAAAATTCATACAACTCATCTTTTATCAGGATCGATTCAACCTATATCACTCTTAATTTAACATTTATCATTCTTGGTTTAATCTAAGTTAAATTGAGTCGGGTCCTCTCTTAATTATTAACCTAATTCTTAAAATAAATATACCAAATTACAATGAACTTCACATAAAAACATTTAAATATATGCTCTCAAAATCCAACTTATTCATTATTTAAGACAGAACATATCAAATAATATGTACCTTAACTTATTTATTTCTAGGTTTTAATCTATGTTATCCATGTCCACTTTCCTATTAGGTTATCTAACCTAAAAATATTCAAATCCCTCATAATGTTTCATTAATAAAAAATGAATTAACTAAATCATATCCCATAAAATTTTTAATCCATGTGTGTAGTTAGACCTCTCTCTTATACACCAGGTGAAAATCGAGATAATACTCAATCCTCCCTTTTTGAGATTATTAACCCTTGTTAAATTAGTTTCAGAGACGGCATCAACTTGTAGTATCCATATATGGGTGTAATTTCGAGGAGAATCACATTATCTCTACTTTACCAAAACATCAATATGTTATCCTGTACATGGAATTTTCACTTAGACTTATCCCTACGGTTTCCACTAAAGTTATCTTATCCCAATACCCAAATAAAATGTTCACTCATACCTTTATGTTAAATCATATTCTATCCCCACAGGTTATTTAAAACATTGAAATTATGATCAACCTTCACTTATCAACCCTTCAATTATCCTAAAATACATCCAAACCTCCAAAAATATATAAATTTTTCATGATACCAACTATGATTATCAAGACTCATGCTCCCAGATATATTTATCATTGAAACATACCTTATATACTAGCTTCAATACCAATAATAAATTACCTGACATTACTATCTCATAATTATAAGAGATAAATAAAATATTTCATTACATAAATTCTAAATACCTTTTAGCTTTAGATCTATATATAATTACGAAAAACATAAACTAATAAGTATCATGTTCTTTCTCAAATATCAGACATTATTTTCCATGTTAAAGAAACAACTTAACTCCAAAGGATAATTTATTATCTCTAAAAAATAATTCACAAAAGATATACTATTAGACTTATTAAGTGTAATTAATTTCTTCATTACCCAAGGAAATTGAAACATAAGAAGTGGTGAGATCAAATGATCAGTAATGGAAAACATACAACTGAGGTAATCAGGGAATAAATATTGTGGAATAAGTAAAAAAACATTAAGGAATAATTGACTAAAATTGAGACCGTGTTATATCTATAAGAATCAATGAAATCATGGATATAAATAATACTGATCTAATACTAATGTAATTCATAATTTCAGACATCAAAAACATGATACCAATGCCTTATTCAAATAAATTATCTTATTATGGTAATATGTATACACCAAACACAAACCTATTTTATCTCATGAGAACTATTGATGCATCAAGGGGATATATAAGTTTTGGCTCCATCCATCACCTCATTAATTCCAATTCATTCACCATAAGTTACAATTATAATCTTCATGACATTCTCTAATGAACCTATTACTAAATAAAAACATTACTATTTGTATAATTAAAGGTGTGAAATTGTAATACATAATCAAACTATGTTATCAGTGCATAATCCTATAGAATATAAATATTTTTTCCCATGTAAATAAAATGGAAAACATGATTATAACCAATCTAGATAAAGAATTTGGATGGTCAAATAATGCATATTCAACTTCCCAATAATCATTTGTATTGTAATAATAACCTACCAGACACCAATACTTTTCCCCATGTCAATAAATAAACATTTTTTATAGGTGATCATACTCAGATATAAATTTTTAAAATTATATGTTCACACTATATAGATTGATTCTTATAAAGTTAATTCAATGCTATAAAAACATGATCATGAAACATACAGAGAAAAAAATTGGATGGTTTCTAAAACACATATCCCCAGTTTAATAAAATAGACATGGAAACGTGTTGACATAAATGAAAAACACCCACACAAAAAGAATGGTTTGAATGGTATCACAAAGGAATGGATCAAGAATTTAATTGTTTGATTCCATGGGTTCATTCCCCAAAATAAATAAATAAATATATATTTATATATATTTTAGGATAAATTTAACACCTCGAGATTTCAAAATATGGACATCATATTCTATATCATATATGACATGAAACGCCAACTGTATAAGGGAATATAACATACCAATACTTTATTATATATTTATTTTTAAATAAATTCACTCTCTTATAAGTCTATCAATGCATGTAACACTGGGTTTGAACAAAACATTATCCTCTATTAAAATATTATTATTTAAGCATTACCATTATGACCTAGATGTTAAATTGGAGGGTATGAAAATTATTAACTAAATTATGAAACTTATATGGTTTAAAAATGTTATAAATAAATAAAATTTATATTTATAAATTTTAGATAAAATTAGATCCATTTTAAATAAAATTGATTGTTTTTTTGAAAAACTATATTTTTTCTTCTAAAATATAGTTTACTCACGCTTTGCACACATAATTTATAATTAAATTTTACCACTTTTAGAAAATTTATTTAAAAAAATACACTTCATTATTGAAATATATGTGTAAAAATTGTCTTACAGTGAGTGTTGGGATCTTTCTAAAATGTCTCATTTTTATGAATAGTGAAAATTACTGAATTATAAATGAAAAAAAAAATTATTTATGAAGTTATTTTATATTTTTTATTAATTTCAATGTAAAATTAGTTCAATTATATATATATATATATTAATCCAATTTATTTCACTATAATCATTTTGATATTGAATTTATTTATAAAAACATTGTAAACATTTGAACATTTTTTCTTTAAAAACGTTCTTTCTCATCGTATATACGGAATTAATTTTAAATTAAAATTTTTCACTTATTTTAATAAAATTCAATAAAATTATTCCATATTTGGAATCATATTAATTTATATTATATAATAATTTCAACTTATATTTTTACCATAATGAATAGTAAAAATAGTAATTTTATTTTCTACAGTTAAGGTAAAAATGGATTTACTAGGGGTTAAACTAAAAAAATGGTTTAAATGACTTAATAAATTGTATAAAATATATTTTTTACCATATGTAAATATTATAATGTATAAACTTATATAATACTCTTGTTTTTATCCTTTTCATGGGAAAAATGTGTGAACACCATTTTCATTTCAAAAATTACAAGTGTGAAACTAATCGCGCCTATAAAAGGCCACTCACTCTCCTATATTATTAAGAACATAAAACCATTTTGGATTAGAAAATAACTGACCAAATCAATTACCAAATTCTATACCCTCATCCTATAACCCTTATTTTTTTCATAAATCCAAATAAAGAATACTTTTTGTGCAAACTTAATGTGGTTACCCGAAGAACAGGTAACATTCTTCAAAGAGTATTTTTATTTTATTTCTTCTGAGAGCTGCCTAGATTTTTATTAACCCATGATTATATAAGAAGATTAGTATCTTACATAAAATTAAATTTTTTATTTTAATTTGATAACCTAAAATCATCCCCACTTCCATCAAATGTATTATGAAATCATCATTAGTGTGTACGGCGGACTACCACATCAAAAACCGATGTCATTCATTTTACTATTACTATCTATCAATGTTCGGTATAATGATTCATATAAAGAATATATATTATATTTATAAGATAATTATACCTTTTTAGTGATTATATCATATATACCTTTTTAATTTTCTTTTTGTATGGGATACGAAAACGTCACTTGTGTGTACAGTGGACTACCACATCATGAAGTTAGGTGATTAGTTTTTCACTAAATATTTACATATAAGATAATAAGGATACATTTAATGAAAATATATGATATAAATGAAATAATTATGATATTAATTGAATATGTTTCATTATTAAATTATAATATATCATTTCCATTATTACCGTTTCACTCGCCGAAAGATGATGACATCGTTCGTGTATGTGTCAACTAGCACCTTCACGAAGCGATGTGACTATATTTTCATCACCAAACCATATGGATGAAATAAATAATTATATTTATGGAAATTATAAGGTATATATAATATTATTATAATTCTATAATGATAAAATAGTCCTTAAATTCTTTAAATAATGATCATTGAAAAATAGAAATATTACTCATGTGTATGTATGAACTTTTATCTCCACGATTGTAATGTAGTTTATTTTTCATAACCATATTTAGTGATTACTTTTAAAAGTTTAATTTATGTATATATATGATTATTATTTCATGTTTATTATTCTATATATGATTAAATAGTTACCTTTTAACTAAAATCAACCTACCAAAGTCATTTTTGACACATTAGAAACATATTGTCGAAACATCCAACATAAAATCAACTGATTATGTAATAATATATACCATGGTAATAAGTGAAATAAATGTAATAATAATATTTAAAAAATTTCTTAATATATTAAATAATTAATCTAAGTTTGTTATTCTGAAAGATTAATAACATATACGACGAGTCAGACTCAAGGTAATGGGTTTAACATCTCACTTTTTCATTCATGAGATATACGCCATATTCACCGCATATTTATTTCATGTGGTGTATATAATTCCATGTTTTTATATTATATCATGAATTAATTTATCTCCATGGTTTTTAAATTTTCATTTAATGATATTTATTTCTTGGGGCTTATGATTAAAAACTTACCAAAGTGATAAGGGTTTATTTCACAATCTCATCATTATTCCAGATTGTTTATGTTTGCATCTACCTTGAGGGAATAATTTGATATTTTTATATATAAATAAATGTATTTTATTATCATATGGTTATTCATAAAATTTTTAATCAATATTACCATTTATATACTCTTTGGTAATGAAAATTATTGAGAAAATATTTTTAAGAAAATTTTTCATTATTTCTCTCTTCAGTCAGAAATATTTTTTCATCAAAACCTGAATTTACTAAATAGGTTTTGAAAGATATTATTTACATTTTAAAGTTTAATTGTTAAATATATTATTAGAAAATTTTATTTTAAAAAAATTAATGGAATCTTCATGTCATTTTGAAAACAATTCCCATTTTGATTTTACCACAGATATGAGAGTAATATTTCAATTAATAGGAACATATTGAATGAAATTTTCCAAAATCATTATCACTCAATGTTTTATAACATATTTTAAAATATTTAAGGGTTATTTTTTAAGCAAAGTATTATTTTTTTTTTTGAACGTTTTGTTTTAAAAGGTGATCTTCAAAATGAAAATGATATTTCTCTCAAAAATGTTTTTAAGTATATTTTCCTGGTATATATATTCATCAATGACATAAACACTATATTTTACTTTTGAAAAACTGATAGTTTGAGTCATACCGGGAACACAGTGTATCATACATAGGTGTCGATTATTTCTACACATCAAAAATTGATATTTTGGATCATTTTATAAAGTATCAAAATAATAAAAATGTGTTTGATTAGTTTTTATTATGTGACTTGTGTTTTGAACTATAATATCATTTTAAAAAAATACACATTGATTCATACATGTATAACTGTGTGTTTAATTGATATGCAGTTGATTTTAACACATCAAAAATGACTAAAAGGTCTTTTTCCGAAAGTATCAAAACAATTTTAATGTTTTTTATTAGTTTTGACTATGTTAAGTTCTTTTTTTATTAAAATGTCTATTTTAACTGAAAAAACATGCATTTTGAGTCATACTGGTCACATCCTGTGCCTGTTTGATGTGAACCGGATTCCTGCACCTCAAAAATAACTTAAGAATTTTTTCCCTAATGTATCAAGACAATCCAAGAATGATTCATAGTTTTTCATTAAGTGAAACACGTTTTAAAATAAAATATAAATTTTAAATATACTATATACAATTTAATTAATATCAGGAACATTGTGTATTAGATTGAGTTGTGATTGATTCCTACATGTCAAGATGATTTATAGATCATTGTCCAAAATTATCAGAACAATCCGAATATGTTTTCTTGATTATGAATATGTGATGTGTTTTTTGAACAAAAATACCAATTTTAAATAAAAACAAATTTTGAGTCAAACCAGTCACACCATGTGTCATATTAATGAGTGGTTGATTCCTACTATGGGTGTAATTCTGGCCTGGAAGCCCGAAAGCCTGACTAGATCAGCCTGAAATCTAGAGCGTTCTGGCTTGACATTGCATGATTCGGGTTAGACTGGGCCTTAGCCAATGCAAGCATGCCCGCATGTCAGGCTCAACCGACATGAAAAAGCCTAGCCCACGAGCCCATACAATCCTCGTCTAGTACAAGGCCACTCACATAGAATAATACTGGGAAACTGCTAGTAGGGAGACTTGAACCACCACCACATGCTTCCAAGGCTGCATCTGGACAAACTGGTTCAAGCGGTGCATCAAGTTTGAAATTACCAGAATATATATAAATAAAAACACACACACACACACATATATATATATATATAAAGAATCATAATATATTAACAAAAAATGCTCACCCACTATTGTTCATGCATTTCCCCTCCTAGTTTATTTTTTAAAATTATGTTGCATCTTGCAAATATTATATATATTATATATACATATATAAATAAATTTAGAAAAAAAATTAACTCAACCACTATTGTGCACCCCTAAATAATATTATTTTAAAACATTAACATATTATTTATATATTCACATGTATAAATGTATTTAGAAAAAAAAATTACACACTCACTCACTACTCCACATGCACCCTTTATTCATTTTTTTAAGACACAATATATTATATATATAAATATTTTTAAAAAAATTAAAACATTAAAAATAAATGATTTAACATCATATATATATATATATATAATAACTCATTATTTATTAATAAAAAAACACACTCACCCACTGATGTTTGCGCACGCCCCACCTATTATTATTTTTTTATGTATGTTGCAACTTGCATATATTATATATACATATATAAGTAAATTTAGAAAAAAATTAACTCACCCACTCATGTGAACCCCTCATTAATGTTTTTACAACTTTAACATATTATATATATTCACATGTATAAATCTTTTTTTAAAAAAAATTTAACTAACCCACCCACATCTGTGCACCCCCAACCCCTCGTTAATTTTTTTTAACTTGGACATATTATATATATATATATATATTAACATATATAAGTCTCTTTTAAAAAATTAAAACATTAAAGAAATGTTTTAAAAAATGTATGAAAAAAGCTAATTTTTTTAAATAAACGTTTAATATAATTTTTTGAAAATGAATGTTTATAAAAAATTATTGAAAAAATAGTTACAAAAACTTCAATCCATTTAGATAAAAAATGAACAAAACCTGCAAATTCTGGTTTAAAATTACTAGAATATATATATATATATTATTAATATATATATATATTTATATATAGTTATATAGAAACTATTTATAATATATATATATTAACAAAAAAACACCCACCCACTAATTTCTGTGTGTGCCCCCTCCCACCTTATTTTTTTTTAATTCTCTTGCAACTTGCATATATTATATATACATATAAAAATATATTTAGAAAATAAATTAACTTGATAATTGTTAAGCACCCCTCAAAATTTTTATTTTAAAACGTGGACATATTATATATATATATATATATGCACTTGTATAAACCTATTTAGGAAAAAAAACATAACACCACACTCACTGTTGCACAACCTTCATTCATTTTTATAAAACTTTCACATTTTAGGTATATAAATCTATTTTAAAAAATTAAAACATTTAAAAAATGTTTTAAAATAAATTATGTAACATAATATATATATATATATAATAACTCATCATATATTAACTAAAACCCACACTCACCCACTGATTTGGTGCATCCCCCCCTCCTATATTATTATTTTTTTTATGTATGTTGCAACTTGCATATATGATATATATTATATATACATATAAAAATTAGTTTAAAAAAATTAACTCACCTACTCATGCGCAACCCTCATTAATTTTTTTATAATTTGAACATATTATTATATATATATGTATATATTAACATATATAAATCTATTTTAAACAATGAAAACATTAAAAAATGTTTTGAAAAGTTACAAAAATCTTTTTTAAAATAAAAATTTAATATAAAATTTTAAAACATAACATTTAAAAAAATTATTTTAAAAAACATTTACAAATACATCAATCACTTTAGAAATAAATTAACACACCCACCCACTACTATGCACCCCCAATCCCTCATTAATTTTTTTTAAAAATTATACATATTATATATATATTAAAAAATATAAATTTATTTTCAAAAATTAAAACATTAAAAAAATGTTTAATAACATTTTAAAATAAATGTTTAATATAAACATTTAAAAATTAATGTTTTGAAAAAAAAGATTAAAAAAACCTTTACAAAAAATAAATAAATCTATTTAAGAAAAAAATAACACACCAACCCACTGTTACGCACCCTAAACCCCTCATTAAATCTATTCAAAAACAGTTTAGTTGTAAAATGTAACTATTGATAAAGAATAAAATAAAATTTCTTAAAAAAAACGTTAAAAATTAAAAAACTATAAATATTAAAAAAAATGCATAAAATATTTTAATTGAAATGTTAAGAAAATTAATAAAAATTATAAAAAAATATGTTAAAAATTAGGTTTAAAAACATTATTAAATAATTAACAAACATTTTAAATAAAACATTTTAAAAAAAAATTTTAAAAATTCATTAAAAATTATTTTAAAATAAAATTTTAAAAAATTAACATTTTTATAAAAAACGTTTAAAAATGTTTTTAATTTATTTTATATTTTATTTTAAAAATAATAAAATAAAACAATGACAGGACCGAAAGGGCTGGCCCATTTCCCATCTCGATTGTTTGGGTCTGCATGAGGCCGAGCTCGGGCCACCTCAAGGAAGTGTTTGAGTCAGCCCATGCTGACCCAAATAGTGGTTCACATCTCGGATTTTTGGAGGGCAGGCCCGGTACAACCCAACCCGGTCCAGCCTGGGCCGAGCTGAAATAATACCCTTAATTACTACATATCACAAATGACATAAAGATCATTTTCTTAAGGTATCAAGATAATCTGGATGTGTTTAGTCAATTTTGAGTATGTGATACGTGTTTTGAACTAAAATGAAAATTATAAACTAAAAACTTTTACTTCTAGTCATACTAAACATACCTTGCATCAGATTGTGGTGTGGTTGATTTCCACACATCACACCATGACTTTTTATTCATCAATTCATTCAACATTTTGGGTTATCTAAAAATATTTAAATTTGAAGACCCATAATCATGAATGAATTGTAGAATAAAAATAAAAGGGGGTCATCATGAATTCCACATCCTTATTGATTGCATGATCTCCATTTTTCATCTTCATGATGTCTTTATACAATCATACATAATGTATTCTGATTATTCATTTCTAAAAAAATATTTCCTCTTGTGAATATGAGGACTATTAGCAGTCCAAGTAGTACTGTAAAATTATAAATAAACAATGTATTAATGATATTTTAAATGAAATTGTAATTATCATCATAAATACCTCTTCAGGGATGCCAGTTTATTGATGGAATATGATATATTTCATAAATTTACAAACATAATAACTCCAATATTTATCATTAGTTTGTTTCAAGCACTGAAAAAAATATTGAAAAAAATATTTATTTTTTATATATATGTTTTGATTGTGTAATTTCATTATATATACCCAAATACTTATCCATTTGTAGAATCGAATAGATTTTTGTGCTCACAGAACATCCTCATTCCATTATGTTGATGATAATTAAACACCACCTTATCATAAACAAATTTTCCTTAAAACATAACATTAAATTTTTAGAATGAAGTATAATGGTAAAATGTTTCATGTAGAGTTTTAATAATTGATAAAAAACATCATGTGTGGTTAGTTTTTAGGGTATCCATGCATTGGATCCAAAAAACAGTTCTTTGGAGTATCTAAATTAACTATAATGTGTAACCAATATTTCCTAAAAAATGAATAAGTAATGATAGGAATGAAAATATATTTTATCTGATTAAATTTTTTAGTTTTATGCCTGCATCAGGGGTATTAAGAATATTCTAACATATGTAAGTTTTGTTCCAAAAATTGTATCCAGTTTTTTCACTATTACTTCATATTTATTTGGTTCTGATGAGAATGGCTGTATAGATGTGATGTGAGGACTAATGAGTTAAAATTTCTATTAATAGGGTTTTCCATTAAAATAGTTTTGATATATACACCTAAAAAAATTATGAATATTATTTAGTCATAATTAACATAGTAGATCAGCTATTGAATAAAAAAATCATGAAAACATGCCTCATGTATGTATTTACAACTGGGTCTCCTAACCAATAATTCTGGATGGTTTCATTTACATTCTCAATACCAATATAGTTAGTAATGGAATATTCATACATCTATTCTTAAAAATCAATTATGGTTGTATCACCACTTTTCAACATTCTATTTGAATAAACCTTTAATGTTAGTAAATGAATAAGGTGAATAGGTGGGGTAAAGTTACTTTATAAAGATTTTTTGGATTATTTGGTTTATCCTTTTAATCATTTTGATTCAGCCTTCTATTTCACCACCTTTATTTTGTCCATCTATAATAACATTCCTCAGTTCATGAATGTTTTCATTAATTGTTAAATATTCTTCATAAAAAAATAAGTTTTAAATGAATACCTCCTTGTTGAAATGAATTTTACAAGATCTAATGACCATAATATGAAAGTTACAATAGCTTTCTCAGTCATATGAATATCTTCATCATCAAGTGAAATAGGTATATTGGTGATCAAATCATGAGATACTTGAATCCCCACTCTCACATGACCTATTGAAATTTTCTTGTTGTGTAGAATATCTCCTTGGATATTTTACATAGTGCCTCTCACAGTATGGTGATGGGTGGTTGTTGATTGATATAAATCACAATCATTTTCACCCTATAGAATATCAGTATAGGATAAGTACTAGTGTCTTCCTAAGTCACATTTCATAGAAACAATTATGAAAATATTGACTGCTGATTTAAAGATAGCCCTTTAAGGGGAATGGCTCACCTCTAAGCTAGTGGAGCTATAGAGGATCTTTATGTAGTGGGTTTTTTGTGTAATTTATTCTCTTTGATTCATTCCTATAACATTTTATAATAAATCTTACTTCAAATTAATTTTTTTCTCTAGTTAATATATTCATTCCTACATCTCTTCTAATTACTTATTTTTCCTCTGTATTCATTTATTTTCTCAAAATATGTTCTGGGTGACACCCCAAAACCCACACCCCTCACACGACCATACTGTTCTAGATACATTAAGGACACTAATAGTAGTTTTTCATCTGGTACAATTGATAATTATTCTTATGTTTAAGTTAGATAAAAAATATTGGAAAATAATTAATCATTATTATATAATAGTAATTTAAATCAAAAATATTATTATGTCATACATACACATGATTCCCACAACTTTTGTGTGTTTTAATCTATTAGTATCCCATATTTATTTACATGTTCCTCCTTCCAAGGAACATGTGTGGGAAGGAAGTGGATTTGGAGTTTGATTTATAAATCTTAATATAAACTAAGGGACAAAATTATTTTTTTGTTTCATTACATATAAAATTATTACTGTAGATTTAAAATATGTACTATTTTATCAAGTGAAGTGTTCCCCATCCTTGATTAATGATAGGGATATGTTAGTTTTAGTGCAAAATTCTTATTATCCACACTCATTTCTTATTTCATAAATTAACAATTATTAATCAAAGTGATTAATACACATATTTTCACGAAATGATTACTAATCACAATATACCTAAAAATATGCCTACTCATGATGACTAATAAACAGATACCACAATTGTTAGTTTATTAGGGATACATACATCTATGATGGGTGTGGTTTTATTTTCGATTCAGTATATTTGAGATGGTACATCATAATAATTTTATTAAAGTCTATATGAGCCTTTTCAATGAGAATTAATAAAAAAATTAATTCGTTATTCATCTACTATAAATGCACTCTACAAGGGATAATGAAGAGTAAATCATTTTTCATTATTTTCTTTTTTATTAAAATAAATAAAGTATTGAATAATTTTGCCTTAATATCTTCCCAAATTAGTTCCTTAAGCTTGAGCACAACATTATTCCATGAATATATATCAACAGGAATGCGCATTCGAGTGGTTAGCCTAATGTAACTACTGAACATGGCCTTTTGGGGGTAATAGGTTTATTGTGTGTATTCCATCCAAACTAAAATTGTATGTATTTATTTCATGTCTTCATAATTTTTTTCTAACACCATCACACTATGGTGATCCTGATTTTTCTATGATATTGGTTGTTCAAATTATACCATTTATTTGGCTTCAACATCATCAATATGTTGTTTTAATCCATTGGTAGCATCAATATACTTAGAATCTTGTTGTTCCTCTATAGTTGGGGCTTCAACATATTGGTAAAGATGTTGTTCCTCGTGATCGAGAGCATCGACATGTGAATATGTTGTTGTTTGCAGAATTGGTTTAACATTTAATTTTGATTAAATAAATTTTGTAGTGAATAAATAATAAAATGATGCAACAAAATGTATATTATAAAAAATATATATCCTAATTATTGAACTCTCTATTTTTGAAAGGATTATGAAATATGACCCGTCTATCGAGTATCAAAATCCCCTAAAGGGTCTCCTTTGACATAAAATACCTCATCTACATTAGAAAGACTAAAAAATGATTGTCAAGTCCTAATAAAAGGGTTATTCGTAGTTGAATTGACATCTTACCCTTTAGTGGTTTTTGTTGATAACAGAATAACTAAACACTTTTTGTTTGTTGGATTTTGAATAAAAAATACTTATACTTCCTATGATGCCATTATAAGTGGTCCATCTTCGTACCCTTACTAAAATCAACTTTCAAGAATCCTAATTAATCTATTTTAACTACACTCCAACTATCATCCCACTTGTATTGAAAAATTGGCACTTGGAATGTTTTATAATTAAACTCCAATATTTTTTGGTGATTCCAAAGTATGACATATTCATATAAATTGCATTTTATTGCTTGGTAGCAGATAAATGCATCACTTCATCCATAATTTTAAATCCTCTATTTTTCATGGTACAACATTTATCGTGTTTATTTCTATAGAATGTATAATCATTAATTACATAACCATAATAAGATAATACATACACACTTGGTCCCTTAGCTAGCCATGAAAGATGTTCTAAAATTGAATCTGGTTTTTTAGTTGAATCCTTAAAATTTTGGTCTTAAAATCATCATATAAACTATTTTTTATGTGTATTTGAGATCCATATTTCATCCATTGATGGATTCAAATGCCTAAGAATTGTATTTTGGGTTTCGGTATATGGTGAAACCTATTTACTATTATGAAAAATGTTAAGGTGATCCTACTCCCACTCTGTAACAGTAATTGTCACAACATCCAATCTAGAAATTCCTTCACCCACAAGCTTCTCGGTGTGAAAATATTTTTATAGAACAATACATTCCACATGGGATAGGTAGTCGGTATTGAATTCAATGGATTCCTCCACAACATAACACTCCACTATAAAACCTTCTCACTAACTTTTATTTATTGAAATTACCATTCAAAATATTCATATAAGTTAAATGGGGTGAATCCATCAATAATGTAGAGGACCACATAGTCCAATCACTCTTACCCAGTGAACCACCATATCAAAGAATTTCTATCGAAATAACATCTCTAATTCACATAATATGACAAAAATTTCCTTTTTTATTGTTGTTAATTTCTTCAGGTATATAACTTTGTTGCATATATTTTAAAGAAGAAACATAGCTCAGTTAACGTATGATGGGAATTCTTGGAAAAAATTTAATGTAAAGCTACATGCATTAGATCTTTCATCAAAACATTATATTCATGTGATTTCAGGCTCATTAAATTTAATTCAGTATTTCACACAATATTATTGATATTCGATGAATACCCCTATGGAACTTTTTTATCATTCAAGAAGATGGAAAAATAATATATCACCTTCTTGGAAAGAGTGTATGTATCCGGAGGGAGAAATTTCCGTTTTTTACTCTTCACAAGTTCCATTTCATCTTGTACCCCCATGTAATTCATGTCTAAACTATCCTTAATTCCATCAATTTTTTGTTTTCTTCATTTTAGAAATGTTTCAATGACACTATCAAATACATATTTTCCACATGCATAACATCGAGAAAATTATTGACTTATAAAAAATTACATTATAGTAATTCTATAAAAATAGATCACTTTTTATGATTAGTTTTTTTAAGGTTTTTTTTTAATGTTTACCAAAATTAGTTCCCATAAATTTTACTTTATCAAAAATTTGATCACTTGTTAGTGGATATGGTGTTTTATGCGCTTCTGAAATCCCATAAAAGGATTTTATCCAAGATCGATACTTATGTCACTAGGGTAAAAATATGTGATTTCCTAGAAACACTATTTTGACCAATGTTTCAACCTAATTGAATGTGTACCTTGTTCACAAATGGGACACCCTTGAGATCCTTTAATGTTATATCCAAAAAAAATCTATAATAATGAAATTCATTTATCATCCCATACAACATGGATCTTAACATCAAATATTCATTTTTTTAAGCATCATACAATGTAAAATTGAATCCCATAATAATTTCAAATCTTCAATCATTGGATCCAAATAAACATTAATATCATTACTCAGTTTTTTTGTTCATGATATAAGAAGAGATATAATAATGTATTTTTGTTTCATGCATAAAGACAGTGTAAAGTTATAATTTACCAATATATCCATCCATGTGGTATGAATTATGATTTGAAAACCAAAATGATCCACTCCTTTTTTAGATAGTGAAAGACAATGGTTTCTTAGCTTGCTCCAAAATTTAGAATACTCATGATCAATTTTTTCCACTAAGGATATTCTGTCAGGTGATGATGTTGCCCTTCTTGATTTCATGTATATGTGGTCCATGTCAATAGTCTTGTAGTCTCCTCATTTCTATATAGGAATCTAATCCTTGGAATGATTTTAAAGTTCCATACAACATTCATAATAATTTATAAATATTTATTGTAGTGAGAAGAACCACACTTTGGACATTTTTTATGTAACATGGGGTCCTTGAGAAATAGTATACAATCATTTGGATAATCTTGTATTCTTTCATAGATAATACCCATTTAACGTAGAATTATTTTAGTGTCATATGTTTGGAAAGGAAGCGCATTATATTATGGGGTCATATCATTCAAGAGAGAAAGTAATTCAGTAATATTGATGTCACTCCATCTATTTCCAGACATTAAAATATATAGCTTCAGTATGGCTGACAATGTTGTATATTTAGTACAACCAGCATAATATGGCATCTCTTAACAACTCTTTAACATCTCAAAAAAATTACAATCATGAAGTTCATCTTCAGCTGTCATTGTAATTTGATCAATACAATCTTCATCATTGTTCACACATTTAATCATATCCTCAATATGGTATTCATCATGGTTCACACTTATAATCATGTCGAATGATCCATAAAATGTATTCTTATCCCAGTCACTATCTATATTCACATTTTCATCATTTTTAGTCCAAAATTTATAACTTTGATATATTCTGTGACAGATCAATTGTTATTCTAACTCCTATGGACTAATTAATCTTGAAAAACAATAGTGTAAACATGGAAAAAGTATTTGAGAAGGGTCATATGCATGATATTTTGAGAAGATGATAAACTGTTTCACCCAATATTCATACTCTTTTGCCATACTATTGGCATATAAACTTTTTTGATTCATATGCATCCTATTTGATTATGTAATATAAATATTTAACAAAATAAATAAATAAATAAATAAAGTATGATAATGGAACCCATAAAAGGACATTCTTAAAGAATCAATTAAACTAAAAGAAGTCAATTTTATAATACAATAAGAGATTAATGGTGTGGACTGAGATTTTTTTATAGTGGTGGAAATCATTGAAGTAAACAAATGTGTGATATATATAAAGTTATAAAAAATAAAATTATATTTTTTTTCTTTTGAAAAAACTTAAAGATTGCGGACAGTTTCTATAACTTTGTTTGGTTGGAGTAAAACATGAGGGAGTATTTTATGATTATTCATTTATTGACTTAGTACATAGTGGGCCCTATGGTGTTTTAGTGATAGGTTTCTTGTGTAAAATCCCATTTTTTCAGGCACATACCTCTTTCAGTTTTTTTAAAACCTCTTTTGTTTGGTTTTCCTTTGTATTTAAAAAATGGTGATCGAGATACTTTTGAGGATGGAGATCATTTGATGGGGAAAATTACTTAATGTTTTGGGATTTTTGTTCTTTTCAATTAATAGTTTCTAGGTATAAATGTGTCAAAAGGGTCATACGAGAGTTCTCGTTGAGTTGAAAAGCTCCACAGGTGGTTCGGGTTTTCAAGCAAAAATTAGGGTTGAGAGTAGTTTACAAGAAATTTACACATCATGAACCTATTAAATTATATGTAAATCTCACAAGGTATATATTTTGAAATATTTTAGTATTTTAATTGGTTACAAATTTTGAACCTATAGCATGATGTATAAAAATATGGACTAGATGATGTTGTGAATCGATTCATGACATGAAATAGTTACACACTATCAAGCTGGTTCACATCAAGTAATGTTCGATCAGGGTTTTTTCACCTAAGGAAATTATTTTTTCAACATAAATCTTAAATTGATATATACATTATGTGGAAGGGTTCGTGTTGTGTATTTATCAAGCTCAGTGGTTTTAAAACCCTTTGATGTGTACAGTATTTTTCTCATCCATGTTCATCCCTCCTCTATTGAGCCCTAAGTGACTCCAGGAAATTTTGGAGTGCCTTGTTCCATTCTAGATGTATCAATCAATAATCGGATCCACAGTTTCTTTTTATGATCTTCTTCTCCATCGTTCTTATTAGTGTTACCTATTGGATGCATTGTTTGATTTCTAGATAAAGGTAGGTCGTCCAAAACCAAACCCTATAATTTTTTTCTATTGTTCAAATATGTAAAATATTATTTGATGGTGCCAACACAATGTGCACATTAATTAAATAAATAATGGATGATGGTAAATCTTGTTTAGATTAATTATTGGGTCCCTTTAGATTTAATGATGTTGAGACATGAATTACATCTACTCATAGGGAGAGCCAACCATAGAATAATAATGTATCGGATAATGGATGAAAGTATGTTTAAGCATGACATGATACCTCAGGTGATTTCTAGTGATTGATCCTCCAAGAAAAATGGTTAAACTGATTATTGAAAATGCTGGTGATATCTTGGTAAAAATTGGGTGTGAATACTATCATGGAAATGACTTCTAATATAATTTAATGAATAAATGGGTAATTGAAATACAAATGGTAATTGGTAGGGTTAACCATTGTGGATTATGGTATGATGTTTTGATTTCATTCCATTATAATTTGGGTTCTGATTCATGGTAAAATGGTTATATATAGGGCATATCCTAGATGATAAAATTATTATATAGAGGGTTGGGCCTGGATGATGATATACTTATAAAGATGGATTAGCCTAGTTATGTTGTAAAGCTTATAGGGCTTTCCTCAGTTATGCTGTAATGATTATATAGAGGTATTTTTATGGTTATGTGGTTATTCCATGTATTTGTGGTTATGAATGGCATGGTTGTGCTACATAATCAGAGATATTCCATTATAGTGTGGAGGAAGGTTGATTATTTTTTTATATTAATTGATTAAGTAATATACATGTTTACTGATTTCTTACATGCACTTATTATCGATCTCATTTTTTTAGACATGGTGGTGTTAATATACTATGTTTTTCTTACACCCTATTTGAGCTTGCTTTTGGTACCTAAATAGATTACATGGATGCAGGTTTGGATAAGTGCAATGGACCTTGTAGCTAATTGTAGATTGTTGGATGGGTTAGAGATTGGAGACAGACCGACATGGGGATCGAGACCAGGGACTTGAGTTTGATAGTGTGCTCATGGACGTTTATCTGTATAAAATTCATTTTGACACTTATATACATTCAATTATTTCTTTACATTGTTATTATTTAATTTTATTAGTTCATCTGTTACCTTCCAGTTGTATGCTGTACTATTTATGCTATTTCAGTTACCCGGATATTTGTTATTATTTCTAATTAATATTATGTTGCAACTCTATACCAGGGTGTATAGTCTCTCTACTATACTCTTTACACCCACACTGTTATTCCTAACCCGATGGTGTGTGGGTAGGCATGCTTGAGGTCCAGTAACCAATTTAATTTAGCCATGTGAGAGAGTACAAGATCAAAGGATATTATAAAGTGGTATGAAAGGAGCAGGGTTTTTTTCTTTTCTATTGCTTTACCATTTTTGAAAGGTAGAACGGATTCTAAGATGTGTTGAGAATTGGTAATTATCTTGTGAATGGAAGTATCTAACCCATGTACAGGGGAAAATATGAGTTCCCCAAGTTGGTATTTTTGTTCATGATGTTTTCTTGTTGTGGTTGATGTTATTTCACCTTGGTTGATTCATATATTGTGTGATGTTATTGTTTCTAGAAATTTATACTTGTGTCCTAGTATGACATGAGATGTTTGTGCATGCATCATGATAAGAACATTAGGATATATCATAACATGCATCATTCCTAAAAAATACATATTTTGTTCATGTGATATATTTTCCTGTATGAACTATGAAATTATATATCTGTTATATCATATAAATGGAAATGAAATATCTATTACATCATGAAAATGATTTTGTAAATTCATATTTAGAGAGAATATTAAATAGTGTTTCTCTATTTTTGTAACCTATTGAGGTTGACCTTGTTATTATCTAGTGTTATAAGGAGTTTGTTTGTCTTATTGATAAAACATATCCTCATCATCTTTGAGTTGAG
Organism: Viscum album; assembly: GCA_963277665.1. NCBI lineage: Eukaryota > Viridiplantae > Streptophyta > Magnoliopsida > Santalales > Viscaceae > Viscum > Viscum album. The sequence continues at coordinate 1,865,942,402 of OY728164.1, read as the reverse complement.
CTTCAAGAGAGTGGTAATTATCATGCTCCTAATGCACCTAAACTGGAGCTTCCTATAGCTCATAAGGTTCAGATGGACCTTCATATTCATGATATATTCTTGAGGGTTATGTGATCCATGGAAAGGTGTTTTGTTTGCTCTGTGACTTTAACGTATGAACCAAAGAGAGAGTTTCAGTTGCAAAATTCACCTATGTCCACTGGGGAGGGGGGCCCCTAGGGGGGGCGCATTCTAGATTGAGTCAGCCCGTATAATCTTCAAGCACCTCGAGACACCAATAGATAAGAGGAAAAATCCTGATTCATATATGCTTCATAGACCTAAAAAGTGTTGGTGGCACATTTTATGGAAATATGAATAGTAAGAGGAGTTATCCTAGAAGGATTTCAAGGTGAATTTTTTAGTCCACTTCTATCATGAGACATTGAGGGATGGGAAGTATCGTGATTTTATATATCTAAAATAGAAGGAAATGTCGATAATAGACTATGCTAGATGTTTTATTTACTCATATTGGTTTTCACCATCTCTAAATACTTCTGAGATCTCTAGGGTGATACATTTTTAGGATAGGCTTATCTATGAGATCAAGTCACCAATGAACATCTTTTATTGAGTGGATTTTCAAATGTGATGAATTAGGTACACATCATGGAAGGGAATCTAAGAGAGGTCATGGGTAGTGGTTGGGTTGTTTCTGTAGTGCGAATTGGGGGCTTTTATTCTGGTGGTAGGAAGTGCCTCTATGACAGTTATAACTAAGGAAATATTGGGAAGAGAATTTTGGGAAGTGCATAGATATCTCAGGACCATGTTCCATTACATTACTACCAATGTGGAATTTTTAGCCAAAAGAGGGATCAATTTTCATACCTTTATTTGGAGTGTTATGCTTATGGTTGGTTGGGACACCTATATATGTTTTGTAGGGGCATTCAGAAATACATTAGTGGAAGGGTATCAAGATTGGTATGAGATTCTAGGAAAGACATAGCTACCTCTCAACAGAATGGAAGCTGGAGTTCAACTAAAAATTATTTTTGAGGAAGGGGATGAGGTACCAATGTTTAGGAGGGGAATACCGAAAAAATGGAATAGCTTAGGGGGTCAGAATGGTTCTCAGGGTAGAATGGAATGTCAACTACAAATTATAAAGTCTAATCTAGCTAGATTTGATGTAAGAACTTCTACCATCATAGGTACAATTCTTATATCATCTACCGTTTCTTACTCTTTTTGTTTTGAAATGGTATATTCACATTCCTTTGTATCTACTCTTTTTTTAAATGGTTTGTTCTTGGTTTTGGAAATCTTAGATGGCATCTTGACCATTAATACACCATTGGGAGTGTGGTCAGAAAATATCAAATGTGGTTAGCCGTATTCTCTAGAAATTGGTGGTTAAAATTAATTTTAGGAACCATTTATTCTATAAATGATAGGTTTTGATTTGATTCACGGTATGGACTAGATAGTTCTATACCAGGATCATATCAAATATTATCGTAGGAGAGTTACCTTTTATCTCTAAATGGAGAAATCTATTTTCAACAGGGTGAGTGGGATATTCAGGCAGACTGTACATGACTAATTCAGTGTGGATTGGACTGTTTCATGGATTGAATAGCAATAATTTCTTTGGATGATGGGGGAATGGGTAAGGATACTTTCCCTCTGGTGGTAGACCATTTTTATGATGTATTTCCAGAAGTGTTCTACATCTTACCAACTGAGTGAGAGATTTATTTCATGATCAATTTGGTGTTGTGAGTAATGAAATTTTATATCATAACTTACAATATGTTACCAATAGAGCATCCGGACTACAAGGTTCAGTTTGAAGATCTGGAAGCTAAAGGTTTCATACAGCCTAGTAAATCTCCATGGGATTCTCTAGTTATTTTCAACAAGAAGGCTGATGGGACTTTGTTCTTGCATGTGGATTATCAGATATTGACTCAGATGATGATAAAAAATTGGTATCCTCTTATTCACATTGATGAAATCTTTGATCAACTGAGAGGTTCTAACATATTCCCCCTAATAGATTTGAGATCAAGATACTTCTAGTTGAGGGTTTGACCATCATACATACCTTTGACTGATTTTAGGATCATGTATGGATTGTATGAGATTTTTGTAATGTCATTCAGTCTCACAAACACACCAAAAATATTCATGGACTTGATGAAATAGATCTTTCATTATTTTTTAGACTAGTTTTTGGTGATTCTTTTCAATGAAATATAAGTGTACTCTCAGTCTTTAGAAAATACTGCCCAACATCTTGGAATCGTCGTGAGTACATTGAGTTAGAATCATATTTGTACCAAGATCACCAAATTTAATTTATGGATTGATAAATTCCACTAATTTATTCATTTCATCTTGAGGTAGAAGTGTGAGGGGAACCAGAGAAGCTTATATATATGAAATATTTGGAGATTCTAAATAATGTATTCAAGATTCATAACATTCTAGTTTTAATGGGTTTTTATCGATTCTTTATCCATGAATTTTCTCTTTTGGAAGCATGGTTGTCTAGGTTGGCCAAGAAAGGAGTGAGTTTTGTTTGGTCAAATGATTTTGAGTGGGATATTCAGGAGCCAAAAGGTAGGATAACCTCAAACCTATCCTCACATTACCTATAAAAGGTAAAGTATATACCCTGTAATTTGATGCATTTGGAGTTGGACTCAGAGTAGTTCTGATGCCATAGGATTGAGTGGTTGCTTATGGATCAATAAATTTGAGACCAAAAGAGAGTAATTAACCTAATTAGGATCTAGAGTTATATTTAATGGTACATTCCCTAAGATCATCGAGAAAATATCTTTTGGGAGATTTTTTTTAGTGTACATGGACCACAAGATCCTCAAGTATATATTTTCTCAATGGGAGCTAAACCATCAGCAGAATAGGTGGGTTAAGTATTTACTGTCTTTTGGAATTGAGTTGGATTATACACCAGGTAAGGGAAACATTGTTGTCGATTCCTTCAGCTAGAACACATATACAGAGGTATTGTGGGATTCTTCTAATGATTGGAAGATGATATCACTCTATGCAGATAAGCATCTAGATGTTCATGAGTCTCAGGGACGTGTATCTCTCACTCTGAAATCTGTTATACTCATGACTCTTGACCAAATCAATATAGAGCAGTTATCTAATACATAGGGATTGGTTCTAAGAGATAGCCTATATGGTGGGGATCCACTATCTAGATAGTATCTTGGTAGTGTAAATCCTATTATTTTTCATGGATGAGTAAGGGCTCTTATAGGTTTTTACAAGAAGATGAAGATATATGTTTATACTTCTTGATGGGTAGTACATCCTGGTTAAACCAAGATGTATCATGATCTCCATTAATAGTACTGGTGGCTAGGAATGATGAATGAGTAAGTGGGAATTTTTGAAATATGGTTCACATGTTATTAGGTGAAAGTTGAGCATCAGAGGCTTGAGGGGAAATTTCATCCTCTTCCCATTCTGGAATAGAGATGGGATGATGTAACTATGGGAGATGTGATAAGCTTACCAGTGACTCCCCTTATGAACTATGTAGTATGGGTGATCATTTATCAACTGATGAAGGTATACCACTTCTTACCTCAGTGAGACCTTCACTGTAGATGATCTGGGTAGTCATTACAAGTATTAGATAGTTTTATTGTATGATGTTCTAAGGAGTATCATTTTAGGTAAAATATTTATTTCATGTCTTGGTTCTGGAAGGTTCTTTAAAAGACTCTGGCATCAAAGGATCTTCTATGTACAACCTATCCTCCATAGAAAAATGGATAATATGGGTAGTCTATTTGGATTATGGAGGATATTTTACAGGATTTTGGATTGTATTTTATTGGTTTGTGGGAGAATAATATGGAACTTGTGGAGTTTTCATATAATAACAGATTCTAGGAATCAGTCAAGAAGGAACCTTTTGAGTCTTTTTATAGTAGGTTGTACCATTCACATCATTTTGGGTAGGGGGTAGGTGAGTTAGTGTTTGTTGTACTTAGTCGTACACATGAGATGTTTCAGAAAATTTAGATGATCTGCAGGTGGTTAATGACTATGTAGAGTGGGAATAAATCTTATTCATACCATCAAAGATGATCTATAAAGTATGAGGTTGGTCATTGTTTTTTCTATTAGCTCTCACCTATGTCGTGGCGAAAACATATCAAGAAATAAGGAAACATAGCACCCAGGTTTTTCAGGTTGTTTGAGATAGTAGAAAGCATCCTTCTAGTGGTGTAATTATTATCCCTTCCACAGTGCTAAAATTCCATGCATTATATGTTTCATGTGTCACATATTCAGAGATATCATCCTGACCCTTCTCATGTGGTAGATGTTGATGAAATCAATCTTGGTGTAGATACATCCTTTGAGGATAACCTGATATGAATTGTGGACTATAGTGAGAAGTATCTCTAGGGAAATCTTATACCTCTAGTTTTAGGGAAGTGAAAGTGTGGTTTTTTTCAAGAGAAGATCTTGGATAGGGAATCTAATATGTGTTCATAGTCAACATACTTGTTTTTCAAGACCCCACAATGATTCTTGGAGTTGCTTAGGGATGAGCTGTTATATGGTGTGGAGGCTGTAAGATATCATCTTTTACAAGTTATTTCCCTATTTTATTTTTTCATCCAACCTATGTTTTCCCTTTTCCTTCATCATTGAACATTGGTGGTCATTATTTTTTGAGGATAGAGGGAATTTTATGGGGAAAAGGACCTAAAGTTCATATATGAATATTTTTTTAAATTAATGGTGTCTGAGTATAAACTTTCCAAAAGAGGAATATGAGGGTTCTCCATGAGTTGAAAGGCTTCAGAGGTGGTTTTTGTTTTCTAGTAAAATATAGGTTGAGAGAAGTCTACTTGAAATTTACATGCCATAAAAATGTTAAATGACATGTAAATATTACTAAGAAGACGTCAAAATTTGGTTTAGGATGTGAATTGGTTACATATAGTGAACATATTTCATGACATGTAAATAGGTCCAGGAAGACACCATGAATTAATTCATGATGTGAAATAGTGGTACACCATGAAACCGGTTCACATTATGTAATGTTATATTGGGGGTTTTCCACCTGAGGCAACGTGTTTTTCGGCATAGATCTTAAATTTTGAAATACATGTTTTGAAAGGGGTAAACATGTTATATTTCATAGCCACATTGAATTTAAAACCTTTCTATACCTGTAATATTTTTTCTCATCCACAAGCATCCCTCCTCTCTCAATCCCTAGGCGACTGTAGGTGATTTTAGAGTTCATTATTCCATTCTAGACATATTCATCAAGATTTTTTCCCCATTTCTTCTTATTATCTTAATATTTATTTTTCTTATTTTGTTTACCTATTGAAATAATATTTTGATCTCTAGATAAAGGTATGTGGTCTAAAAACAAAACCTATGGTCTATTTCTAGAGTTCAAGTATGAGAAATATTATGTGATTACACCAAAACAACGTGTGCATTAATTAATTGAATAATGGATGATGATAATTCTTGTGTTGGATTATTCGTTGGGTCTCCTAGTATTCAATGGTGTTGATACCTAGATTATATTTACCCATAGGGTGAGCCTACCCAAAAATAATAATGAATTGGATAACGGATTAATGTTTGTTTTACCATGACATGAGACCTTAGGTAATTTATATTGATAGTTTCAATTTGGAAAATGGTTAAACAGATTATTAAAATGGATAGTGATAATTTGGTAATAGTTGAGTGTGTAAACTAGTATAAAAATGGATTAAGATATAAGTTAATGAATAAATATCTAATTTAAAGACAAATGGTAATTATAAAAAATAAACATTATGGATTATGATATTATTTTTGGAGAAACATCGGGATGAGATGTTCTATAGTGTGGAGGTTGTAAGATCTCTTCTTTTACGAGGTATTTTCCTCTTATTTTTTCATCAAAACTATTTTTTTGGGTTTCCTTAATCTTTGAACCTTGGTGGTAAATATTTTTTTGAGGATGGAGAGAATATGATGCGGAAGATGACCTAAAGTTTAGAGATGAATGTTTTTTTTTGAATTAATGGAGTCTGAGTATAAACATATCAAAATGTGAATATAAGGTTTCTACATGATTTGGAAGGCTTCATATGTGGTTTTTTTTCAAGTAAAAAAGCTAGGTTGAGAGTAGTCAACTAGAAATTTCTATGACATAAACCTATTACACGGCATGTAAATGTTTCCAAGAAGATATTAGAAATTGGTTTAGGATGTGAATTGGTTACATAGAGTGAACCTATTACATGACATGTAAATATGTCTAGGAAGTCACCATGAATTAATTCATGATGTGAAATACTTATACACCATGAAACCAGTTCAGGTTGTGTAATGATCGATTTGGTTTTTTCCACATGAGGAAATGTGTTTTTTAGCATAGATCATAAATTTAGAAATACATGATGTGAAAGGGTTAAAAATAGTGTATTTATTTTGATCGTAGATTTTAAAAACTTTCTTTACATATAATTTTTTTTCTTATCCACATGTAGCCATCCTCTCTCAATCCCTATGTGACTCTAAGTGATTTTAGAGTGCCTTCTTCCATTCTGGACATCCCAATCAAGAGTCTAATCCCCAACTTCTTCTTATGATTTTATTATCCATTGTTCTTGTAAGTGTTGCCTATTAGAAGAATTTTTTGATCACTACATAATGTTAGGTGGTCTAAAAACCAACCCTATAGTCTATTTCTATTATTCAATTATGTGAAATATTATGTGATTGTGCCAAAACAACATGCACATTAATTAATTTAACAATTGATGATGGTAAATAATGTCTTGGGTTATTTTTTGGGTCCCTTAGTATTCAATTATATTGATTCCCAGCTTGTGGTTACCCCTGGTATGATCCTACCCTAGAATAATAATGAATTCGGTAATGGATTAATTATTTTTTTACCATTACATGAGACCTCAGGTAATTTATAGTGATAGTTTCACCATTGAAAATTGTTAAACTGATTATTGAAATGGATAGTGATAATTTGGTAATAATTGGGTGTGAAAACTAGTACAGAAACAACTTAAGATATAAGTTAATTAATAAATGGGTAATTGAAAGATAAATGGTAATTAGAAAAAATAACCATCATGGATTATGATATGATGTTGTGTTTTCTTGCCGTTATGACTTGGGATCTGATTCTAGTAGAAGTGCTTTTATAGAGGTCTTGGACAGGATGCTAAAATGATTATATAGAGGGATTGTCCAAGTTATGTTGTAATTATTATAGGGATTGGCCTAGTTATTCTTTAATTCTAATAGTTCTTGGCCCAGTTATGTTGTAATGCTTATACATAGTTCTTTTCCCATTTATCTGATTATGACATTTTTTGTGGTCATTGATGGCATAGTTGTGTTGCATGCTCAGAGATATTACATCATGGTACTGAATTAGGGTGATTATTGTATTATATTAATTAATTAATTAATACATCTGTTTATCACTTTATTTCAATAACTTATTATTATACTAGTTTTTTTAGGCATGGTGGTGTCTACATACTATGTTCTTCTCATACCTTATTCGGGCAATGTTTTGTACCCAAACTAATTACATGGATGTAGATTTTGATAAGGGGAAGAAACCTTATAGTTTATTTTTGGTTGCTCGATGGGTTGGAGCTTGGAGATGGGACCGACATGGGGATCCAGACTGATGACTTGAATACATTATTGTCAGCATGGTATTTTATTTGTATTATTATTATTTTAAAACATATATATATTCAAGATTATCATTACAATGATATTATTTGACTTTCTTGATTCATCCTTCACCTTCCAGTTATATGTTGTACCATTTTTGATATTTCAATTACTTTGATATTTCAGTTACATTGATTTTTATTATTGTGGTCTATTTTTGTTTTGTTTCAACTTTTTACTAGGAGGTATAGTATCTCCACTATATTCTTTACACCCCCACAGGTAGTCGGAAACCTATTGAATATGGGGAGTCATGCTTTAGGTCAAGTAACCAAACTAATTTGATCATGTGATAGAGTTTGGGATCAAGGGATTTTAAAGCTTAGGTGACAAATTTGATCCTTTTTCCAATGATGAAAATGTTGATAGGGACCAATCACATGGTCTGGATAACCCAATGTTTGAATAAACACTTGAATTTAAAAATAATGAACTAGAAGTATCTAGATGGGGTTCTCAAGCTTTTTTAAAACCCAAAGAACAATCTAATCGGTGTTTTATGAATGCTTTAAATTTAAATAATTCACGTGTCTAGGATTAAGGTTCAAAGAAAAACAATGAAAAATTTATAAATAAATATATATCCCATCCTTAATTTTTTGAAACATATTTTAAAGATTTTTCAAAAAGGAAAATGAAATTAGTAATATAAAATTCCATTGAAGTGATTTAAATGTGGATATATTGTACATTTGACTACAAATTTTCAAATTTTTAAACAAAAGGAAAGTGAAAATGAATATGAGTTAACAAGAAGATCACATAAGAAGAATACTAAAAAGTTTAGTAAAATAAATTTTCTCTTATAGAGAATGGATAATAATTTCTTAAAACACAAAAACATATATTTATTATCTTAATTAGATGATGAGGAAAGTGGTCATTATGATACTGAAGTTGAAACAGTAAGTAAATCAAAGGTGAGGTTATAGATTTTGAAAGTTAATGATGATGTATTCACTATAAATAAAGATAATGGTGATGGAAATGATGTAAATTATGAAATGATAAGCTCCCAGTGTGATCAGTACATGTTCACATCAATGAAAATATAAAAAAATTAGGGTTATTTTTCTATTAATAGAAGAAAATGGGAAGAATTGTTTGGTTTTAATCCATGAGAGTTGGAAGGATACCTGGAACATACATTCTACTTCCACAAGATTAAAGTTTGATCTAAGATCTCACTCCAAAATTTTCTCAAGATAGAAGGAGTGGGAAATTTAGGGTGACCAACACTTATAGGTGGTGAAATGACACATATGACAAGTATCGGTCACTCAAACATTCACACTCCATCCAAATTCTATGGTGAACCAAGTGATAGTCGAGTAGTGTGTGATGGTGGTGTTATATCATGTATGCAAGATAGGTGACGCATTGTTCAAATCCATTGAAAAATTTAAAAACACCCAAAGAAAAACTAAAAATGTTGAAATCTTGAATGGTGGATAATAAGTCACGTACAATCAGATTTGGAAGTATGAGTTCGTCGAAGGGAGAGCATGCAATGGTAAGGGAGGGCAGTGAGGAGAGATGGTGAATGATGGTGAGGGAGATAATGCGATGGTGATAGAGAGATACAGTGAGGGCATGCATTGGTGTGGGAGAGCACGTGAAAATGAGAGAGAGCATGCAACACCAATGGAGGGAGAGTGGTGGTGAGGGTACGTTGCGGTGAGGGAGAGCGAGGAAGAGTGGCAGCGGTGAGGGAGAGTGGTTAAGAGGGAGAGCGGTGATGAGGTTTCAGTTATGTAAGAGCCTGAACGGTGTAATAAAATCAATTCGATTAGAGTTAGATTTATAAGATGGTGAAGGATTTTATCAACGCTTCTAAAAAATGCTGAAAAAGAGGGTTTTTTGCAATGCTAAAATAATAAATGCTAATAAAATCCATCTTTATCTATTCTTTTCTGGCATTGATAAAGATAGATTTTATCAATGCTTTTCTAATGCTAATAAAGACCTACAAGAAAAGCACCAATAAATATTTAATAATATAATTAATGTACTATGAAATTTATATAATTATAAATAAATATTTGTGTAATTATAAATATATTTCAATAATTATAAATATGTTTTTATAAATATAATTATAAATAAATATAAAAATATATATCTATAAAAAAATAATTTTTTCTGTAATTATAAATATATTAAAAGAATGGTAAATATGTATTTATGAATATAATTATATATATATATATATATAATTATATTTATAAATAAAAATATGTTTAAATATTTGTATATAATTATAAATATATTTTTAAAATTATATATATTTATTAATATATAAATATATAACATTAAAAATATAATAAATATATTTATTATAATTTTTACTTATTTAAATATATAATTATTTATTTATAATTATATAAATATATTTATAAATTTTTGCTTATAATTATATATAAATTTATATAATTACAAAAAAATATTTATTTTTATAACTATAAATGTATTAAAAGAACGGTAAATATGTATTTATAAATATGACTATAAATATATATTTATAATTATATTTATAATTATATTTATAAATAAATATATTTATAAATATTTGTATATAGTTATAAAAATATCTATATAATTATATGTATTTATTAATATATAAATATATATAATTATAAATATAAAAAATATATTTATTATAGTTTTATAATTATTTAAATATAGAAATATTTATTTATAATTATAAAAAAATATTTATAAATATTTGTATATAATTACAAATATATTTATATAATTATATAAATTTTTATTAATATATAAATATATTTATATAATTATAAATAATTAATTAATTTTATAATAATAAATGTTTTAAAATAATTACAAATATGTATTTATAAATTGAATTATGGAAATATATTTATAATTATAATTATAAATGAATATATTTATAAATATTTGACTATAATTATAAATATATTTATATAATTATATATATAATATTAGTTGCTTGGGGGTACAATTACATTTAAACACATACACACCGCACACACTGCCCCGAAAGGTAGGTCATAGCCCCCCCCCCCCAAGGGATAACACACCCATCATGCTGCTTTATTACGTTATATATTTATTGTCGGATGTCCCAGTGGGCATGAAGCCCATTATAGGGCCCATAGGACCACTATTGGATGGAATAAAGGCCCTTTATTACATCATGTCGGGTCACCACCTCCATGTCATGCCTATGTCACCGCCCCTTGATGGTCTGAAGGCCCAATGGCCCGAAAGCCCAATCGGGATGAATAGTACTTCTATTACAATACCACACTATAGTACCATCATCGCTATAGTGTTGCAGTACTACTGGAGTGCAGGTACTATAACAGGGGTATACTATAGTAGTACTATTCACAGAATGGCCTTTGAGCCAAAATTTTGAGCTTACGGGCCAGGTAATGGACTTCATTCCCACTGGACCTTCATGTCAATTATATATAATGTAATAAAGTGGTTGGTTGGGTGGGTTATCCCTTGGGGGCAATGACTTCCCTTTTAGGCCTCTCTGTATGTGGTGTGTGTGTGTGTTTAACTGTTGTTATACCCCCAAACACCTAATATAATATATAATAATATATATCATGATGCAAGAAGGGTATTCCATCCATACAATGGTGGGCCTACAATCCATGTAATGGGTTTTATGCCCAATGGGCCTTTGGACCAAAATATATAATGTAATAAAGTGGATGGTTGGGTGGGTTATCCATTGGGGGGCTATGGCCTGTCTTTTAGGCATGTGTGTGTGTAGTGTGCATGTGTGTTTGAATATAATTGTACCCCCAAGAACCTAATATATATAATTATAAATATAAGAATTATATTTATTATAATTTTACAATTATTTTAATATATAATTATTTATTTATAATTATATAAGTATTTTTATAAATATTTTTATATAATTATAAATATGTTTAATTAATTTTGTATATATTTATTAATATATAATTATATATAATTATAAATATTAGAAATATTTTTATCATATTTTAATAATTATTTCAATATATAATTACTTATTTATAACTTTATATTTATTTATTTATAATTATAAATATCTAATTTTATAAATACCGTAAATATACATTTAAAAATATATTTATATATATAAATATAAATACATTTATTTATAAATATTTATTTAAAGATATATTTTTATAAATATATTTTTAACATTATTAATGAATGTATAATAATAATTGAGTTAATATTAAAAATGAATAAATAAAATTAAATAAATGAAAAAAATATTAAAAAGTTAATTCGAGGCATTTACATGAGTTAGAGACAAATAATAAATGAAGAAAAATGAATAAATATATGATATTAATTATATTAATAACAAAATTATTAAAAATGTGTTATATTTAATATATAAATTATTAATAATTATATTAAATTAAATTAAATTAAACGCACACACATATATTCATGATTAATATATTACAATAAATATATATTAAAAATGAATACATATTAAAAATGAATCAATATAGAATATACTAAAATGAATAGATATTAAAAATAATAATTAATATTAAATAAATAAATAGACTTGCACACACACATACATGTACACATATAAGACATATATTTGTACACATACACATCTACATTCACACAAACACATATATACATACACACAAATACACACATACAAATACATACATACAGTTATTTATGTAAATATATATTAAAATATTTCTTATCAATATAAATATACATTCACAAATATATATTCATTTATATATTATCTATAGTTTAAATAAAATATTGAAATGTTATATTTATTTTAATTATATACATATTTTGAAATTAATGTATATAAATAACCAATTAAGCATTCTAACAAATAAAAATTTGATAATTTTTTATATATAAATTTATGAAAGTAAGATTTATTTTTTATTTAATGTTATATAAATCATATTTATATATAATATTTACATATATATACTAATTTTAATACAAATATTATTTTAAGAAATATAAATATTTATATATAAATTAAATTAATTGCAACAACCTTTATCACTGCTAAATAAAAAGCATTGATAAAGGGTTCATTCTTATTAGCACTAAAACGCTGATAAATGGAAGAGTTTTATTAGTTCTATAAAACAATTTTCAGAAATGGTACACTTTTATCAATTTATTTTTAGTGTAGATAAAAGTTAACTTTATCAGTGCTTTTTATGAGCAATAATAAAAGTTCAACCATTATGAGCACTTTTTTATTTAGCACTGATAAATGTTAGTGTTGGATATCACTCAATTTGTTGAATTGGATCGATCAATTCTTGATCTTCCCTTCCATTTCACTATTTTAGAACTTGAAAGAGAGGAGGAGATAGCTCTAAATTCAACTAAGAGGCTTCCATGCCACATTTTGGGTGTAAAATGGGTTTTTATAACATAGTTAAAGTTTCTTTTAATTGCACTTAAGACCCTAAAAAACATAAACCATAAAATTAAACCAAAATTCCACAAAAGTATTAATTAACATTTCGTATTTATTTGAAACATTTCATTACTTAATTTTAACATTCTTACATTCCACGTGATAAAATAAAAACCTCTAACTCATCTAATTTCTAGTGAATTATCTTAACTAACCTTGAATAAATAATATTCATTCATAAAACTATTATTCTCATTTTCACCTTTTATACTTAAATAACTTTTGAATATATTGAGAAATAAATTTAATTAAAGTTATTATAAACTTCATTAATATATAATTAAATTTTTTTAATCCATCTACTTGTGATCATTCCCACTCAAACATTCATCGACCCACGCATGTGGGACCCACTGCATCCAAAACTCCAGTTCTTAATAATTGGTGGAACTTATGGATACACATTGTATGTGAACCTTTAAGACCTTATCATGATATTACTGATTCATAATCATGATCTAAGAGTGGTATCTAGAAACACAACATGCTCTCTAACGAGATGAATATGAGTCATAACCATGAAAACATTTTACAAATACCTACTATGCAATATAATCTTTTATCTCACAATATATTATAAAGTAGGATGCATACTTTATGTAATCACCATTTTATAATTTATTTATATTTCATTAAATTTATTGGATGAACCTTCCATCATCTACCATGAATTTGTATTTAATTGAGATGCTACAATCTTAGTCAAATGGAGAAAGATAACTTATTCTTATATTCAAAAGCGACAAATCATGTCTAGAACATTAAATTAATTTCATGTCACTAATTACTCACCCAACACAGGCTTCCTCACAAAAAGAATAATCCATCACGGTTTTCAACATTTATCAAAGAACATGATTAAATTATATATATTTAAAATGATATCATTTTAGGAGACCAATACACATGTTTTTAGATAGGTTTATCTGATTAATACTAAAATATATGGTGGTCCTATTGGAAGTTATGTCCTTGTGATCTTTATACTTGATATTACCAAGTATGAACATCAGGTGAAGAAGTAATAATGATTATGATCCCCCGAAGATTGATAGTCATACATATTATGTGTCTCATTGGTACGATGTATCCAAAACTATATAAATGTTTAATATTACTTTTATAGTATTATGAGGTTCTCATTTTATCTATGAACCACTATAACATTTTTATATAACAAATAATACAATGGAATTAACATGTAAATAGTATATAGAGAAGTAATAACACTATTATGGTAGGAAAAAATTATGAATAACTCAATCCAAATAAATTATGTAGTAATCAAAAGTGATTCTAATGTTAGTATTAGGGAACCCACTATTATAACACTATTACCTATACTAGATCCAACTATATAACTATCGACCTATTATCCCTCACATGATATAAATGCTTCCATTAATGTATGACTCTTGTTACTGAGAATGTCACATGTGACATTTTTGTTACTCATTTTTCTATTAATTCGTCTCTATAGATACTGGATACCATGAAATCATATCCTCAAATTGAAAAATGGTAGGTTTATATATAGATAACAATATTAAATATAATCATGAGATAAGGGGGGATTTGAAATTAAAAAAAAATACATAAGTTGATAACCTAATCAAATCCCCATATCCCAAATATCTAATATTAAAAAATATATTAACACCCCCTCAATATAGTTCATATATATTTATCTTGGACATCTTGTCATACAAAAAAGTTCACCCACTTTCCACGAGACCCTTTATTAAACACATCGACCAATTTCAATATTTTCAATACATTACTAAAGGTAAGATTATTGTTTTCAAAATTTTACCAAAACAAAATTACAGTAAACCTCAATATTCTTAGTTCACTCATGAAACATCATATTTTTAGCATACTTGATCACTTACAGATTACCATATCATATATATATATTCATTTCGATAGTATAAACAATATCATATTAAATATGTTGTTCCTGTGAGATTTTGGTACATACATGTTCTATTGTTTGTACTTTGATTCAACACTCGAGTGAAAAATAATGGTTTTTTCCTAATATTCTATGATTAAAATCAATAAATACAACATATTCAAATTTGGATCTATGAGAAGATAAAAAAATTTATAACCATCATCATATAATGCCTCCATTTCAGTGTTCCCATGATCTGAATATAGTAGTCTCAAAACTACTTCTATCTTAATATATCTAACGATATGAATAACAACATACGCTTATAATGCGGTGGGGTAAT
Source organism: Viscum album (assembly GCA_963277665.1). NCBI lineage: Eukaryota > Viridiplantae > Streptophyta > Magnoliopsida > Santalales > Viscaceae > Viscum > Viscum album. The sequence goes on along the minus strand of OY728164.1, from coordinate 1,865,926,901 downwards.
CTATGAATTGAATTACACAGCTGATAGCATAGACAATATATGTTCATTTCATGTTGATATTGTTTAGTTTAATAATAATTTGAAGATACTTTTTCGTGAGGAAAAGACCTTTCTCTTTGTTTGATGGGATCTATCACTAGGCTTGTGAGGAGTATCAATGGTGTCAGTATAATATAATACAATCTATTGAATAAAATATAAAACAAAATTATACTAAGATAAAAAAATCCATTTTAAGCATAAATGGAACTCAATTCTAATAAAATATTTTAAGGAGACCAATTCCTTCATCTGAAAGCATTAGTGATGGAAATACTTGAGTTAATCAATTTTTGTTGAATCATTTTCTTTAATTACAATATCATCCACATAAACAAAAAAGAATAATTCTTTGTGAAGTGGACTGGTGATAAAAAACTAAGGGATTATATATAATTAGGGTGAGTCTAAAAATTTTCACCATAACAAAAAAACAATCAAACTTTACCCATAAGGATTTTATTAAGTCTATATAGTAAAAACACCTTAGGGGAATCCCCCTGAGAAACAAAATCCAGAGGTTGTCCCATATAAACTTTCTCAACCAAAAATCCATAGAGGATGGACTTTTTAAAATTTATCTAGTTTAGAGTTCAATGATAATAATTTTTAAGAGAAATCAATAGGAAAACAAAGTCCATTTTTCTACCAAAGATACGGTATCAAAATAATCAATCTCATAAGTTTGATCATACCCATTGTAAATGAGTAGATTTTTAAGTAAATTTAGAGATATAACTTCATTAACATGAATAGTATATACCCATTTGCAACCAACTTATTTATTACCAAATAGAAGAGAAATAATATCCCTGGTATGATTTTCCTCTGGGGATTGTATCTAATCAAATATAGTCTATAACCAACCCATGTGGGTTTTGATTTCAGGGGGAGTATGAGGTACAATCAATATAGTCAAAGTTCTAATAAAATTTATAGTTTTTTCAGATAATACTTAATATGTGTGAATATATATAAGAGATTATTGAAAATTATGTTTACCTTGCTACAATGTAATTATAAGATATCAACTAGTAGATGGTGGATCTGATGATGAAGTGGGTATAGATGTGTCAATAGGGATTGAGTGAGAGGTTTCCTAAAATTAGCATGTATAACCCAACTTGAATGATAATATTTAATCATGGGAGGAGGTAGTGGGGTAAGGGGGTTGGTGGGTAAGATATAAAATTTAATAATACCTACCTTGGGTGGAGGAGGTGGCGGATAAGTGGTAAATAGAGTGATGGTGAATTAAAAAAATCCCTTCGGATCAGTAAGTAAGGTGGTTGATGGAGGTGAATGAGAAGAAGGTAGGGACGAATCAACAAAGGATACCTCAAAAAACACAACATATCATCCCAAATCTATATAGTAATAAAGATATCCACATTTTGTATGAGAATAGTGAATAAAGATGAATCAAAGATAATGGACATCAAATTTGGTGCGAGTGGGACTAATATTAAGAACATAACACAAATAGTCGAAGACATGAAGTGGTAATGAATGTGATGGATGGTATAAATAGAGTATTTGATATGGATTATCCAACACAAGAACTAATAATTTAAGGAATTTGGTAAGATATATTTGTTTTTCAAAATACCCTCACCCCATAAGGTTGTAGGAACTTTCACATGAATAAGAAGGACCTGATCAATATCTAATAAATTATTCTTTTTCACTCAACAATTCCATTTTTCAAATGTTTATCGGGATAATATTTTTGATGGATGATCCTATGCTCATCAAGAAATATATAAAGGGATATGAGTAGGTATTTATTTCCATTTTCAGAATGTAAACATTTTATAGAGATAGAGAACATATTTTTAATTTCATTATAAAAGGAGAAAAATATAAGAAAAAATCAGCCCAATTTTTCAATAGATAGATCTAGGAAATTGTGTGAATTCATTAATGAATGACATGTAATACTAGTATCCCATTTATTAAGAACCGGGTTGAATACCCATACACTAGAATAAACTAACTCAAATGGACCGGACACATGCTTCTGTGATCGGAGAACATAAGCAACTTGGTGGTGTCTGGAAAGATAACATGACTCTTAATTGATATGTGAAAGAGGGAAAAACTATGGGTAAATATGTAATAAAATTATCATAGGTGGGTGACCAAGTTGGAAATAAATCTTTTTTTTTCAAAAGTGTAATGAGACAAACAAGTCAGGGAGGGTGAATAGTCTAACATATACACCCCTCCATACAATAAGCCTCTACCAAGTACATGATTCATGGATTGTTCTTGAAAAGATTATATATTTTTGAAAATATAATCGATATATTTAAATCATGAGTAATTATATAGATATAAAATAAAGTAAATGAGATAGACAAAACATAGTCCATAGAGGTAAATGTAATCTCAGGAGTGATGTTGCAATGGCCAAATCTAACAATAACTACAGTTAAAACATCGATCACAGTGATAGTTACACCATCTGAGATTGAGAAATTTGATCAAATAATACTTGTATTATTGGTTACATGGTCAAAATTAATAAAATCTAAGAACAAATTCATAGGATATTATGATAAACAAGCTTATTTTTTTTGAGTTTGAGCTATAAAAACACTAAAATAGGATGATTCAACATGGTAATATTTTAGAATGTGATATTTCTCATTAGATAATTACATCATATAGAGATGATTAAAATTATGTGATAAAGAATTATTTACTAAATCTTTAAATGGGCAAGATAATTTTGGAGTTTTATTATTAGGATGATCAAATAGATTCCAACAAGTATTAATGTTCTAAACAATATGGCTATAATGAGTTCACCAATGTCAAGGAAGATCATGATGCTCACCACCTGATCGAATACCTTGATTTAAACATTGTATACCACCACAAAAGAAAGGGAACACTGTGATATAAAAATCATTAAAATTAGTAAGTGTTTGAATTGTTCACTAAAGGCACTCCCACAGTGTGGTGGTTTAGACCACAACATAGTAAGACTTGGGATACACCTTGATATGGTGAGTGTAACTACTCTATCATGTTATGTGTGAAAAGTATAATATTTCACAATAAAAATTAGATATAAAACTATCTTCCACTCTGACTATCAGAATCGGTTTGGTTATCATATGATGATAATCATAGGAGTTTGAAAATTTCCAAAAAATGTTAAAATGTTACAAAAATTAATATTTGAAGGTCATAAAGAGTTTTAACCTATGAAATTTTTAAGAAATATTCCATTAATATGACCAACCATTTGACTTCCAAAATACGTCATTATATAGCCTATATATACTGGTTCTTGGTTTTTGGATGGGTGGTCAGAAAATTATGTTGGAACTCCACATCACTAAAATCTCTTTAGCCTTTATTCTCTCCACCCTTTAACCAAATGTTCTAGCAGACCTTGGATAATAAAGAGATCATTATTGAGCATCATGAGATTTATCTAGCCAATGGATACCCTTGGATTAGGGAAAACATTGGTTTCTCCACTATGATTCTAGTCAATATCATGTAAAAATATTATATAAATAGAATCAACCTGCGAAAGGTACCTCATTTTATTCTCCATTTTATTATTCATTCCGAATGTATAGGCAGATTCTGGGTGGTTTGGGTTTTGATGTCATTCTTCCACTGTGTTTTGGATGATAGTTATCTCTCTAAAACCTTTCTGTTGAAACAGAGCAGTTTCTATTAGTTTTTTGAATATAGTTTCAAATTTTATTGAAAATGATGTAAAATAAGTGAAAAGTGTGCTATGTATATGAGGATTTAGTACAAGTGATGGATGATCATAATTTTTCACTAAAGGCACTAACATAGTGTGTCGGTATAGACCATGATGAAAAATGCATTGGAATACAACATGAAATGGTGAGTGTCACCATTTCATCGTGGTGTGTATAGAAATTATCCCATTTTATAATAATTCCTGGTTAGACCCCCATATTCCACTCCAGTTATCATGATCAATTTGGATATCATATGATAATAATCATACAATTCCAAATGTCCAAAACAAATGTTTAAACCACTAAACATTTGACAACTGATGGTTTTAAAGATTTATATCCTATTAAACCTTTATGAAATTTTTCATTAATATAGATAATTTTTAGACTACAAATATGATCTTTGGATGAATTATATATATATATATATATATTGGCTATTGTTTTTTGGATGGGTGGTCATGACACTACATTATAACTCCTCAGAACCAAAATCTACCTAGCTTTCATTTTATCTATCCTTTAACCAACTGTTCTAGTAGACCATGGATAAGAGGGATATCCTTTCTAGGAATCGAAATATTAATCCATCCCATGGATATACTAGGAGAAAGTCACTCTTTTGTTATTACTCTATAATCAAGATCAAGATCATGTGATAAGATTGTATAGACCAGATTGACTAGTGAATGTTATGAATTTCTATTATTTATTTTATTATTGATTCCAAACATATAGGAAACTTTTTGGTTTTTAGGGTTTTTTGTTGTTCTTACACCATGTTTAGGATTATTGTCAACCCTCTTAAACCCTTTGGTATATTTTTTGGAAGAATTGGTCAAATTTCTACTACATTGTTCAATTCTTGTGGATTTATTTAATGTTTTTTCCACCATTATTTATGCATATAAAATATTAAAATATATTGAATAACATGAACTATATGATGAATACCATCATTGAAGTATATAAGGTTTTACCCAGCATATTAATATAATATCGTGTCTTCAATATGACATCATGGAGAGATTAATGTCATCTGATAGAGGTAACTTTTCATTCTTGATTTATTTCATCTTGTGTTTTTTCAATAACTTATCAATTAATATAATTTGACTTGGTCCAAACAAACCATAGATTGATCTTGGTGGCTCATGCTCCTCAAAACTTAAGTTATTACTTTATATTATTTTATGAGATATATTTTCAACTATGCCTTGAATGGTTGTAATACAAATATATTTTTTCCATACATTATCAATATATATCACTTGGAAAACCATGATGCGTCAAATAACCTCTTATAGACACTTGGAAAAATATTCATCCCATTATTTGATGCCTACATTGTTCTATAAGTGTATCACTATAGTATTGATATAACAATCTTGTTATCTAATATGATATTTATCTTAAACCTTTAAAAACCAATTTATATTTATATGTATTCTATTTTCCATCCATGTTCATCTATTTCTTAATTGACCATTTTCACCTGGTGAGATTTACATTAGTTGGAGTTTCTATAAAAAAACAGACATTATTTTGGTATATGAAATCTATTTTTCTGAATTCATTTCCATTTTCCATTTTAGCTTATTTTTCATTTATTACTTACTAATAGTGTAAGGATTTGTTTTTTATAATGAATAATTTATCACCTAACTTGGTGGTTATAAAAATCACCGCTCTTTGTTTTTTTACTTTCCTATACAATATGTTTACATGGAACTTTATTTTCCATGAGTTCTTATGGAATATATTCCTAATAAGACTACATGTTCATATAAGGGATTAACTTTATCAAAGTATATCATGCATGTAATGGAATTTCCTAGCTTACTATATAGTAACTTGGTTGATTCACAATGTTACCCCAGACACACCTCCCTATTTTCTACAGGTTTCTAACTAACAATGAGATTCTATGGTCTTTTCATGGGAAGACTATACTCTGATATCTGAGTAACACAATACATTAGAAATAACAGACAATACATCATCAAAATTTTGAGAACAATAAACAAACATCAGATCCATTATCACCAAAAACAAATAATATACCCATTCTATAGAAAATGAACAATCCAAAATGTCACATCAGTCAGGAAGACATCAAAAATATATCACATAGGCTAATAATATAAATCATGGGTTAACATAAACATACATAAAAATAATCACCACCTTGTCGAGATACCAATACCCAAAACCATCTCATAACGCCATCCAATAAATCCAACTCCACTATACAAATTTTATCCTCTTTCCTACCTATACCAATAATCATGAGGTTTCCTAAAGTAAAAATGTGTTAGAGCCACCTGAGAAAGGTGTGAGTATATATTAGTAGGACACCACCTATGGTTTCCCTAACATAAACACTAAATATAGTGTATGCATAATTTGATATACTAAATAATAATCAACTAAATTATGGAAGTGTAATAAAATAGACCATTATCAATCCTCAGGTTCAAATTTGACACTTGATATTGACGATACCAATTTCATTCTATGGAACATGTCTTTGATCATTCCACATACCAATCAGGGGGAAAGATCACCCCACCCTGGAAAAATATATCAATATCATAATCAGAGGGGGATAACACCCCACCCTAGAAACATATACATTTTTAATCATCAAGTAAGAATATCTCCCTACCCTAGAAACATATATCATCATCAAGGAGAATAATGCCCCGCCCTGGAAAAATATATCATCATCCGAGGGAATAGTGCCCCATCCTAGAGAAATATATCATCATCAGGGTTAATAAATCCCATCCCTAGAAAAATATATCATGTCATAATGGGTGACTAACACCCCTCCCTGAAAACATATATCATATCATCAGGGGGAATAGAACCCCTCACTAGAAATATATATCATTTCTTAAGAGGGGATAGTTCCCTACCCTATAAACATATATCAAACACCTAGGGAGTACTCTATATATATTTTGTTACATATCATACCTCATACATAATCTCAAGGGTTTCCTACTCTCCTGAACTAGATTCAAATTTTCAAGGTTTTTTTCTCAAGAACACAATATATAACCTATATTGTATTCATACAAGGCTACACTAATGTTATCCATCATGAATTAGTACTCTCTAGAGTCAATTCAATATTGGTGCATTTTTTTGGGTCCCCTGAGCTATATCAAGGTACAAAAACCTCCCATACACTCATCTATTTTATTTCCTGCTCTAGGACCCAATCCCACCACCTAGAGGGAGTACTATTTCTTAGGGAAACCATAATCACATCATGGTATAATCCTCCGTATTGGAGAAATAACATAGATATCATGATAGATAGATTAAATATATCCCATCACACTACCAAGGCCAAACTGGTTTGGTCCTATCATCAATGTTTCACCAAAATCCATTCCAAGGTATTCCAACTAGGATACTCATATACTAGTGTAGGAGTAATACTCACCCATCACACTAGTCAACTAGTCAAGAGGCTCTTAATAACCCTAATGTTCCATATGAATCATATTTAATCCAGACATTCTCAATCCATCACTCTCACCTACCTAAATGGGTTTAGGAGAACCTATTCCAAGGTCTACCATGTTCATCCATTTAATTCTACTCCTCTTGGGTTTCATGTGTCAGATAAAGAAAATTATAGTCAAGCCCTTATTCGTTGGAAGAAGGGGAATCAAACTAATTACCAAGGGTACTTCATGGACTAAGACACTTCTGTTCATCTCATGGGACTTTAAAGGAAATAATATATTTATAAAACCATAGGGAGAATTCACATGACAAAGTACATAACCATAGGGAGATATCCAAGGAATACTTGCCTAAAATAAGAATTTATCTCCATACCATGATTCTCACATCCTCAAAAAAATCATTCCTGACTCATAAAAGATTTTACTAGTGCTAAAACTTCTATCTCAATCCATATCATCTAAAATAATTAATTATAAAAATTTATAATTAATTACATAATTTAATCAAAAGGGTTATTATTGAAAAAAACTCCTTGGGAAATGTCACATAATTGAAACCACACAAAAAATATGTGTTCATCCTTTTAGAACATCTCCTAGCCAATCCATGAAAAATACACACTATCTTGGCTTTATTTCACCATGATTTGGTGGAATCGACATCAAAACCCTAGATAATATCATCACAAATCAAAGGTCTATAAAAGGGAACAAGAACAAAGTGTAGAAGAGGGAAACACACCTCTCAAACACCATAAAATAATCACAAAAAACACCTCATGTCAAGGGGGAATTGAGAGATGGATAAGGGGTGGATGTACGAAATGTCCCTCCTCACATAACCACTCGACCTAAAACTGAAGGGTGCTAACCTGAAAATGATGAGTTCGACCATCATTTTAATAAATGGGAAAGGGACACATCATTTCAATAACTTAAGAATCACAATGTGATGTCCTCTACTAAACACTCATCATGGTATGGACCCTTGGTTTGGAGCATGACACACCTCTCTCAAGAAGAACCAAAAATCAAATGAACATCCCTTATAATGAGACCCCTCCTGTAATGACATGGGACAACTCCCCTAACTAAGATTAAAGAATCCATACTCCTGACCATAATGGTATGGCCCTCTCCCTTTATAATTTGAAGTTATTTCCATATAAAATATTATATAGGAAATATGTAAGTATTTAATATTTGGTTTATTCATGGTTCGATACCCCTTACCATGGAATTACCTCCACATATAATAGTCTCTCCTTTTCCAAAAATCTAATACGCAAGGGTCATCACAATATGAAACCTTTAGCCATAGAATAAACCATACACATAAGGATTATAATTTTTTTACAAAACTCATAAAAATACACCATGTCATGACATGCCCTGCTTACTATGTGACATGATTATCTCACATCGTCGTTCCCCTCTAGCCTTGTTATTCTCCCTTGATCAAGCACTCAACATGAAATAACCCCTTGATCACTACAACATGAAAAAAAAATTAGCCCAAAAAAATTATATCAAATTTACAGGGACCATAATTAAAAACTCACTCAATAACCCAACAAATTGATAAGGACTCTAATCACATTCAAAAAAAATCTCTTAGAGATATTTCAACAATAAAAATCTCATTATGTGACCTAATTCTAGAAACATCACTCGTTTCATAACTACAATATCAAATTTCCTATGAATTTCACAACCTATAATGATGTGGTTAATTACAAAATTCCCCACTATAATAATTATTGTAAATACCGAGATTTTCTATCTATTTTTCTAAATATATGGAATTATTAAGATTCTGCAAAAAATGATGTTGCGTGATTCCGAGGCACGGTGTTCCCAAAATGAATTTCTGAATGTTTTTTAAAGTACGTTCAGTAAAAGAATGAGAGGTGTTTTTCTAGAGACTTGTACTTGATGTACATAGACATTACATTACTTTTGTGGAATAATTAACACATAACAAAAACAAACACACAAGGACTGTAATAGTTTAGTGTCTTTGGAAACTCGGGAAAAAAATCTTCTAATCACGGTGAAAGATCTTCAACATCACCTATAAAGATATTCCCCTTTTGTTTTCTTACCTAAAAACATTCTTTATATACTGGGGAAAAGAAAACATAAAAATGGAGAGATAAAATTCTCATTAAGGGTAAACATAGAGAACATAAAGCAATCCATAAACATTTGAATGCAAAAACTTGAACATAAAACCTAAACATCAAAATCTTGAGCAAAGACATAAATCTTGGAAGTATGTAAGGAATATATCATAAAGTAACATAAATCATGATAAAATATCATGGTAATAAAAAATGTAATTGTGGAAAACCATTAATCACATGATATGATTTCAATAGTATCCAAGGCATTGCTGCCAAGACCATCTTAGTGGAAAAAGTCTCTTTTGGAATCGAGTTCACTCCTCGTTCCAGTCATGTAACACTGAACCAGATTAACTTATCATTCCATACATGTCTATATCATGAGATATAAATCTTTAACCAATTAATTTTATGTAGATATATGTCCCACCCATCTCATAATGAAATCATTCTTACTTGTGCCACATCATAAACATAAATCATTCATCATAACCCAAAAAATAAAAATGGGTTTCATAAACATCATCCCATTATAACATAATCCATATAAAACCAATGGATATCATTTCATAATAAGAAAATTGAAACCATAAAAATCATAGAGATAATATACTTGAAACATACACATATCAAATAATGTCATCTTAGATGGAAAATGGTTTTGATAAAACACTTGAAATGAATTCTTGAGGAAAATATCCTTTCTTCTTAAAAATCGTTTTTTTTTCACAAAATACCATGCCATTTTAAAAAAAGGATTTTATTAAAAATAACCATGAAATATGTTAGAGTAAACATCATGAAAATAAGGAGTTACAAAACCGTAAAAATTTGTTCATGCCGTATAAGTTAAAAAAAATATTCTCCTTGTACTTTTTCCAGAAATGTCAAAAAGTTCCTCATATGGTAAAAAAAAGAAAGATTCCTTCCATAACACAATCTAAAAGTTAAATAGGGGTAAAAATGAATTTAAAAAAACAATGATGAATATTAAACACTTTATGAAAAAAAAATTGGACATGGATGAAAAATATAACCCCAGTACATACTTATGTATAAGAAATCTCGGATAAAAATGAGAATCGAAAAATTATCCCTTACCTTAGGTCTGATATGCTTCGTACGTATCCGAACCTATTGTATATTGATTTAAATAATTTCATTGACTTATTACAGAATCATATTCATTGTTATTATATCATATATGGTTTACATATGACTTTATATTACCCGTTCTTTTGTAAATTCCATGTTAAAGCCGTGTTTTGTGTAAAATAGTTTTATTTATCGTACATGTTTGGACTTGTAGTTATTGATATTATTATTACTTATATCATGATTTAATTACTTCCAAAATTTAAATAATGATTTATATATCATATATATTCAGTATATATATATATATAATAGGTAGATAAATGAAATGAAATACGCCATTTATGGAGACGGTAGGTCGTACGTATGCATGAATGTTGTTTTCTTTTCCTTATTGACTTGAATGGAAGTAAGTAGATGAAATACATATATATATATACATAAATCCAGTAGATTTATCAGGTCATATATTTCATTATTATTCATTATATATACTTTATAATCATTCGGGAGTGGTTAACATGGAGAATGAATCTCATCGCGCCTTGGAGACGGTAATCCGTATGTACGCACTTGCGATGATATAATTTCCATAATTAATGAAGTTAATGGAGTGGATGATATAATATATCAGAATCAGTATGATTTTATAATAAATATACATATAGTTATTATTTACACCATTATACCCATCCAAGTAAAGTGGTGGTGGAAAAACAGATTCCACCGCGGCGTGGAGATGGTATTCCGTACGTACGCACGCGCAGTGATTTCATTTTTCATAGGATTTATAGAAGGTTAAATAGGGTTAGTTCATATTTATAATAACATATAAGTATATTAGAGATACTGATATTTTTAATTTATGATGAAATAAATAAATAAGAAGAAGTTGGAGAAGAAAGAAACTTGAAAGAATCGGTAGAAGAGATTACCTCTTCTTCGACGCACCTCTTTTAAGATTCCTTTTAAGGCACTATAGTTGGTCTTTTTAGGAGAACATAACCTCTATAATGTTTCTAGAGAAGTTTATAAGGGAAATGGGTAGGGTTTGGCCGAGGATGAAGGCTCAAAATTGTGTAAAAAGAAGAGGGAGGAGGTGCCCTTTTATAAGGGAGGAGAGGGGAACCTTAGGAAAGACTTAAAATATTATTTTATAATAAAGTCATATTCGATTTATAATAGATCCAAATTGATTGATTTATAATATAAAGTGCTTATGGGTCGAAATACTCTCAATAAATAGGTTTTAGAAAAGTTTAGCTTACTATTTTAACCTTATCATTTAGATTTAACTCTAAGTTTAATAATTTAACTTTTATCGTGTCTTCTGTTTTATTACACTATATGTTTAATAAACTTACTATAACAAGCCAAACGAACCCCAAGTGGTTCATTATTAATATATATAACCTTATATAAGTCATTTGGATGAACAATATATTTTTAGGAATAGAATAACGATTAATAATATAATATTTGTTTTAAAAACTATTTTTTGTCAATTTTGACACTATTTGGAAATTGATTTTTTTGAAAATCAAAACAGCATGATTAGTTAGAAAAAAAGTTAATTGAATCAATAATAACATCTCATATTAACCTAAAAATTAGTATAATTTATAAAAAGTCTGAAATTACATTTAATTGGGTATTTATAATATCAATTATTTTAATATTTCATTAATAAGGTAATTACTGCATCATCATTGTGTCATAAATAAATTACATTATTTAACATCTAAGAAATATAAATAAAATACCAATATGTAGGAAATATTTTTATATTTCAAATTAATATTTATAGTCTAATTTATCTTATGTATAACCCTATATGAAAAATGTTTTAGTTATAAAACATTGATTTTAACTATTTTAACTCTTCTTTAAATAAAATAATAATAAATGTCCTAATCTAATCCAAGTGGACCTAAATGATAATATTATATTCCTTAGGATGTTTTTGGTTGAATTATACCTATCCAATAGAATTAGGACATGTGTTAGGGTAATAATAATATAATTTTTACCCTTAATTACCCTATTTATTTTTAACAGTGGTAAATAAAAGTAAAAGGTTACTATTCATCAAAAATTATTTTTATATTATTGAACCAAATTTTAATCCTTGATATTAACTGTTTCTCTAGAATATTCGAAATTCCACTCACAAAAGTGGTAACATTAAGTTTTATGTAAATTTTTAAATTCTCCTAGGAGGTGGGTAAAAGACGGTGAAAAGTTCAATAAAATTTTTATATATCTAAAATTATAATAAAATGACTTCAATGAATTACATTGAACTTTTATAGGTATTATGGATCAATTTTGACCTAAAATAAATTTAAATAAAAAAATATTTATTTAAATAAAAAGTCAGTTTTTAAATAGTAACCCAGTGTTTTCACTATACATCAAAAATTGAATGTTTTCAGAAAAATACAAAAAATTTACCCTAGGCTAATTTAAATATTCTGAATCCAAAAATTATGTTCATTTTGAAATTTAAAATGTATAAAATTTCAAAAAGTGGGTATTACTATTCATAACGGCTAGCTCATAATAATATTATAGCAGTATCTCGATTAGTGAAACTCGGTATTGTGTACTACACACGCTATCGAGGAAGGTCTTGATTGCGTGTAATGCAAGCCAAGTCATGGCAGCGTGTAGTGAAATATCTGTTTGATGTTGTGTATAAAATAATAAAAACTTATTTAATTTATACATTAAACAAAATCTATACTTAATGTTGCGTAGAATAATTTCCAAAAAACGAACTTCAAATTGGGTGTAACACGAGCGAAGAATAGTGTTGCGTATACTGCAAGATAATACGGTGTTTCGTATAGTACAAGATAATATTGTTGTAGTGCATAATAGAAGACGTCAAAGAAATTATAAATAATATATCTCATAAAATCTTGGGGTGTTACATTCTACCCCCCTTAAAATGAATTTCGCCCTCGATATTCGTTGGGGTTATAAATCGTTTACTACTTGAAAGTTTAGTTCATAGAAACCCACATCGTAAAAGGAATACTAAAACTTAATTCTAAAAAGTAATGTATGAAATGTAACGATTACCTAGATTAACTCATCACTGGGTTTCCACATAGGAGAACATAGGTGGAAATATAGATATGGAAGAAAAATATAACCATCAAGTTCTGATATAGAGTTGTAGAGCACATGGCTATGAAAAATCCAACAATCACAAAGCCATAAATTTGTGATGATTAAAGGTACCATCTGATTCATCAGATATAAGGACACTAGGATAACATTTATTTATTTTCAAGATCATTTCACAAAAGTTGAAGAATTGATGAATTAAAAGAAATACTAACTTTATTTTGGTACAATCTAACCATTGTTCGTGCCTGGAACAAATTCTACTTCATCTCTTAAAGAAATGAAGTTGAATTTGTCATTCTTGAAGTGTTAGCAGATCATGTGATAGAATGGTGGGTCATTCTATCAATCTCAAATAAAAGGTTGGAAAAAGTTATTAAATATACATAAGTCCATCTATGGTGGAGATTAATCATATATGGTTCTTAAAATAGACTTATACTTCGTATATCGTACCACATAATAAATTGAAACTAATTTATACTAACTAGAGACTTCATGTAGGCCAGTGGTATGTGATAAAGGCCTGTCGCACTTCGGTTGTGGGTTCGATTCCCACATCCTTGTCCGACATGATGGGTTTTCGCCCATCATACAGGTTTTCCTTTTTCTAAAACTATACTATTATAACATTCTAAAAATAATATCAAAAAGTTATAGCCTTAAAAAATACTATTTGATGTCTAACTTAATCTATTCCAATATTTAGGCTTTCCCAAACTCACAGTATAAGGAAAAAGATTGATAGATAGGTCATCTACTAAGCATTTAAATACCTTCATTGATCCCCATATATGATAATATATGTCTTGTTGGTCACATTCCAAACATTCGAATGCCTTAATCATGTATTCTCTTGGAAAATTAATACACATTTAACCTTAGTGAAAACATGAATGCAATTAAATGTTAACACCTTCCACATACCAAAATCCAAAAAATTCTATATACTCAAACCATGATATCACTTTGTCCTTATATCAATCATGAGCTCATGAATACTATCAAACATATTATTTTCTCCTTATCCATTCATTATGCACATATCATCTGCTTTCCAAAATATTTGAATCACTTTTCATGGTTACCGGTACCATATAATTATTGAAAACCATAATAAACCAATACATAGATATTCCAATATTCCACAATACTTTAAATGAGATTATAATGATTCCACTACATCGTTTTCATACTCAACATTGCCAATAGTGATCACATGTGTCTTCCCATTGTCCTTTACCTTAAGAGGTTGTTGATGTCGATCATCATTAACCCTTGTATTTGGGCATTGGTTAGCATAATTCCCCATTTCCTTGCAATTGTAGAATTGAAGTGTTGGTGGAGTGTTCTCTGTAATCTTTTCTCTATTCAAAGAATTAGCTACCTTTTCCCCATTACTTCGACACTCAACTACTCGATGACTTTATTTTCCACACTTAAAACATTTTCTAGTGCCTTTAAGAAAATCTCCACCATGCTTCTTTCCACACTTTGAGCATAAATAAACATTCATCTTCTTTTCACCATTGTTCTAAGATTTCTCCTTGAACTAAATCTTTCGTTTCTTGTCAAAACCATGAGATGGATATGTAACACCCACTTCTAGTTCTACCTTGATAGCACAACGCACAATTTCTTCATAGCTACTGAAGTCTCTTATCGCTAATGCCCTTCGAAGACTTGGTTTTAAGCCACTGAAGAATCGATCAACTTTACATTCAGGTTGGATGATAAATCCAGATGCATACCTTTCAAGCCTTGTAAAATTCACTTCGTATATACCAACAAATTTATCATCCTTTTTCTTAAGATCAAGGAACTCCTTCTCAATCTTTGTTCAAAAAATACGAGGGAAGTACTTATTGAAAAAAAAGTTCTTGAACTCATTCCATTCTACATATTCATTTTCATCTTGGGGCCTTGTATTTTTAACTAGAGTCCACCACTAGTCTGCTTCACCTTCTAACTGGTAAATAACCAAAATGAATTTTTCATGCTCTGAACAACAAAGTATCGAAAATATATTTTCAATGGTACTAATCCATTGTTCAGCAACAAGTGGATCAGAAGACCCACTAAAATAAGGTGGATGTTTCCTTATGAAGGACTCAATTGAATATTATTCCTTTCTCTGCTCATTTGGAAGCCCAGAATGATTCATATCTTGTGTAAGTATAGCAATAATATTTTTCACTCCATCTCCCTAAACATTTGTTTGTTTAGGAGGAAAATCAATGCATTGTCCATTACATTGATCAACACGGTTCCTTCCTGTTCTAACCATTGTCTAAAACCCAAAAAAATAGTTTGAGGCAAAAATAATGATAGGGAAAACAACATAATAAATGGGGATTACCTTCAATATATAACATCTTATGTTTAATTCTAAGATCCTTACTATAATTATAGGACTATTACCTATAGATATACTTATCCTTAGAGACATCCCTAGACATACCTTATAAATTTCTCCAGGGATCTCACTAAAGTTTTCGCATCCTAGTTTCCAATGATTAACAAAACCTTTACTCTGATACCAATTGTAGAGACCCATACTTGACATACATAGACATTACATTACTTTTGTGGAATACTTAATACATAACAAAAACAAACACACAAGGACTGTAATAGTTTAGTGTCTTTGGAAACTCGGGAAAAGATAATCTTCTAATCACGATAAAAGATCTTCAACATCTCCCATAAAGATCTTCCCCTTTTATTTTCTTACCTAAATTCTTTCTTTACGTCCTGGGGAAAAGACAACATAAAAAGGGTGAGCTCAAATTCTAAGTAAGGGTAAACATAGAGAACCTAAAATAATCCATAAAAATTTGAATTCAAAAACTTGAACATAAAATCCAAACATCAAAATCTTGAGCAAAGACATAAATCTTGGAAGTACATAAGGCATATATCATAAAGGAACATCAATCATGAAAAAATAGCATGGTAATAAAACCTGTAATTGTGGAAAACCATTAATCACATGATATTATTTCCATAGTAGCCAAGGAATTGCTGCCAAGACCATCTTGGCGGACAATGTCCCTTTCTGAATCAAGTTCACTCATTATTCCAGTCCTGTAACACTAAACCAGATTAACTTACCATTCCAGCAGTGTTTATCTCATGAGATTTAAATCTTTAACCAATGCATTGGAGGGAGATATAGGTCTCACCCATATCATAATGAAATCACTCTTACTTGTTCCACAACATAAACATAAATCATTAATCCTAACCCAAAGAATAAAAATGGGTTTCATAAACATCATCCCATCATAACATAATCCATATAAAACCAATGGATATAATTTCATCCAAATAAAAGTGAAACCATGTAAATCATAGAGATATTATACTTGAAACATACACATATGAAAAAATGTCATCTTAAATGGAAAATGGTTTTGATAAAACACTTGAAAGGAATTCTTGAGGAAAAGAACCTTTCTTCTTAAAAATCATATTCTTTTCACAAAATGCCACACCATTTTAAAAGAAAAGGATTTTATTAAAAATAACCATGAAATATTGTAGAGTAAACTTCATGAAAATAAGGAGTTATGAAACTGTAAAAATCAGTTCATGTCGTACAAGTTAAAAAACATTCTCCTCGTACTTTTTCCGGAAATGTCAAAAAGTTCCTCGTATGGTAAACAAAAGAAATATTCCTTCCATAACACAATGTAAAAGTAAAATATGGGTAAATATGAATTTCAAAAAACAAGGTTTAATATTAAACACTTTATTAAAAAAAATTGTGGACATGGATGAAAAATATAACCCCAGTACATACTTATGTGTAAGCAATCTCAGATAAAAACGAGAATCCTAAAATTATCCCTTACCTTAGGTATGATATAATTTGTACGTATCCAAACCTCCTATATAATGTTTTAAATAATGTCCTTGTCTTATTACGGAATCATATTCATTGTTATGATATCATATATGGTTCACTTATGACGTTATATTACCCGTTCTTTTGTAAATTCAATGTTAAAGCATCGTTTTGGGTATAATAGTTTTATTTATCGTACGTGTTTGGACTTGATGTTATTGATATTATTATTACTTATATCATGATATAATTACTTCCAGAATATAAATCATTATTTATATATCATATATATTAAGTATATATATATATATATATTAGGTAGATAAATGAAATGAAATACACCATTCATGCAGACGGTAGGCCGTATGTACACATGAACGTTGTTTTCTTTTCCTTATTGACATGAATGGAAGTAAGTAGATGAAATATATATATATATACATAAATAAATACAGTATCTTTATCATGTCATATATTTCATTAGTATTCATTATATATACTTTATAATCATTCTTGAGTGGTTAACATTGAGAATGAGTATCATCACGTCCTGGAGACGATAATCTATACGTACGCACGAGCGATGATATCGTTCCCATAATTATTGAATTGAATTGGAGTGGATTATATAATATATCAGAATCATTATGATGTTATAATAACTCTATATATTTATTATTTACACCATTAGACCCATCCAAGTAATGTGGTGGGGGAAAAACAGATTACACCACGGCGTGGAGACGGTATTCTGTACGTACGCGCGCACGGTGATTTCGTTTTTTGTAGGATGGATAGAAGGTAAAATAGGTTAGTTTAATATTTATAATAAAATATAAGTATATGAGTGATACTGATGTTTTTAATTTATGATGAAACAAATAAACAAGAAGAAGTTGAAGAAGAAAGAAACTTGAAAGAATCGGTAGAAGAGATTACCTCTTCTTCGACGCACCTCTTTTAAGCTTCCTCTTAAGGCACTATAGTTGACCTTTTGAGGATACCAGAACCTCTATAATGTTTCTAAGGAATTTGATAAGGGAAATGGGCAGGGTTTGGCCGAGCATGAAGGCTCAAAATTGTTTAAAAAGAAGAGGGAGGAGGTTCCCATTTATAAGGGGGAGAGGGGAACCTTAGGAAAGACTTAAAATATTATTTTATAATAAAGTCATATTCGGTTTATAATAGCTCAAAATTGATTTATTTAGAAGATAAAGTGGGTATGGGTCTAAATACCCTAAACCAATAGGTTTTATAAATGTTTAGGTTACTATTTTAACCTTATAATTTAGATTTAACTCTAAGTTTAATAATTTAACTTTTACCATTTTTCTTGTTTTCTTACACAATATGGTTAATAAAATTACTATAACTATCCAAACGAACACCAAGTGGATTATTATTATTATATATAACCTTATATAAGTCATTTTTCCAAACCTTAGATTTTTAGGAATAGAATAATAGTTAATAATATAATATTTTAAAAAAAACTATTTTATGTCAATTTTGACACTATTTGGTAATTGATTTCTCTAAAACTCATAACTGCATGATTAGTTAGAAAAACGTTAATTAAATCAATACTAACATGTCATCTTAACCTAAGAATTTAGTGTAATTTATAAAAAGTCTACAATTACATTTAATTGGGTATTTATAACATTCATTATGTTAATATGTCATTAATAAGGTAATTACTGCATCATCATTGTGTCATAAATAAATTACATTATTTAATGTCTAAAAAATTATAAATAAAATAAAAAAATTTAAAAAATATATTTATATTTCTAAGGAATATTTATAGTCGAATTTATATTATGTATAACCCTATATTAAAAATGTTTTAGTTATTAAACTTTGATTTTAACTATTTTAAAACTTCATTAAATAAAATAATAATAAATGTCCTAATCTAATCCAAGTGGACCTAAATGATAATATTATATTCATAAGGTTGCTTTTGGTCGAATAATACTTATCCAATAAAATTATAACATGTGTTAGGGTGATAATAATATCATTTTTACACTTACTTACCCTATTTACTTTTAACCGTGGTAAAAAAAGTAAAAAGTTGCTATTCACAAAAAATTATTTTTATCTTATTGAACCACAATTTACTCCTTATTATTAATCGTGTCTCTCGTTTTTTCTAAATTCCACTCAAAAAAGTGGTAAAATTAATTTTAATGTAAATTTTCAAATTCTCCTAGGAGGTGGGTAAAAGACGATAAAAAGTTCAATAAAAATTTTCTATATCTAAAATTATAATAAAATGACTTCAATGAATTAAATTGAACTTATATAGGTATTATGTATCAATTTTGACCTAAAATAAATTTAAATAAAATAAATAATTATTTAAATAAAAACCCGGTTTTTAAATAGTAACTCAATGTTTTCACTATTCATCAAAAATTGAAAGTTTTCAGAAAAATACCAAAAATTCACCCTAGGCTAATTTCGATATTCCGAATCCAAAAATGATGTTCATTTTGAAAGATAAAATTTATATTATTTCAAAAAGTGGGTATTACTATTCATAATGGCTAGTTCATAATAATATTATAATAATATCTCGTTTAGTGAAGCTTGGTATTGCGTACTACACACGCTATCGAGGAAGGACTTGATTGCGTGTAACGGAAGCCAATTCATGGATGCGTGTAGTGAAAGCTCTGTTTGGTGTTGCGTATAACATAATCAAAACTTATTTCATTTATACATTAAACAAAATCTATACTTAATGTTGCGTAGAATAATTTCCACAAAATGAACTTGAAATTGTGTGTAACACGAGCCAAGAATAGTTTTGCGTATACTGCAAGCTAATACTGTGTTGTGTATAGTACAAGAAAATTTTGGTGTAGTGTATAATAGAAGACGTCAAAGAAATTAGAAATAATATATCTCATAAAATCTCGGAGTGTTACAGTTTTCAAACTTTTGAACTGGCGCTCGGATTAAAAGTATGAGGGCACCGTTGAATCTGCAGCGTCGAGATTTTCTTAAGGGAGGATTCACTTCGACTGTACTAGGTCTCGATAAAAGTTATATTTTGGGACTTTTCAAAAGAAATAAATAAAATAACTTTGTTATTTTATTTTCATTCTTTTCCTCTAATGGACAAGCGGCAACGTGGCACCAGCGACATGTCATGCCAATAAATGTCTTGACCTTTCAATCCTAAGTAACAACAACGTCGGGGAATTAGGAATGTTCCTCATTAATGATCCCCCATTAATTCACAACGTTGATACTTACCCTCGCGCTCCCTTATATATATAATGATTGGGGAGAGGTATCAGCACAGCTTCACTAGGAAACGAAGTGCTGGTAAAGTGTTGTGACACCAAACCCTTGGAGGACATAGCCGGTTCTGGAAAGCGGTGATGAGAGATGCTAAAACCCCGAATCGAAGATCGATGATTGAGCAATGTCGTCAGAGGCTAGTTGCGGGGGACGACGAACACTGACCACTTCCTCAACCGCGGGCATTTCTACATCGTTCTTGAGGTAGGGTTTAATCATGTTTTATTTTTTAAGAGTTATTTGAGTCCTTCCTACCCTCTTTCTATCAACCTAACGTAGAAGGCATGGGCCAAATGAACAAGTCCCGGTCCCTCCTCCCTTTTTGTTGAATGTTGGTGTGTTCTTCACTGGCTTTTCTTTCAAGTTGGACGAGCCCCAGGGCAACAAAGGATAGCGGCGAGAGGCTGCGGAGGAGGTGCGGCACGTCGTAGTGTGCCGCCAGTGAGTAAGGTGCCATAGCCGAAGCCGCAGCAGATGAAGGGGGCGGTTGGCACATCGGCCGTCCACGAGGAAGGAGGCGGTGCACCCATGCCGCCTAAGGAACCAGCCATAGCTCATCATCTACGGTAGTCAGAAGAGGTGGCTGACACACTGGTTGGATGCGGAAGTGGAGGGCGGCGGGACTAGTGCATCGCCGAAGGAGCCATAGCGAAGGGACCTGTAGTGGGTCCCGTGTTGACCTGGCAGCACAAATAGGCATTGCTGCTTCGCCTTCCAAATGGGGAACCCCCCCCCCCCCCCCCCCCCGCGCGCCAGCTCAGGCGGACCACGCTCCACCCCGGGTCACACCACCTTCAGACCATGCTCTGCGGCGGGACACACTCCACCGTGGGTCGGGCTGCCTACCCAGTGGGTCGTGCACCTCGTGGGCCATGCCCCCTTGTGGGTCGGGCATCCCCCTTACAGGTCGGGCCACCCCCTTGCGGGTTGGGCCACCCCCTTTCGGGCCGGGATTCCCCCTTGCAGGTCAAGCCACGGTCCCTTGCGGACCAGACCATGCCTCCTTAGTAGTCGGGCAAGACAACAGCTTAGCAGGCCGAGCCTGCCGCAACCCCTCGTAGCCGGGTCGAACCTGGACTGGGTCGGACCGAACCCAGGCCCAACCGGACCCATAAACACTTAAAGGGCCATATCTTGAGAACCAGAATTTCATTTGAAAAAACATCTATAGTTTTGGGATCCTTGGATAGAGGTAGTCCATTGGGTATACTCCACTTGAGTTTTGGAGATAGTTGGTGTATGTTCGGGTTGGATCAAACATGAATCCAATCGGGCCCTTGGAAATAAAATGCTTATAACTCACAGACCAGACATCTGATTGACGCACCGTCTGTTGAGTTGGAACCCTTACGACATGGCGGTCCTTTGGGTTACTCCTTATTGGATCTTAGAGGTGATCAAGTTATGACCGATATTTAGAGGAGAATATTCTACAAAACACGAGAACACTATGTGCAAGTAATCCGGTGGCAGGCTGTAATGTGAAAAAAGAACATCAATCCTGTGTGGTTAAGCATTTATCGATCATGTGTGGCTCAATATCTATTAGATCCTATGTGGGTCATTGCTCAGTGATCTTATGTGGGTTAGTGCATACCGATCTTGTGTGGGTCAAATCCTGTGTGGGTCAGTGGGGGTTAGTACCTATCGATCATGTGTGGGTTAGCAGTAGTTCCTCTTAACAGAAGTAAGATGATATAGCCTATGACTAATCATCTATACTTATGTACTTAAGTTATACCTATTTTTGAGATGAGTATCTTCTATATTCATGGTGTTGCCTGTGTAGTACTCCTATCATTGTGATGCTACCTGTGTGGTAATTCTACCTTAGAGGTGTTGTCTTAGTGGTGTTACATATGTGGTACTTATAACTGTGTAGTAATTCTATCATCATGGTGTTACCTATGTGGTACATCTACCGTTGTGGTGTTGTCTTTGTGGTGTTACCTATGTTGTACTTCTATCTCGGTGGTGTTACATGTGTGGTATTTCTACCTTCGTGGTGTTACTTTTTTGGTATTATTCCTTCATGTATGAGATGAGTATGTCTTTATAACTTAGGTATATGTATGGTCATATACCTAAGTAGAGTTGATGTATATTGATTCATGCTTTGATATTGAGGTCTTTCATTGTGGTATTTTTTTTATGGAACTCTGAGAGACCTACGGGGTCTCTGGGTCCCTACTGAGTATCGTTATACTCACCCCTACATGGGATACTCCCACACCTGGTTGTGTCTTGCGCAGATGGTGTAAAGCATTGATCGAGGCAGAGGGACCTGGACTGGATGGTACTCGGAGGTGTACCATTTGGCATGATGTAATGCAGGGACTACTGATCGTGATTTGTATCTATCCTTCTGGTAGGATCATCGTTGGAAGATCAATGATCTGTTTTGACCTTTTTAGTTGTACTTGTACATTTCGGTTGGTCTTGTATTCCATCCCCTTTATTTTAGCACAATTTTACTACAATAGTTTACTTCGTGGTTTATTTTTTTGTGTTCTTGGACTGTGTATCTATACAAGTTAAAAGGAAATACCTTCCAGTTTTAGGGATACACCTTTTTGGTGCTAGTCACTAGCCCCTGGATTATAAAAGGTAGGATTTTGTTAGTCACGACACAAGCCCTGGGGGATGGGCCGTGAAAAGGGGGTATCAGATGATTTTGTTCTACCGGAGAATTAGGAGTCTGATCTTTTATTGGAGGCAATAGTGTTAAGTGTTATGAGTGTGCTTTTCAGTTTGGGGAATCCAATGTTGGTGCGGTGGCTGACATATCCATACATCAGGACACTGAATTCTGATTTCTGACTTTGTGCACAAAAACACTGATTGTGTGTGTTTTGAAAAGTTTTTCTTGTGTTCTCTTTGAGTTAGCTCACAAGGTATAACTTATTGACCATGGCGCGCCTGTTTTCATTTAGGATTCCTCCATGTAGACAGCCAGCCTGGATTCCCGAGAGAGTATGCGATGACGGCCCGCCAAGCGTTGAGGGCTCGGTGTAGGGCCCTCTTACGGCGTTAGCACCATCAGGGGGTGTACAACTTCACCACTACCTGTAGGGTAGTTGTTGCCACCATCCCCACTAGAAGAGGGTACACGCCGACTGAGCACATTGCATGAGTTTCAGTGGTAGAGGCCTTGGAGGATTCAAGACGAGAGGGACCCATAGGTGGATGAGGACTGGATGGAAGTTGTAGTAAGAGTTTTCTGCTTGGTTGGGACACCAGCTAACCATATGGTGATCCTAGCAGCTAGCCTTCTTCAGGTAGTAGCAGGGAGATGGTTGAGATTCATGCTCTTGATACAAGACGAGGTGACCCTCATATAGGAATACATCATGATTTTTTTAGGGTACGTTTTATCCCATAAACCTTACGTTGTGTGCATATACAGGTGATACTGCACTTACAATAGGGAAGCATGACTGTGTAACATAACTTTTCAAGGTTCACTGATCTCTCCCGTTACTCCACCGACATGGTACGAGACCCTTTATTTAGGGCCCAGGCCATTGATCAAGGTCTCCGATGGGAGATCCGGGCATCGATGATATCACTCAGCATTTTGATATAGGGATGGGGTACTAGAGCAAGCAATTTTGGTGGAGATCTTCCTAGTAGAGTAGGCACTGATGGTGAGAGCCACCACCTAGTGTCGGGTAGAAAAGTCATCCATAGCAGGTAGTAAGTGGATGACACAAGGTCCCTGGCATGCCAGGACTTTTAGTGGATGACCTTAAGATACAAGGTTAGGGGTGCTTGGATCATGGGATAGAGGAGAACAGCTGAGGAGTAGGCAATGCTACTCATGCGGTGGGTAGGGTCACATGGCTCGTGACTGCCCGACCTGTCATACGGATGACCAGCAGACGATCGAGGGACTGTCGAGGCGGAGGTAGAGATTCGATCGGGGAGGTCCGCAAGCAGTAGGCATACGTGGAAGATGAGCTAGCTATGCAACAGGTGGTGGGCGGCGATTCGAGGTTCTACGTCTACTATACCATAGCTTTTGTATTTATAGACACAAGTTCCAATAACTCTTTTATTTCCACAACACGTGTTCAGAGATCGGAGATTCCGGTGGAGTTTTTGCCTCGATCCTTATGGTTAGAGACTCTTATGGGAGAATATTCGACGATTGTGCACTGGTTACGGTAGTATGAGTTTACTCTAAGAGGCGAGAGATTCAGCTGGGATCTTTTAGTAGCAGCGTTGAGGCCTTACGACGTCATCTTGGGTATGGACTGGTAATCTACAATCCAAGCTCAGATTGACTGTATTAGGTGCAAAGTATGCTTTTTCCATGAGGATGGGACCATGTTTTCCTTCACTAGAAAACAGGGTACCTTTACAGCATAGGATAGACTTACTCGGAGGAGGGTGCAGCCGATCACACATCAGTTAGCTAGAATTACCCTCAGAGGAGTTGATGTTGAGAGTCCCAGCTATCCTGTAGTGGTGGACCAGTATGACGATGTCTTTCCTAATGACGTTCTGGTACTACCTCCACACAGAGAGGTATACTTTTACATCTAAATGTACCTCCGGATGGAAACGATATCTACACCAGGATATTGGATGGCTTCCGCGGAGCTTTGTGAGTTACAGGTACAATTGGAGGACTTACAGAGAATGGGGTTCATACAGCCCAGTGTTCCTCCATGGGCAGCCCCAATTTTTTTTGCCAAGAAGGAAGATGGGAGTTTGAGACTTTGTGTGGACTACCGATTCCTGAAACAGGTGATCGTGAAGAACATGTATCCACTTCTATAGATTGATGATCCTTTTGATCAGCTGAAGGGAACTCGTTGGTTTTCGAAGATAGAACTCAGATCAGGCTATCATCAGCTCAGGGTATGAGATGAGGATGTATAGAAGACGACCTTCAGATGTCAGTATGGACACTATGAGTTCTTGGTTATTCCATTTGGTGTGACAAATTCCCCATCAGTGTTCATGGGACTCATGAATAGGATCTTCTAGAAATTCCTTTATCGATTTTTTGTGGTCTTCATCAATGACATCTTGATATACTCAGTGTTATAGGGTGAGCATGCCTATTATCTGCAGATAGTTTGGGATACACTTCGAGAGCACTAGCCTTATGGTAATCTCTCGATGTACCTGTTCTGGATATGAGAGTTCCACTTTCTAGTACACATTATCTTGGAGGCTGGAGTTGAAGTAGATCCAGTGAAGAAAGAGGTTTTTCTTGCTTGGGATCCACCCAAAAGTGTGACCAAGGTGTGATGATTTTTTGGGTTGGCTGGATACTTCTGTAGATTCATGCCTGACTTTTCTAGGGTTGTGTCGCCCTTGTAAGTGTTGACAATGAAGGTGCATCCCTTTGTATGGATGGAGATATTTCATATGTGTTTTTAGGATCTGAGGGAGAGACTGAAGAGTGCCCCCATCTTGAGGCTATGAGAAGAAGAAATTGGGTATGTGGTCTACTGCGATTCATCAGGGACCGGACATGGGTGTGTCCTACTCTATGAAAGAGCAGTGATCTCCTACGACTCATGAAAGATGAGTCCAGATGAGTAGAATTGTGCTACCCATGACAAGGAGTTATAAGCAGTGGTCTTCACCCTGATGATGTGACGACATTACTTGATGGGAAAATGTTTTAGAACTTACTCTGATCAAAATATCCTCAGGTATATCTTCTCCCAGAAGGACATAAACCTGAGACAGTGGCGATGGATATAGTTCCTCCAGGACTATGACTTTGAGATAGTCTATACTTATGGGGAGGGGAACATAGTAGCATATTCACTCAATAAGAGGTCTGGTCTATAGTTCCTGAGTTAGGCGATAGAGCAGCTAGCCATGATGTAGATATCCTTAATAGGTAGAGATGGAATAGCTTACCTCCAGTCTATGACAATCACTCCCCCACTACTTCATCGAGTCGGGGATGCGTAGCTTGGGGACATTGACTATGAGGCTCGGCGTGCCCAGATATCCTCAAGACAGGAACCTGATGGATTTTCTGAGGGTGGGGAGCATGTCTTCATCTTTAGAGGACGTACCATGGTACCAGTAGAGCTACGGGAGGAGGAGTTGAGGGAGTTCTATACATCCCCTTTGGAAGTACATCCTGTTGTGGAGATGATTTACCAGGACCTCTGACGTCAGCACTGGTGGCCAGGGATGAAGAAGATAGTGCCAGAGTATGTTTCCCAATGCCTCACTTGTCAGCAAGTAAAGGCCAAGCATCAAGTTCCATCAAGATTAGCACAACCACTAGAGGTGACAAAATTAAAAGTGGGATGGTATCTCCATGGAATTTGTGACAGGGATTCCATGTACGTCCAGGGGACATGATTCCATCTGGGTGATCATTGACCGACTCACCAAGTCAGCCCACTTCCTACCTATCGGAGAGTAGGGATCAGTAAAGGGCATGGGATGTCTCTACGTATGGGGGATTGTTCGAATTCATGTGGTACCATCGATGATCGTCTCTGACCATGATGCACATTTTACATCCCATTTGGGGAAGGGATTACAGGAGGAATTCAGGACTCAGCTATGTTTGAGCACCACCTTTCATCCTCAGATGGATGGTCAGCAAAGCAGACCATTCAGACGCTAGAGGACATGCAATGTAATTGCATCCTAGATTTTAGCCATAGTTGGTAGGATCACTTAACCTTGGTGGAGTTCACATACAACAACTGTTATCACTCCACCGTTGGTATGGAAACATTTTTGGACTTTTATGGTCGACCATGCAGATCACCTCTATGCTGGATAGACCCAGGGGAGTCAGCACTTATGGGTCCAGAGTTGGTACGAGCTACCAATTAGAAGGTGAATATCATCAAGGAGCGGATGAAGACTGCAAAGAGTAGCCAGAAGCCTTATGCTGATAGAATAAAAAGACCATTGGAGTTCCCAGATAGGGACAACATATTCTTGCGAGTCTCCCCTCGACGGGGACTACGGGGATTTTTCCGAGGCGACAAGTTTTCAACGAGGTTTATCAGACCATTTCTGATACTTCAGAGGATAGAAAATGTGGCATACCTCTTGGAATTTTCAACACAGTTGGAGGGCGTGCACGATGTCTTCCACATATCCCAGCTAAGGAGATACGTGAATGATCCATCTCATATCATCGACCATGGTGAGAAGGACTTTGATGAAGGGGAAATGTTTACAGAGGTTCCAGTAGAGATTTAGGATAGACAAGAGTGAGTCCTTCGTGGGTGGTCAATACCTATAGTGCACGTTTGTTGGTAGCACGGGAACCTCTAAGAGAGCACTTGGGAGCAGGAGGCTCAGATTCGGGCTTAGTACCCCCATTTGTTTTCCTAGTCTATGTTGTGGCTTTCAGGGACAAAAATCCCTATGGTGGGGAGAATGTAAAGATCAAGATTTTCCATGTAATTTTTTTTAATTATATGGAATTATTACAAATCGTTGAAAATTGACGGTGCTTGATTTCGAGGCCCGGTGTACCCAGAATTAATTTTTGAAATTTTTTTAAAGTACTTTCAGTAAACGCGTGAGCTACGTTTTCTAACTTTTGACCCATTGATCAGATTAAAAACCTAAGGAAACCATTGAATCCACAGTGCTGGGATTCTCTTAAGGGGGGCTTCACATTCACTGTAGTAGGTCTGGAGAAAAAGTTATATTTTGAGACTTTTTAAAACAAATAAATAAAATAACTTTTTTATTTTATTTACATTATTTTCCTTTAATGGACAAGTAGAAACTTGGGACCAGCAATGTGTCAAACACATAAATGGATTGACCTTTCAATCCTAAGTAACAGCAATGTTGGGGAATTTGAAATGTTTTTAATTAATGAGCCCCCATTAATTCTCAACGTCGTTACATACCCTCCCCCTCTCTTATATATATGGAGCTTTGGGAGAGGTATCGGCACAGATCCACCAAGAAATGAATTGTTGATAATGTGCCCTGATGCCAAACCCTTGGCGGAAAAAGCCAGTTCCAGTGAGGGGTGATGAGTGACACCATAACCCCGAACCAAAGATCGACGATCGAGCGATGTCGTTGGAGGCTAGTTGTGGGGAGACGGCGAACGCCAACCCACTTCCTCAACCATGGGAATTTCTCCATTGTTCTTGAGGTAGGGTTTAATCTTGATTTATTTTTCAAGAGTTACTTGAATCCTTCCTACCCTCTTGCTATCAATATAACGTAGAGGGTGCAGGCCAAACGGACAAGGCTCGGTCCATGTGCCTTTTTGTTGAAAGATCGTGTGTTCTTCACTATCTTTTCCTTCTACTTGGACAAGCCTCGGGGCGATAAAGGATAGTGGCGGCCGACATCAGCTAGTCGTGGAGGAGGTGTGGCTTGCCATAGCGTGCCACTGGCGAGCACGGGGCCATGGCCGAAGTGACGGCAGATGAAGGCGGCGTCCGGCACACCGGCCGGCCGCGAGGAAGTAGGCAGTGCACCTGCACCACCAGAGGAATTAGTAGTGGATCGTCATCTTTGGTGATCAGAAGAGGTGATCGGCACACCGGAGGGCCGCAGAAGCAGAGAGCGGCATGACCAATGTGACACCGAAGGAGTCGTGGCTCTGATTCCGCAGCGGCGGGACCCACAACGGGTCCCATGATGACCTGTTAGCACCAATAAGTGTTGCTGCTTCGCCTTTTGAATGGGGTAACACCCCCCACGCTAGCTGAGGTGGACCCTGCTCCACCCCAAGTTGCACCACCTGTGGACAGCACTCCACCACAGGCCTCTCTCCACCACGGGCTGGGACGCCCCCTTGCGGATCGGGCCGCCCCCTTGGGAGTTGGTTCGGGCCACCCCCTTGTGGGTCGGGCCGCCCCCCTGAGGGTTGGGCCGTGCTCCCTTGAGAACAGGGCCATGCCTCCTTTCCGGCCAGGGCAGACCGCGACCCAGCTGTCTGAGCCCGCCGCGGCCCCACCCCACTAGGTCGGACCCAGACCGGGTCAGACCGGACCTAGAAACACTTAAAGGGGCATATCCTGAGAACCAAACATCTGTTTGATGAACCGTCTATGGCGCTTTTATTTTTGGATCGATACGGTCCTTTTGGTATACTCCACCCGAGTTTTGGAGAAATTTGGAGTGTGGTCGGGTTGGATCGAACCTGAATCCAACTGGTCCCTTGAAACTAAAACGCTTATAACTCATAGACCAGGCATCCGATTGACACACCGCCTATCGTATTAGAACCCTTACATCATGGCGGTCCATTGGGTTACTCCTTTGCGGAGATTAGTGGTGGTTGAGGTACGACCTATATCTCGAGGGGTAGATTCTATGGAACATGAGTGCACCAAGTGTGAGGGATCCTGTGGCATGCTGTAACGTGAATAAAGAACATCAATACATTGTGTGTCTGTATCTATCAAACCTATGTGGGTCAGCATCTATCAGATCATGTGTGGGTCAGACCATACCGATCCTGTGTGGGTCATCCCATACCCATCCTGTGTTCGTTAGATCCTGTGTGGGTTAGCAGGGGTTAATACCTATCAATCCTGTGTGGGTCAGCAGTAGTGCCTCTTAATAGAACTAAGATGATCTAGCATATGACTAATCATCTATAATTCTATACTAAAGTTATACCTGTTTGTGAGGTGAGTCTCTTCTATATTTATGGTGTTACCTATGTGGTACACCTATCTTCATGAGGTTACATGTGTGGTACTTATACCGTTGTGGTTTTTTCTTAGTGGTGTTACCTATGCAGTACTTCTAACTTGTGGTACTTTTATCTTCATGGTGATAACTACGTGGTACTTATACCTTTGTGGTGTTGACTTCGTGGTGTTACCTGTGTGGTAAATCTACCTCATTGATGTTACCTATGTGTTATTTATACCTTTTTGGTGTTACCTTTGTGGTATTCTTCCCTCATGTATGAGATGAGTATGTCTTGTTATCTTAGGTATATGTATGGGCATATGCCTAAGTAGAGTTGATTTCTATTACTTAGGGCCTTGATATTGAGGTCTTGCTTTGTGGTATTTCCTTGGTGTAACTCTGCGTGACCTAAGGGGTCTCGAGGTCCCTACTAAGTATTGTTATACTCAGCCCTGTATGGGCTACGCCCTCAACATGTTGTGTCTTGTGAAGATGACGTACAACCTTGATCAAGGTTGAGGGATCCAGGATTGGATGGTACTCGAAAGGGGACCATTTGGCATGATGTGGCATAGGGACTATTGATCATGAGTTATACCTACCCTTCAGGTAGGATCCTCGGTGGATGATCTAGGAGCTGTTTTGTATTTTTTTAGTTGTACTTGTACATTTCAGTTGGGATTGTCTTCCGTCCCCTTAAATTTTAGCACACTTTTACGATAGTAGTTTACTTCATGGTTGTTTATTTTGTGTTCTTGGACTATGTGTATATACTAGTTAAAAGTAAATGCCTACCCGTTTTAGGAATATGCCTTTCTGGTGCTAGTCACCAGCCCCTGGCCTATGGATGGTGGGCTTGGGGTAGTCACGACACGGGCCCCAAGGGATGGGTCATGACAATTATCATCCTTGAAATTCTATGGTGGTCCTCCTGATATCATTTATAACCCACCTCAGCCACTAATTCATTGTCAACTAACAATGTTTTCTTCCTAAACACCGAACATTTTCCACTATGCAACACCCCACACTATTTAACACTATTCACAAAAACCTAGATATATAATCATCATTATCACCCACCCTAATATGGAGATAAAATGCACCCATATATCCTAATATACCTGAGTTTTGAAAACTGATTCATCCCTTGGCTTATGGTTCTCCCCACCATAACAATCTAAACAAAAAGGTTGATTCATGATCCTGATGTTCCCTAACTTAGGTAATAAATTCCATATAATCTATTTATATTACATTCATTTTATTCCCATTAATTTTTAATTCATTATGTTTTAGTATATTTTATATTTAACTTTGTATTTTATTGGATTGTGTGAATATTTCTTAAAACGACATAAATTTCTAATTCAATTCATTTATTTAATTTTTGAAATAAAATGAATGGATTTCTATTGATGATCCTTTGTTTTGTATTTTGAAGGTGAGAAATCTATCTTAATATTTTGAAGGTTATTTTGGAAATGGATCTATGTATGTAATATACTTGTTGGGGGGAAGTAGCTAAAATTGAAGAAGTACTGAGTTGTGTGATATATTATGTTTTATACATAGTATATTTGGAGAAGTAGTTGAAAAATGGAAAAGTAGTTGATCTAAAAGTGATGAAAAATATAATTGGATGAAACATATCACATTTTATTTTATATATTTTCAATAAGTTTCATTTATAATATAATTTGGGCAATACATAATATATTTTATGAGGAGGAAGTGGTGTAAATGGAAAAGAATGGGATACGTATCATAGTTTTCAAATATGTGAGAAGATTGATCAATTCATAAGATAATATTCCTTGGTTTCATTTATACCTAACATATTTTCCATTTACTATGTGAGTACATAAAATATTTTTAAAGTAAGAGGACTATACTTGGTATCTGTTTATAGATCCGCTGAGATACATAACATATTTTCCATTTCCTCTAGCTTATATGTAATATATTTTCTAAATTGGAAAAGTGGAATGTGTAACGTATTATATATTCTGTCTAGAGGTATTTAATGTTTCTATAGGATTTTTAATTTTTTTTCATATGGTAAATTCAATCAAGGATGATATATAAAGCTTTATACTTGATTGAGAAATTTAAGGAACTATAACTAATTGAATTGTAATGATAGTTGTATCATTGTGAAGAGGTAGGCTGAGTAAATAGTTCCACTATCTATATGGATGTGCATGTTCCATGTTGGTCCCAATATTACTAAAAAGGATGAAAAATTATAAATCATTTTTCAATCTATTTAGTTTCCCCATGAAGATACTTAAGTTAATCCCAAATCTACTGTTGATTAATCAATGTTAATGTCTCAATCATTTTTTCTATGTCATGTCATGAATCTCTATGCTCTCAGGAATTCAAGTAATTCCAAAATATTTGTTGACTATGTGTTTTAAATGTATAATTAGAGGTGAAATATTTTGAAATAACAAATAATGAATCCTTGGGTCCCACTATTGACTAAATATTTGGATAAAAGAATTAAAGTTGTGCATTTTTAGGGAGTTAATGTAAAATATCATGGAAGATATTAAAATTCTAAAAAAATAAAGAGTTTGAATGAGATGGGAGGAAGGAAGAAGAAATATGCTAAATATAAGGCCAAGGGAGAAGTGGGTGCAGGGGAGGTTGCTACTATTGATGTGGGAGTTTGTAAAGTTTTATTTTCTATTTATGTTGTTACTATAATTTTCTTTCCTTCTATAATTTTTGTCACATCTATAATATAGGGGTAAAAACCTTCGCTGGTAGGGGAAGGGAAGGTGATTAATTGTAATTACTGAGTTATATATTTAATGAATAAGATATATCCTATATTGATTGATGATGCATGTAGAAATTTAGAACATTTTAATAATTTTTAAAATTACTTTTAATTAATTAGTTTAAACATTTTAGTGTTTTTAGGTTCTTTTTATAGTTTTGTAGTTTTTTGGTTATTTTTATAAATTTTACCTAATTATATATTAATATTAGTTATTAATATCATTTTAAGTGTATATTAATTTCATCAATTACTATTTAACATTATTGTTATTATTATTATTATCATTAGTACTATTATTATTATAGTTATAAATAGTATTGTTATCATTAAATTATATCAACATGTATTGGTAGTATTATTATTATATTAGTATAATTATAATTTTATCTACCGATATTTATATTTAATGTATTCTTATAAGTATATCTATTCACATGTGTGTGGGATTGATTCTAATAGTATCCAATTATTATTATTCTCATCCTACTTATTATTATTATTGTTATTATATATTATTATTAATAATAATTAAATATTTATGGATAATAGTTTTTAAAATTTCAAATTTTAAATGAAGGAGTTATATTTTCATGCAACATGGCTCGGGAGGAGATCTTGGGCACTGTCTTCTTCGTTTGTGTCCTTCCTTGTAGTGTGTGGAGAAACGAGGAACTCGTGACTACACTACCCCCTTAGCCACATATCCTAATTCCCCTTGCAATCGAATACCATCTCATCCCCTATGACATACTAGATCATCCATTGTGATATATATATTCCAAGCAGTTCATTACAGACCCCCTTCATTGTTTATAGTGTACAACACCACACCTCCATCATCCCATCTCATAGCAAGCCTGGCTCAATACTTCACTATCTTCCCTCATTGATAACACTTCACAAGGCAACCAACTATCTTATTCCCACACTTATCTCAGGTTATTATATAGTTAGTGCCCCTTAATTGTTCTCTCATTAATCTTATGTTACACATCAATGACAGTTTACATGGAGTTCAGGCACCGAGTGCCTACTGTCACATGATCTTGATGTCATGTGACATGGTTTATGTTTTATACATATTCTATGATTGTTTATATTCATGTATTGAATTAGAAACATTTATTTATAGGATTATTCCATGTCATTATTGTATTTAGAGGTGGTTCATGCATGCAAAAAACACGTAAATTAGTTAACATTGGTATTTTGATGATCAAGTACTGATGTGTATTATTTAGAGATCATTAGTAATGACTTTCAGTGATCTCTATTTTGACATTAACACAATGATCTCTAGTTATTTATTTATTTCATGTCAATTATTTATATTATTGACTTCATTATGAAAAAGTTTAGATTATGTGATGATTATTTCATGCATGTTTCTTATTTTGTGTTTATTTTCTCATTAAATTTAATGTAATTTAATTTTTATTCATTTTAAATATATTTATTTCTAACATTAATGTCATATGATATTTCGACGCATGATTTGGTGTCTATTCATGTGATTCTGAATAACTAATAATGGGTGGGAGAACATGAGAAATTTTATTCATTCATAATTCATTCACATGCATGAGGGAATCAAAATTATCCTACAACAAATTCAAAATAAATATATATTGATTAAAAAATTAAGATTTTTTGTGAGTTTTCTTCAAAATTAGGTGAGGATACCTAAAAATTAATCATATAAAAGTTAATCCAGAATAGATATATATCTATACTTTTTGAGAAATATTTCATTGTTGTTGGGACTAAGTTGTATGGATAAGGAAGTACGAAGATTTCGTTGTTACAGTGGGTTATTTTTTTGTCAAAGAAGACAAATCGATTCACTTTGTAAAGGACTTTAAAACCAGACGATTCTGTGTTGATATGTATTTTACAAATTTCATAAGTTAAGATAACTTTTGATGAAATACTTATAAATATAAGGGGATAAATTATGATTCTAGTCATATACAATTTTGATTAGAAGGAATGATGCGACTGGAAGATAGGTAAGTTTCAACACTTCCCATTGTAACACGGTCGATGCTAAATATGGTCTATCAGAGGATATATATCATGATAGTGGAGTTGATGACGAAAGATGAAGAATGGTTATGGGAAGAAATAAAGAGAGAAATGATATAGGAACATACAATCTGCAGGCGGCATGAAATAATAGTTTAAGGGGATGTCGTTTTCCAGTGTTTTCCAAATTTTGGGCCTGAAAATCGGGAGATGAAGAAATGTGTTTTTGACAATGGATGTTGCATGAAAGTTTGAAGATATATTAGAATTATGTGTGCAAGGCATGATTAAATGTCAGAACATCTAGAAATGGAATAGGCGTGCGTGGAAACTCGGGAAAAGTGTGCGAAAAATAAAGGATGCTCGAAATATTAGTATAGTGCGCGAAATAGAGGAATGAAGTTTTTCACGCAAGAGGTGTTTTGAGATCAGAAGCTAAAAAATTGGAAAATGAATTAGTTGCATGAAAAATTGGAGCGTTATACAAAATATGATATTGTGTGAAAGAGTTTTTACACACATGATGATGGTTTTACACACAGATTATTGTTTTTCACGCAGGGTCAAAAAGGAATATAAATATGATGTGACCCCCTCTTCTTTGTTTAAGGCTTGACACTTAGAGAAATATTGAGCTCTGAAGTGCGTAAAATTATACGCTAAGTGATTTTCATGAAAATAAAGAGGTTTTCATGAAGATAAAGAGGTTTTCACGAAAATAAAAAAGTTTCGCGAAAAAGGGAAGTTGTGCGAAAACGTTTTCTGTGCCAAAAGGGAATTTTTATGCAAAATCCATTTGAATAGCATGAAACATACCCTAAAGGCTACATGAAAAAATTTTGGTCTTCACATGTATTTGGTTATGTGTAAGATAGTTCTTACCAGATTTTGGGTAAGAAAGTTAATATTTGTACTTCAAAGAATACACTTGTTCAATTGTATGAAAGCACTGAAATACTGTAATTCCCTATTTGTGCAAAAAGGGTGCACATACACTTGAGGATTTTTTCCCAAGTTCTACATGAGTGTAAGGGTATATCCTAATCATTTTATTCCACATCAAAGGATTGTTTTCTTATGGATTGTGTGGTACTGGATTGTTTCTATACCATACCAAGGACGTAGCTACTCTTGCTGAGTAGAGAACCTTGTAAATATTGTGTTCATGTGGTTGTGTGTGTTCAGCAGGTAATAAACTCTATAACAGGACACGAAGGTTGTTTCAAAAAGAAGGAAAAATAAAAAGAAAAATATATCACTAATTCACCCCCTCCCCCTCTCAGGGATACTTGGATCTTGACTGGGAACTTCAATTGTAATTCAAAAATTGACTCAATGGTAAAATGTCACACAAATTTTTCATCAAATTAGAGAATGAAAAGTTGGATGATTTGTGTGAAAAAATTGATTATTTTATAATGTAAAATAACAATACTTTATAGTTTTATGATTAAAATTAGAATTGATTATAATCATTAGAATAATCAATTAGGTAAGAAAATTAATTAATTATCATCACATGTATCTATGTAGAAATCATGAATCTAACACTTCCATCACCACTATCTTCTATTAGGAATTTTTTCATACGTTAAAATTTTTATTTACATTTTAGAATTTTAGTTTTAATCACATTGAAAAAAAAAATTGACTAACATTCTTTAAAGATGATATTCTTGATGTCTACACACATTCCCCCTATGGGATCGACATTTCCGACATTGCTATAGTTGTTGTAGGATTATAGATTGTAAATTGTTTGTGTTGTGATATCATGTACCAAATTTATGGTGGAATTTCTAGGTAGAATCATATAATTTGGAGATCCTCCAAAGAGGGTGATTTAGGTTAAAAACTAAAAAAAAGAGAAACATAAAAAAATCAACAAAATAAGAATTCAGATTGCTACTCTAGATAATTTTTTATTTATAAGAAAATTCTATAATACCAAGAGTTTAGAATGGAATGGTCACGACCATACATTTAATATAAACACCCACCATACACACTAAAAATTCATAGTAAATGTCACAAATTTTCACTCCTAATGAGTGCTCTAGGTAATTCTATTTATTTTTGTGGTCATTATTTATGTAAATATCATAATCCATGGGAAACACCTTCACCATAATGTGATAATAGTTCATATATATATATATATTTATAACATTAAATTTCAAGATATTTTAAGAAATATTTGACATAGTAATTCATGTATTCTATTTAGGTTGTAATACCTTTTAAAAAAATTAAAAACACTAATACACAATCTCATAACCTTGTAGAACATAAACCACCTTTCCCAATAGAGGAAGACGCTAAATTTGAACAATAACTATGTGATACAAACACTTCAACATTATATAATAAAATTTTTACTACGATGAATGATTTAAATAAAATGTTTTAACATCAATAGGTGCAAAAATGTATTTTTTCACAATAAAAAAATTATAAAATTAATTAGAAAATCTAGAAAATAATTTTATTAGGTTAGTGAAATTCGACTCATCTTTTCCGCATAACATTCTAACTAAGATAAAATATTATGAGGAAATTGTAGTTGAGGTTTCATATTAATAACATCAATTTATTATTATAATGATGAGTCTCATTTAATTGGTCCCACTTTTTCTCATGCCTTGGATAACTCCTCTACACCATAACTTGTTCCTTAACTCTTATCATATTTAAGCATCTTGTACTATACTTTTTTGAATATAATGTTCTATCAGACAATATTATTTCATGACCATTTACTTTTATTTTATAGCTATTCGACCCTAATGTGAGAATGGATTTCTTTGATAAATATCAACTGCCATATTTTGAGGGTGAAATTTCCTTTTAATATGAAAAGGACACTGAACTTGGACCCTTATTTTTTATGATAGAGCTGTAATTAACCCAATATACAATGAATTTCTATGTGATAATGGATATCATTTCAAATATCCTAGAATCACCTCCATTAAGAATTTTTGTGAGTTAGACACATTTTTTGAAATGGAGGTTTGAGAAACAATTCATGAGTTAGAAAACTTGTCAGTTATGGTTGTTAAAGACACTCAAGTCATTGTGAAAATTGTGGGTTAACAGGATTCTTTAGTGTATTCTAAGTTATTGGTGACACATGTTCTAATGGTGAATCATGAATAATGAAATAATGAAGATATGTTGGGATAAAATATCACTTCTAACATCATGTAGTTTCCCACTCCACTTAAGCTCGTTCCACCCACTCCATACTACTTCACTTAAAATACACATAGATATTAAAAATACGCATGACATAAAAGAATTAAATGAAAATATAGTGCATGAATTAAGTTATAAACTAGTTGATTTCCTTATTTTCATGGTCATTGATGAAAAGTAATTGGGATACATCATCACCCAAAACACTACCTTCAAGGATGTGACGGATATAATATGGTCACTAAAGGATTCTCATACATGCATTATTTCTCTAGGATAAATTCAAAGAGGTAATATTCTTTATATTTAAAACCAGGATGCTTTATATAAATTTAAATCATTTAGTGATTTTTCCTTCACATGATGTTTATTTACCTCCTTTTAATTTGGGCTATTTTTATTTCATTCCACCCATCCATTAAATTAATATGTTTATGTAAAGATATTTTGTGTCCTACTGAATAATCATCTTCTTCATAAATGAATGAAACATATATACCAATGAAGAAGTTTATACATGGATACATTTTAATTCAACCCTAGTGAAGTATCATCGTCATTTGGTTAAATGTAACAACCCTGAATCTAGTAACCCATAGTTAATGTTTAATTTATTACATTTATATAAGATACAAGGGATCACATGACAAAAGAATGAATAGTTTATCAGTCTTGGGAGACGAGATAAATACCTGATTCTCATACTACACTGGAAACATAAATCATATCTTGTAACACTATAAAAACATTTTTTTATTTTACTACATAATTGAAATAATTCAAATATCCATTCTTGGTACCCTAAAGTAATAAAAAATATAATAAATGTTGATATAAGAAGCTGAATAAGGGTTCCATACAATGGAATATTTCTTGAATGCATAAGGCATAAACAATATGGAAGAGTTAATAATCAATAAACATGTCACATAATAAAAAACATCAGCATAAATTTTATCTAAGGATAACATTTTAAATAATCACATGGGTAATAATAACTGATTTCATAATTATTTAATGCATAATTTTAGACATATTAATCATACCATCAAGTCCTATCAACCAAGACAACTTATATACCATCAAGGACTCCCAACCAAGACATATTACATACTATCATGTCCTCACAACCATTACATATTACATAATATCAAGGAATATCAACCAACAAGTATTCAATAATGCAAATTCCACTCAAACAAGACATTTTACAAACTATCAAGTCCTCTTGACCAAGACATTATCATTATATAGTTGGGAATAAACCAATCGAGACTGATTCTTATTTATCTCATGAGACCTATTTGACACATAAAAGGGTTATAATGGATCCCAAACTTCAGTTAGAAATTTACATTTCCTTCCTTATCCATTGAAATAATAATTCAATTCATCATAAGTATTCCTTAACAATTAATAATTAACTAAATTAAATCGAGTATAAGAAACATCAATATTTCCCCAATTAAAGGAATAAATTTCTTAATAAGATTAATTCAATTTATACTCTATACAATAATGGTTATACTATTTATTAAACATTTAAATGATTAAAAATATATACATCTTATAAAATAACATGGACATGATAGAGAAAAATAATTTCAATGAATTATGGAAAGTAAAAGATAACATAAAATTAATGAAATGAATGATATGAGAATAAATGTTTGTGTGTAAAATGAGGTATAAACTATAAATAAATATTTTATTAAAGTAGACTATAAATTCATAATAAAATTAGGTTTTTTAGTACATTAATTTCCTTTGAAAATATAGAGAGTGAAAATGGATGAAATTCATTGAAAAAACATTCTTAAATGTTTTCTAAATTATTTGTAAAAATGAAGTTATAAATCCCTTACATAACTCATATAATAATGTTTAAATGGTAATTATAAAACATTATTTGTAAATTAATTTATAATAACTGAATCTTTAAAATGAACCATTTCAAAAATAAGCAATTATCTTATGGCATATAAAAATATACATAAATGAAATGAAATCCCTTTCAAATCAATTAAAAAAATAATTTTATTTTAATTTAATATAAATTAATTCATATAATTATTCGAATAGATATTAATTTGGGTAAAAAATTGAAAATTATAAATGAATTTAAATAATGTTTAATATTCATGACATTGGGAAAATTTATTTATGCATAATATGTAAAAAATATTTTTTCACACTTTTCTAAAGAAAGTCAAAAATTACTTATGCAAGAATCCATAAGAAGATTCCTTTTAATGAAATTTAAAATAAAGTCAAAGTTTTTATATATTTACCTTTGGAATTAATTTGATTATATAATAGATTACTCTTGAAGTAAAATAAATAACATTGATATGGAAGTGAAAGGTTCCCAACCAAAAAGGAGAAATAAGGTCGGATTTTCTTATAAACAATGTCTTGGTGGTTTTGAGTACCAAAGAGAGGGGAAATAGAATTCATAATTCTAAAACCTATAAATAACTAGTTTATAATAAACATAAATGTAATTTATGATATAAATATCATGTAACTCCATCATTTTAGATTTAAGTATAAACAATCCTGATACAATGTGAGATTAAAAAATAAACTCTTACCATGGAGTCCCACTTGATCAGATGCATTCCAACCTCATGTATAATAACTTTAAATTTATCATTCATATATATTATATAAATATTTATATCTACTTTTATGTACATCATTTATTGATAACTTATTTTTACCCATTTACACATAATTCTTGTTAAAATAAATTATTTAAGTGTTCGTTGTTCTATTTATCATGCATGTTTCAATTTGGTGGTTATGTTACTTCAACCTAAGTCATGGTTTAATCACATATATAATATTAATAATGTCATATATATCATATTTATACTTTAAAGACAAATTTACAACCATCTATTTAAGGAATTTATGAAAAATAAAATACAATGCTCATGGAAGCGGTAGTCTGTATGTACTTATGGGTTACATTTTTATTTTTCTACAAATAAAAATAAAGAAGGTAGACAAATATTTATCTTTAAAAAATAATAAATATTTCATAAATATAATATTTTTTAATTAAATTTATTTATATAATCCTCCATGTGAGACGGTGATGAAAAATGAATTACATCGTTTCGTAGAGGCGGTAATTCGCACAAACACACCAGAAGCATTTCCAATTTCCAAAGAATGGTATGGAATAATGTTTGATAATATTTTATCTTTAAGTATTAATTATTAAATATATAATATATAATATATTAATTATATTCATCTATATAACCATATATGAGATGTAGTGATGAAAAATGAAATACAACATTTTATAGAGACAGTAGTATGTATATACGTATGGGAAATGTTTTCATTTTCCATTAAATGTAAAAGATATAGAAAATGTTTATACCATTAACATAAAAAAAATAATTATAGTAAATATGATTAATTAGTTATGATAATATGGTTAAAGAATATTTGTAGGTGGTTTAAGAATAAATAAACCTGATTGAACTAGGTGAGAAAATATTCCCCTTCCTTGGATAATCTCCTTCGAAAAAACCATAAGGCTTCTCGGATAAGTATTTTGGGAATAAAATGACATATATGTCCTAGATAAAGGTTTTCAGAGGTTATTTGAGCATATTTTGATTAAGATAAGAGGATAAATGTGTGTTAATAAGTGAGTGTAGTTGGTTCACTTTTATAAGTGACAGGGGTGACACTTTTGTAAATACTCTAAACTATAAAAAATATAAGGTAATTTTGATGAGAAATTTGAAGAAAATGGGCAAATTTTAATGTATAAATCCACTCAAAAAATCAAATTTAGAACAATTTGGAGTGATATTTGATGTTTTATCTCTTATTTTAAATACTTTGTTAACCCTTTTAACCCTTAACACAACAATTTTTTTTACCAAGATAACTATTCATTATGAATAAAAATGAAATGGGGCTTACTAAATATTTTTAAATATGATTCTTCCAAAAAAAAATTCTTGGTGGTATTGAGTACAAAATATAGAAAAAATGTAATGAATAATGTTAAACCATATAAATAACTAGTTTATAATAAAATATATATTTAAATTAGGAGAGAAAGAGCACA
Source organism: Viscum album (assembly GCA_963277665.1). Taxonomy (NCBI): domain Eukaryota; kingdom Viridiplantae; phylum Streptophyta; class Magnoliopsida; order Santalales; family Viscaceae; genus Viscum; species Viscum album. The sequence goes on along the minus strand of OY728164.1, from coordinate 1,865,884,379 downwards.
TAATTCCACCAAAGTAGATTCATGTATAAAAAATTATGATTAAAAGTGAGATTATAAAATAAACCCTTAACATAGAGTCCCACTTGGTTGTATGAATTCCAACCATTTGTATAATAATTTTAAATTTTAAATTCAAATATATCATATAAATATTTATATATATATTTAAGTACATTATTTATTAATAACTAATTTTTATCCATATACTCATAATTCTTGTTACAATAAATTATTTTGTTGTTAACTATCATGTTTCTCATGCTTATTTTTACTTGGCGTTTCTATTACTTGGACCTTGGTTCTAATTTCATTGCATTTAGAATAATAATAATGTCATATATATCATATTTATACATTTAATACACATTTATAAACATCCATTTAAGGCAGTTATGAGAAATGAAATCCACTGTTCATGGAAGCGGTAGTCTCCACATATATATGAGTGACACTTTCATTTTTCTATAGATGGAAATAAATAATTTTAGATAATTATATATCTTTAAATAAATTTAATTATGTCATAAATATTATTTTTATTCATTAATTGTATCTACATAACCATACATGTGGGGTCATTATTAAAAATGAATTGCATCGCTTCGTAGAGGTGGTAATCTTCATGTACACACGAGAAACATTTCAATTTTCCAAAAAATGGTAGGGGAGAAATTAGATGATATTTTATCAATAAAAAATCATAATTAAATAATAAATATAATATATATTCATAAAATCCATCTATATTACCATCTATGAGAGGTAGTGATAAAAAATAAAACACGTCACTTTATGGAGGCGTAGTCTGCACGTATGCATGAATGATATTTTCATTTTCCATTATATAGAGAAGGGATAGAAAATAGTTTTACCATTAACATAAAAAAATTAATTATATTATGTATTATTAATTAATTATTTTAATATGTTTATAGAATATTTTGGATAGGTTTAAAAAGAAATAAACTTGAAAGAACTTAGTGAGAATATATACCTCTTCCTTGGATAATCTCCTCTGAAAAAATGATAAGGATTATTGGATGGGTATTTTGGGAATATAATGACCAATAGGTCATGTATAAGGGGTTTTGGAGTTTATTTTGGAATATTATGATCTAGATAGGTGGATAAATGTGTGTGAATAAATGAGGGGAGGTGGTTCCCTTTTATAAGTGTGATGGGTGACACTACTGTAAATACTCTAAATTTAAAATAATATGTGGTAATTTTGGTAAGAAATTGGAAGAATATGGCCAAATGTTAAGGTCTAAATCCACTCAAACTTTTAAATTTAGAACAAATTTAGTGATATTTGATGTTTTATATATTATTTTAAGCCCCTCGTTATCCTTTTTAACTCTTAACACAATAACAAAATTTTTACCATGATAACTATTAATTTTGACTAAAATTGAGATGGAATTTATTATGTATTTTTCATATGGTGCTTCAAAATATGGAAGAAATTTTAAATTATTAAATTCCTATATTTAGTAAAAAATAAATTTTAATATAACTTTTCAAAATTCAATGAAAAAAGGTTTTTTAGAAAAATGTACTTTTAAGAATAAAAATGAATTTATTCCAAAATAATGTACAGAATTTAGTCACATGGAAATTATATGTTAATAAATTAAAAATTATATTTATGTTCTTTTGAAACAAATTCATAAAAATATAACTATATAATTAATTAATTAATGAAAATGATCAAAAATAGTTTTGCTATTTGAATATAACATTACATTGGTTTTAGAAAGTCAAATATAGATTTATAAATTCAACATATTATTATTTTCAAATTATTTATTTTAATTATAAATATATTTTTTCTATTAAATTTTTTTAGAAACATTCAAGTCATTATCATATCATAATGATGTCAGAAAAGTGATGGTATTTGTAAAAATAGTATTTTTCCCTATTCACTTAAAACTGAACCTTTTTAGAAAAAAGAAAAAAATAACTCAAAAATAATATAGAAATTATGAATTAAAAAATTAAGATAATTTCATCTATTTAAAATAATAAAACTTACAAATTTATCTTTTAAATGAAAATAAAAAATGTAAATAAAAACTACTCTCTCGAAAAATAAACCTTTTAAACTCTAAGTGTCTTACTCTTATTTATTATTAATTTGAATTTTATTATATTAGTTCATACATTTATATATTACATAATATAATATTTTAATATTTATCAATTTGATTTATAAAAATACGCAACACTTTAAAAATGTTATTTGGAAAATATCGGTTTTTAAAATTGAATGATTTTAATTATATCATATTAAATTAATATTATATGAGCATTTTATTTTATTGATATATTTTTCTTTATTAAAGGATTATTATTATATGTCATAACTAGTTTAGGATTTGTTTTTTGCATGTTACAAGTTTTTCAACATAGTATTTATTTAAAAGAAAATTTGTACTAAAATTGTGGAGTATTAGATTCTACCCCCTAAAATAAATTGTGTCCTCATAATTTCAATTATTACATACAAATTAAATTAGATAATGTTTTCCATAAGAAATATATTACTCAAAATATTTTTCCTAATAATATATTAGCCTCACTTTCATAGAGAAGACTAGGAAACTTATCATAAATTTTTCTTAAGCCATATATGTATCTTTACAAAACTTATAATTGTGAATGAGTTTCCAAAGGCATATATTAATTGATAAGAGATATTTACCACAAAATAATTGCTAAATTTTTCTTCCTTTTGTTAGAATTTGAGGAATTATTTTAACATAAATATAGAGATTATGAAAAAATATAATTACATTATTTATTTCCATTCTATGATTGTAATTTCATACTTTTATTAAGTTTGAATCATTATTAATCTTTTCTTAATCTCATATTATAAATTATGAATAACCATTATGAAATTTTCATGTTTGAATAATTAAAATAAAATTTTAATATATAATAAGTTCCTTAAAATAATGATAATTCATTTCTTATGTCTTAATCAATTTACCAAATATATGGTGAGTATGAGTAAAAAACATCCAAAGAAATGTTGGCCTTGTGAAATTTTATTATAAAAGATAAAAATAATTAAAAAATAATTAATTTATAATTCATCTACTAATTCCTTAATCCCAAAAATTAATTAAACCCTAAAAGTCATAATTATTTCATAGTTGAACATTGTCATAACAACTATGTTTGTAACTATGGGATAATTATTCATCTTAAGAGAAGTTTAATGATATATTTTTTATTGTTACTAGATTCCCCTTAGGTGTGCTCATTGAAAACTCCTTCCTTAGATTATCAAGGGATGATTCAAATACTATAATAAATATAAAAGAATTTTTAGATTCAGAATAAAATAAAACATGATTTTATTATCAAAAGTAATTCCTATTAGAACATTAGGGAATTTATCTTTAGTTTTAGTAATTTGATAAGCTTAGTCATTCTCTATAGACATCTTATTAGGTAAATTACCATTATTATTGGGTTCTTGGTTGGAATATTTACCCATATCCTCGTATTTGAAACATTATATATTTGTAGATTCCTTCTTTCCCTAACATTCATGATCCAGATAGCCCTTATTCTCACACTTTTAGAAGACTGTGATTCCCTTTAAGAAATTACCATGGTGTTTCTTTTCTAAAATATCATATTTTTAAAGCTTCATACTTCTTTTATTCTTCTTCACGTTGTTTATTTACCTTGCTTCTCAACTATCCTCTTCTTCTCTTAATTTCCTTTGAAAATATAAGACATTAAAAAATCTATATCCTAATGGAACTTGATACCATATCATCATATTATGAAAACATTTGAGAGATTTGTACCAATTATATTCATTGATTAATAATATCAAATAAATAGTATATATTATTTTCCAAATCACATATATAGTTCATAGAATTCTTTTCTAATGATCCAGTAATTTTTTCCTCATAATCAATAACAATTTTATCTTATTTTTTCTTAAATTAAGGAAATTATTTTATATATATACTTGTTTCCGTCAAGAAACATTTTTATAAAAAAACATCACCTGAAAATTATTTATTTTAATTCTATTCACCTCCTTCTACTCATTTTTAGTTTTAATCAATGCCCACCATTGATCATTATCTACATTTAAATAATACACTGATAGAATAACCTTATCCCTTTTATTACCTCTCAAAGCCTGAAATATCCTTCCCAGGGATTTGATCCATTGTTCGGTTATCAATAGACTAGTAGTTCAATTAAAGGATAGATTTTTATGTCATACAAACTAGTACAACATCATTGTGTAATGTTGTGAAGCAATAGGTTGTTCTATATGGGAATGGTTATTGGTCATAACTTGAGTTATCAAGAACCAACCCAAATAACCCACCTAAATGGTACCCGAATCAATCCTAACATATCTCAATGGGTGTTATCAATCCCCATGGGATGGATATTAGTTACAAAGAAAATAATAAAATCAATAAGTAATGATTTATTCATAATAAAAACACATAAATACATATCAATAGATAAGAATCAATAAATAGTTAGTACGTCAAATACTCCTCAATAGAATAAGCAACACAGGAAGACGTATACAAGTTCCAAATATAATACAACAACCCATGAAATCACATAACCATTAAATACATCATTCAAACAGCTCTATATAACTAGGGTATTACATAATCCACGGATAATGACAAACATTCATGTCCCACTAATCAAGAACACCCACCACCTCTAAGTGGTACCTTCCCTTTTTTGGGGCATTGTTTAATAAAATATACAAACTCCCAAAGGAAAAAATTATCGTGTGATAAAAAGACAAAGTAGGATCACACTAATCATTTCATAAGTAATCCATGTCAAATAAACCAAAGTGTTTATTTTTAAATAATACATTGAATGAAAATCATTTTGTAATTCAATAAAAACATGATTTCTAAATAATATTAATGGCTAGTACAAAAAAATTTACAAAATAAATTTCCTTAAAGATAGGAATATGCATTCATTTTTTATAAAACATGCATGAATAAGAATTTATTCAATCAAGAAAACATGAATAAAATATTTCATAAATATTTGAGTGTAATAATTGTTTCAAATAATAGAAACACGGTTATAATCCACCTGGATTAGTCAAATCATGTCAAGAGGTTATGCACAATCTCACTGAAATATGGATCCTAGTGCATTCACACTTCCCTCGATTCACAGGCCTTAGGAGGGAATGAGAAAAATTCATTGAATGACTCCCTACCCTCAAATTACTTTATTATCATAGTCACAATCAATCCATTTATAGGTAATCAGAGTTACCAAGCATGCATACCCTCTTAATAACTAACCCTGGCCTCATGTACAATAAGGTAATAAAACATGGAATGGGTTATCATTCATTTCAAATAATCTCAAATCATGTAATCAATTGTTTCAAAAGGGACCCAAGTTTAAGTTTTAAAACATTCCATTTAATTTCAAAAACCAACATCAAATGGTTTTCTTCAAAACTAATTCCTTTTAAAATAATTCATTTCATTTCAAAAAAGTAAAAAAAAATTCATTCCATCATCTCTCAATAATCTTCATCAATGTATTTTATCAAATCATTATTTCATTGTAAATCCATTTTTTCAGGAAATCATCAACCTATTTGAAAATACATAAACAAAGAAGTTCAAAAAACAAACCCCATACCATTTAGAAATCATTTATAAAAAATATAAAATCAATCATTAAAAATCAATTTGATGTCCATTTCAAGTTAATCTATCAAGAATGGTTTCAATTAGATGGAATTGCATTAAAAAAATGCATACATCAATTCACAGCCTCACTAACACCCAAAAAAGGATCTAAAACCCAAAGGAAGGTATATAATTATCAAATAAAATTACTAGAAACACAAAATGTCAAATAAGAATCTCCAATTCATAATATTTAGAAAAAATGAAGAGAGATAAGACACATAACATAATGATTCCAGAAGAAATCACAAGACCAACAAAGATCTAGTTAAAAAATCCAATTCCATGAAGAATCTATAATAAATAAAAATAAATCAAGTTATAAACTATAGATCTAGAATGTATAGGCTCAGTCGCTTATTTTTTACAATAGATTAAGGGTGGATATAGAAGATAAATTAAGAACAACAAAAACATGCACTTTCTATTGATATTCTGGATGAAACATCCAAATATCCGTTGAAATCGATCACTGAGAGACAAGGAGTCATAAAAATCACAATGAGTTGTCTACTCTGTCAAGAGACTAATCCAATATGAGAATAATGAGGATAAAATGGTGAGCATCAGGTCTTAAAATAAAAAATAAGAGTAACTAATATTAATTTCATGGTTCTACTACAAATTTCAGAAAATTGCATGCCAATTGTGTGCCCTCTCCTAGGCTACTAGATGAGCTTCACAGTTTGGCCACACAGTTTGACAAACCATATTCCAAATTTTCATGACCCAATGTACCAAGATATATGGTTTGAGGTTTAGGCCACAGAGTTAGTACTATCCATGTGCAAAACTATGTGCCCTCTGCTGGTAGTCCAACGCAAGGTGCATAGTTTCATGGGTTAACCGACATTGTTTCCTTAAAATGTGCACCAACCACACACTTGACCAAAACCTTATAAAAATTGATAAAAGTATCCCAAAAAAACATTTTATATGACCTAAACAAGTTATGATGAAAATAAAATAATGTAAGTACCTGAAAGTGGGTGTTGGGATATTTCAATTATCCACACCATAAATTCTTACTACCCTTATAAATTCTATCAATAAAACTCTATAGAAAAGAGATGAGGCCATTGCACTCTCATAAAGACCACATGCTCCCATGAATCATGAGAATTATAACCACGTCTCCACAAACCCTAAACCAAATGTTGGTCGGAGTAAGACACTCAAGAGTGGGTGAATTGAGTTCCTATAAAAATTTTTATCAAAAAAACATTTTTAAAAGTTACCCAATTTGAAATAAAAATGGCCCAGTTAACCAAATTAGTAGATTTATAAAAGTTTTTATCTTTAAAAAGATTTATAAAAGGGTGATTAGTTATTTTTTAAGTACAATATTGATTATTATTTTAGCTTTTGAAATAAATATTCTAAATAAAACTCTAATATAAACACTATCTAAGATTAACTATCAAAGTGAAAGAAATGTTTTCTTCTATGAATAGTGAAAAAAAACTTTGAAATAACACAGCTAAAATAATAAAAGAGGTTCAGTCTCAAGAAGAGACTTAATCCTCTCTATTTTTTGTTCACATGACACCAGAAAGCATATACAAATAAACATTGATCCAAACCCTAGATTGGGGTAAACAAAACTATACACACTGTTCAAGTGAAATAGACCTCTTACATAGATTTAATAGGTTTTCTAATACAAATAGGCCACAAAGGGAACTCTCCCATTGTTATCTGTGTGATTGTATGGTTTAAAACTATGGTTTTTGAAGATATCAGTGTATCTTTCAGTTTAGCGCATGAATCATTGTGTGTTTATAAAATAGAGATACACACACTGCACTAAATATAAAAATAGTTCACAAATAGAGAAAGAATATTGAGAAGAGAGTTAGAAGGCTCTGTGTGATTGGAAATGCAGATTGCGACTCTTGGAAGATTTCTGGAAATGAAACTTGGGTCATCTTCTAGAAATGAACACCAAAACATCATGTCATAAGATGTTCTATATACTATTTTCAGTGAGGTTGTGGTTTTATCAATTAGTGCTTATCTTATATTTTGTTTGTTGGTGTAAGTTATTCTTTGGTTTCAACTCCCAAAATTATTTTCATATTTCTATAGTTGTAAGTTATCTAGTTTTTCTCAAGCACATGAGAATCTCAGTATATTTCTCTAGTCATGCTTTTTCCTTTTTGATTGAATAATCCTTTTATACAGTGCATCCTAAAGGAATCATGTCATATGGTACCTCATACCCCACACCTCTCTCTAAAATCAATATTAATGTTGTATACAAAAGGAAAAAAAACTATTAAAATAAATAATATCACTAAGTTTCACAAATATGACTTTCAGAATAAATTTTTATTTAAATGTCAATTTAAGAGTTGACAGTGTCTCAAGAATGGTAGGACAGGTAGCAGTGTATTAGAATTAATACATTCTATAATCTGGAATAGAGAGAAAATTATCAGTGACTTAGTATCGGTAGGTCATTTTAATGGTAGGTCATTCTGATGGTAGGTCATTATGATGGTAGGTCGTTCTTACGGTGACTCATTCTATCAGTAGCTGAAAGAAAAGGTGTCCATGTCCTTTTCTAAAATTATGATATGAGTTGTTGATAGGTTGAACAATGGTAACATAGTGTGTTAGTATCTTTATTGATGGTGTAACATTCTTTTTAAAAATTTAGCGTATGTGCTAATAGTGGGATAGATGATACTGAGACATCTTATCGTTAAGTTCATACTAATGGTAGATAACACTTAACGAATTTTATGTCATCAATAATTCTAGAGAATGATGTCTCAATCCGATTGGTGATAGTGTGTCCACCTTAACAGTGACTCGTACTTGGTAAAATATTGGAAACCTATCTTATGATATGAATCACTAACAAAAAAGATTAAGATAATAAGTAAACATAATTATATATAATAAAACACAATATAAATTAATTATGCATGATCTGTGAGCCTTAAATCTAGAGGAGTCCAACAATATCCCCCTTTTGATGATCACAAATCATCCAATTAATAATGATAAAATCACAAGTTCTACTTAACATGTCATATATTTAATGTGAAATTGAATTATATGACAAAAAAATAAAATAAAATTCCATCTCATAAAATTAAAGTTCATCTCATAAAATGTAATTTCATCTCATATTTCTCCATTTTTTAATGCCATACACATTATCCCCCTTTTGGTATTATCAAAAGAGAAAAAATAAGAAAAGATAAATAACAAAGAGTACAGAAAAATAGATAATTAATTGCACGATAAGAAGGATAGTATAATGGATGTAAAAAAGACCAAAATTGTATCCCTACAAAAGATCAACTCCAAATCAACTCTTCTCCAAAGAAGGATCCATGACCACTTTACTCGTATCAGTAGCAACTAGATGAATAAATGGTACAGAGGGAGATGATGTATTGAGCCAATGAATGGGAACTCCAAAGGGTACAGTAGGTGTAAGACCTTGAGTAGAAGAGGTAGGGGATGTAAGTTCCATATATATCATAGACCATATATGACTAAGAGTGTGTGCTTCAAACATGGGAAATTGTTGAAGAGTTGTAAAAAGAAGAGAAAAAGGGTTTACAGTCACATAAACTCTAAATTGAGGATCCAAATATTTGTAGATGGACGCTGAAGGAAAATTCTCATTCATTAGTTGAATAGGGAATACCCCTGGTGCTACAGTAGTGGTACTATAATAAAGAAGGTAAGGATTCAGAAGGTTTATAAAATCCATGATTGTCTTCCCACATTTCTACATAGCCTTAGTGAAATTGTATTTATTTTTCATAAACATATGAAGTGAATGTGTAAGCTCCTTGACTTGTATGACCTCTTCCTTGAAGGCTTGTGTGATAGGAGGTAGCCTCAAATTCTCAACCAAATATTTGAAATTACTATCCAACTAGTGTTTGGTATAAATCATTTTAAAAGTATAAATATACTTTATTTGTGATATCCTCTTGATAATTAGTGTTACCTTTCTGGTAAAAACTACCATGTAATAATATATGATCACCATTATATTTTATTTTTCATAGGATCTCTTGATCTGAAATTCTCATCATAGTCTAAAGTTTTTATCTTATCACCGATCTGATCATATCACTGTCAGTAGGATGAGCATTATTAGAATGGGTAGAAGCACATTTCAATTCCTCTGTAAATATTGATCTCAATAGATCCAAGTCAAGCACTGGTGTCTTGGGAGTATCCTCCTCAAAATTTTTATCTCCATGACTTTTTACAACAGCTTCCAATGACTTTCTATACTCATAATATATTCCTTTAACAATTAGGATTATAGAAGCCATATAATAACTTAATATACTATTCTTAATTCTTATTTTTTGATGTTCAGACACAATTTGAGGTTGAATATGAGATAAAACTCTTGTTGAAATCATAGAAGCATATATTTCACTAAGACTAGAAACTGGTATAGGTTGAGGTTGAAGGATGCCTCTAATATATTAACACAAATCCTTTTTAAAAAATTGAATTCATCGGGGCTCACATAATCTATAAGAAAAGGTGAAACTATAGGAGTAGAAGAAAGAGCTACCAATGGATCTATTTCAATAGGAACTATCTGAGCATTAATAACACTTTTAGCCAAGGATCTCTTAAGATCAAATACCTCATAATCTAAATCTGGATGGACTAATCTAGGAGTGACATACCTAGGTTATTTATCACATTCCTTGATTATCACATCATAAGTAGTGGGAGTATAAACTTTAACTCTCTTAGACTATTGCTCCCCCTCAACAAATGATTCTCTATCAATATATGCTTTATTTATAGCATAAACATGTTGTGGAACTTGAGAAAATGCAACTTCTTCTTCAAAAACAATTGAGACTAAATCCATCTCAGGTTCCAAAACTTGTTCCTTTTCTGCAAAATCAGTTTCAGCCAAATGTTTAGGTTCAACAGGACTTAGACCAATGATAGCATGATCAATAGGTTTTGTAATAGGACCATGATCCTTAACAGAAGGTTCATCATCACCACCACCAACTTTTTATTCTTCTCTACTTGAATCACCTTCACTACCACTTTATTCCTCTTTTTCTTCACATTCTTTTTCTTCCTCTTCTACTTTTGCTTCATCATTCTCATCTTCTTCCCCTTCATCATTTTCCTCATCATAATTTACTTCCTCTTCATCACCAGACTCATCGTCATATTCACTTTCACTTCTACTAGCACACTCATTATCTCAAGATTATTAAGTCTCATCATCTTAGTTATCATTTAGGAGAGGTTCTTTGGTAGGAAGCCTTCTTGGGGGGCTTGGAGATCAAAATTAATTTTTTTAGGGATTCTTGAAATATCGGGATAACTCTTGTCATCAATAGGAGATCCTATTTCTTTATCTTCCTCATCTTCTTGTTCTTCCTCATTAGAATATTCACCCATCACATCTAGTCCTAAACTATAATCATCCAAATCTTTTGTCCTAAAAGTATTTTGAATAGGATAAAAATTTTCAAACAATTATCATTGTCCTCAACCCACTATCTATTCCTAGGAATCAAACTAATCATTACTCTTTTTCATATGTATTTGGTAATGAAAAAACCATCACAATTAGACACATTTTCATCTCTTTCATTCACAACTCTTTTAGCTTTCAGTATCGCATTAAAAATATTTTAATAAAATAGGGAAGTTGACTTAGATCGAGGCTTTATCATGTTACTCCTGTGAACCATGAGGTATATGTAAAAATTAATATCTTGTACCTCTTTCATTAGATACAATAAATAAACATCTTTATATTTTAATGAGTACAATTCCCCTTTCCTGGGGGAAATTTGATGCTGGATAAACTTAAATAACAACATTTATTCACCATCTAGATTAGTTACTATAGGTATTCTTGGAATACCATCACACATGTCAACTCGGTTAGGGCTATTTAATAACTGAAAATATCACTTGGGGGAGGAGGAATACCTTTTTATTCATCAAAAATACCTTCATGAGGTACCTTTAACATTCATCCCACTTCTTATAAGAAAATTAAATACTTTTTCTATCTATTCTGGATTTAATTCAAAACATATCAGTTCCTTGAAGAATAAACTCGGCATACATATAAAAATCATGTTCCAGTTTTGGATAGAGAGGATGAATGTTGTTGGATATCCACTTCAACCAACATTGTTCTTCAAACACTCTAAAATGAGATACTTAGTTGACAACAACCATTCTTCATGTAATTCTTTCTCAGGTACAACTATTCTATTGGAAATATATTGGTTAAAAGGTTATGGTTTAGGAGTACTTGATTCATCCCTTTTCTTCCTAAAAGGATGAGGCTTGTTGGGGAAATTTTCAAATGGACACTTCACTAAATCCATTGTGAATGAATAAAAAGGTTCATTTTTAGGAGGAAGGTAGTATAGTTTTGAAAGATAAAGGTTCGGTTTTGGGGGAGTCAGTGAGTAAGTAATTATTTTATATTGGTTTGATATTTATCATATAGGTATTTTGTAAACATAAATTGAACAAGAGGCATAAAATAATCCAAATTAATTAAAACAGAGACTTTAAAATCGAGCTAAAAAAATAAAAAAGTAAGGACTAATGGTAAGTCACAATGGTGAGTTCTAACGGTGAGTTGTCATCAGTGTGTCCTCAATAGTGCATCATCAATGGTGAGACATCAACTATGATTCATCAATGATGAGACATCAATGGTGAGTCCTCAACAATTAGAAATTAATGATGAGTCATCAACGGCGAGTCACTCAATAGTTAGTCACTCAAAATTGATCATCCCTAACTCATGTCTGATGTTGCTCATTCTCTAAAAATTTAACGTGTTAGTAAAATATTAGCATGATTGTGTTCATTTCCTGTGAATTCAAGAGTTATATCACCTTTTTTAGAATGTTCTCTCAAAAAGTGATGTCTTTCATCAATATGCATTGTCCTTGAATAAGAAACTAGATTCTCAAAATTGTTAATAGCACTTGAGTTGTCACGGATTATAGGGACAAGCCTAAATTAATATCCATTGTCTATTAAAGTGTGTTTCATCCAAAAATATTTGAGCACAAAAACTACCAGTAGCTATGTATTCAACTTTAGTAGTAGATAATGCAGTAGAATTTTTTTCTCACTACACCATGAAACTTGAGACTTTCCCAAAAAGTGACATGTTCCAAAGGTACATTTTCTATCTAACTTGAAACCACAAAAATCAGCATCAGAATAGATAAATAATTCAAATGGTTGACTTATAGTATAGAATAGTCCTATGTTAGTTGTATATTTGAGGTATTTGAAAATTATTTTAACAGTAAGTAAATGTGAATCTTTAGGATTTTAATGAAAATGAGCACACACACACACTAAACATATCATCAGTTCGACTAGTAGTCTAGTAAATATGACTTCATATCAGATGTTTGTAACAGGTTTGATCTAATGATTTTCCATTTTTATCAAGATCCAATTTATAGGTGGTACGCATAGAAGTATCACTACTTTTAGTGTTATCCAAGACAAATTATTTTAAAATATTTTTAGTATATTTACATTGATTTAAAATAATACCCTCCTTATTTTAAAAATTTTGAAAACCAATAAAGAATTTGAGTTCAACCATTAAACTCATTTCAAACTCATTTTGCATCATTTTTAAAAAATAAACACAAAATTAATTTTGTGAAAATACAAAAATAATATCATCAACATATATTTGAACAGCTAAAAAATCTATAGAAATTATTTTTATGAAAAGATTATGATCAGTTATAACTTTTATAAACCCTTTAGAAATAAGAAAGTGTTGAGCCTATCATACCAAGCTCTTGGAGCCTGTTTTAAACCGTACAAATCTTTTTTTAATTAAAAAACATGATTTCAAAAATGAGGATTTTTAAAACTATGGTTGTTAAACAAAAACCTCCCTAGCTATATAACCATTTTGGAATGAACTTTTGATATCCATTTAATAATGATTGAAATTAAGTTGTGATGAATAAGCTATTAGTATTCTAATGTATTCAAGTCGGGAAATAGTTCCAATGGTTTATTCATAGTATATTCCTTCATCTTGACTATATCCTTGTGAAACTAGAATGGATTTATTTCTTACTATCGTACTCACTTCATCCACATTTTATATAAACACCCACTTAATTCCTATTATATTGGTGTCTTTGAGTCTGTCAACAAGTTTCCATATGCTATTTCTTTCAAACTAGTTTAATTCTTCTTGCATATCCATCATCCAGAATTCATCATTGATTACGTCATTGATGTTTTTAGTTTCATGATGTGATAAAAAGACATGATTTTCAACCTAGTTTCTTAGATAATATCTAGTTTTTGTTCCTTTATCTAAGTCCTACAACATCTAAATGATTTGTTTTAAGGGTTCTAAAATACCTAGAAAATGAAGGACTGGTCACATCGGGTTCATCTATAGGTTCAGGTTCATTTTCGAAATCATGAGAGTTTCTAGAACCTTGTTTTTATAATTTCTTAACAATAGAATCAGAAGTTTTAGGATTTATGTCTAGACTGGACATATAATCTTTAAGATTTTATAGGTATTTTTTTGGACTCATGTGGATCTGTTTCATCAAACATGACATGCAAAGATTCTTCCACACACTTAGTTGTCTTATTAAAGACTCTGTAGGCTTTACTAGATATCAAATAACCTAGAAAAATTACTTCATCACTCTTGGAGGAAAAATTTTCAATAATATATTTTTTATTAAGAATAAAGAATTTTCAACCAAAAACATTGATCTAATTAACCTTAAGTTTCCTATTATTCCACAACTCACAGTGAGTTATCTTTAGGATAGGTCTAATTAAAACTCTATTAATTATATATCAAGTTGTATTCACATATTATTACCAAAAATAAATAGGTAGATCATATAAATTAATCATAGTTCATGTAATTTCTAGTAAGGTTCTATTTATCCTCTCTACAACTTCATTCTACTAGGGTGTCTTACGAGTAGATAAGTTATGAATATGGACATTTTGTGAGAAAAAAGTCTCAATTTCTTGATTTTCAAACTCACATCCATGGTTACTTCTTAAGGTTTTGATCCTAATTCCACTTTAGTTTTCTTCTGATCTAACTTACTTAGTGAAATAAGAGAATTCCTCACTTTTGTGAGATAAAAAGAAGGTCTATGTATACTTAGAAAAGTCATCTAAAAGAACATAGACATAGTTCTTCCATTTAAACTTGAAACACTAGAAGGTCCAATAAAATCCATGTGAACTATCTCAAGGGGTTGAGAATTTGAAACTTCTTTCTCTGGTTTGAAGATATTTAATATTTTTTCCTATTTTGAAAAGGATTATAGACTTTATCATTTGGAAATTCTAGTTTAGGTAGATCCTTGATTAATCATTTTCTAGTAATCCTTTTTATAGAGTGAATGTTATAGTGGCCTAGTCTTCTATGAAATATCCAAGTCCCTTTCTGATAGGCAGATAAGTAAGAAATATTTTATGAGACTAAGGAATCCTGAATAATCACAGACATTATCATTTTCTAAAAGAAGAAAATACTAAATCATTGTTATAATTGAAAACATTACAAGAATAATTTTCAAATTTAACAATAAATCAATCATCACATAAATGTTAAATTCTAAGAATATTGTACTTAATACCATCAATATAATGAACCTTATAAATTAAAACTGAGTTAGTGTTACCGATTTAGACAAGGAAAATAATTTTTCCTTTTGCATTGTCAAAAAAGGTGACATGTCCACCATCAATATTTGTGAGGTTATTTAAGCTATATTAATACCCCATAATATTTCTTAAACATCCTTCATATATGTAACATCATATTTTAAAATAACTCTTCAAACAACTTTCCTACAAAACAGTTTATACAAGAAAAGACTTTGGTACCCAGATTTTCTTGGGTCGAGTAATATTATTAATTAAATATTCATGAATCCACATTTTCATCATGGGTTTCCTATATGAAGTTTCTAATGTTCTTGAAAAATAAACTCTATTAGGTCCAAAATAACTAGAATAAATAAAATATATTCCACTTCTGGAACTAGTATAAATTTTTCTATGATTGGGCATAAAACTGAATTTTCCAGATTTAGATGAAAATTGGTTTTAACAAAACTACTTTCCCTAAGTTGATAACCAATTAAAATAGTATATTTAGAAGAAACTTGTTTTCTAAGAATTTGAACTAAATTTTCTTTACCATTTTTTAATTTCTCAAAATCCTTCTTTATTCACTCATTAGAATGTTTAAGTTCTAGGTTCTGATTGAGTAGTTGTGAATTCTTTTCCATTTTTTTTACAATATGTTTAGATTTAATTGTGGTACAAAGATAATTTTGTTTTCTGATGGATTTGTATTTATCTTCTAGTTCATTGAAGTTATCCTCAATCATTTGGAAATATTCAAAACATTTCTCCAATAGTTGTATTTTTATAATTGTCAGATTCAAATTCATCTCCAAAATATTAAGAGTTTTGTGTAGGAGATACTAAGGTTACCTTAGATGTTTTTTTTCATAAAATACATGTTGACTTTTTTTATTTGTTTCATTATGATATGATTCAAATTCATTGGAGCTATCCTCATAAGCACTCCAGGTAGCCTTCACAGCCTTTTTGTACTTTTTATCCTTATCCTCATACTTTTTATTATACTTTAGCTTTGTACAGTTATCCTTCACATGTCATTTTTGTTTTCAATCATAGCAGACTATCTCATTGGTATTATCATTTACCTTCCAATATTTGTTTAGTTACCTTTGTTGTCATACTTCCCACTATAGCTAGGATTTATAAAGAACTTAATCATTCTATAAACTTCTTAAATATTCTAGCTACTTTATCCATTTACTCATAACTGTCACTTGATTTATCTTCACTACTATAACTCTCATTAGGAACTTGAATTTTCTCCTTTCATTTGGATGTAGTGGTATTGAATGCCACTAACTTTCTTTTAGGTTCATCATCTTCTTTTCTGTTTACCTTCAGTTCCTCCTCGTACATCATTAGTTTTCTGAAAAACCCCTTTATAGGTAGTTCATATATGTCATAGTATTCTCTAATATATATTGAGGTCCCTCTCCACCTTTCTAGATGACATCTCAAGATCCTTAAGATTTTTTCTTTTGCAGTGACTATCTTTCCCGATGAGATCATTGTATTTACAATCTCATTGAACCTGAGATACATGTCAGAGATAGGTTCATCAGGCTTAATTTTTAAATTATAATATTTAATACTATATTAGTTAAGCCTCATTTCCATAACATTTTTTCCTTCTTGTGAAATAACTAAATTATCCAAAATTTCAAAGGTTTTTTTACATGCAGAAATCCAATTGAATTCTTTATATCCGAGAGAATAACATAAGGAATTCATAGCTTTGTAATTATTATTCTATGAAACCTTAGTTGGTTCATCCCAAGTGTTTCTATCAGTATAAGTAATCTAATATTTATCAAAAATTAATGACCAAATTTCAAAACCCATGCCTTCTAAAATCATTTTTTATCTTGAGTTTCCACTGAGCATAATTTGCTCCATTAAAATAGCGAGGTATGATTGTATTAGAACCTTCTTGACTATTATCCATGTAAAAAAACATGTTTTAAAGAACTATAAATTTTGAACTGACATAAATTTTTAGATCATTCAAACACAACTAAAATCATAGTTGAAAATATTTAAAAACATTAAAAATTTTGAAATTTAGAAAGTATGAAATCATCTGATACCTAATGTTGGTCAAATTAGGACACTCAATAGAGGGGTGAAATGAGTTCGTATAAAAATTTATATCTAAAACACTTATTTAAAACTTACCGAATTAGAAAAAAAAATGGACCAATTAACGAAATTAGTAAATTTATAAATGTTTTGATCTTTTAAAATATTCCTCAAAGAGTGATTAGTTCTTAGTTAAGATCAATATAGATTATTATTTTAAATTTTTAAATAAATCTACTAAATAAAATTCTCATATAAAAACTATCTAATATTAAATACCAAAGTGAAAGAAATGTTTTCTTCTATGAATACTAAAAAAACATTCAAATAACACAACGGAAATAAAACAATGGGTTCAGTATCAAGGAAAAACTTAATCCTCTTCACTTTTTGATCACCTACCACCAAGTAACTTATATAAATAAACTCTGATCCACACCGTATATTGGGGTAAGAAATAGTATACACATTTTCTAGGTTAACTAGACCTCTTCCATAGTTTTTATGGGAGTGATTACACAAAAAAGTCATTTAGGGACCTCTTCCACTATTATATGTGGGAGTGTAATGTTTAAAACGATGGTTTGTGAGGATATCAGTGTATCTTTCAATTTTTCACAGGATTCTGTGAGTTTATAAAATAGAGATACATACAATGCCCTAAATATTAAAATAGTTCACAAATAGGGAAATAATAATGGGAATATATTTAGAAGTCTCTATGTGATTTCCAATGCATCTTGAGACTCTTGGAAGATGTCTTAAAATGTATCTTGAGTCATCTTCCAGAAGCACACACCAAAATAGAGTGTTGTGAGATCTTTTTTCTATTATTTTCAATGAGTTTGTAGTTTGATCAAGTAGTGCTTTTCCCCTATTTTTTTATTACTAAAATATGTTCTTCGGTTTAAGCTATCAGTGGTATCTTCTTGTTTTTATAGTTTTTATTTCTTGAGTTTTTCTCATGTGCATGAGCATCTCATTATATTTCACTAGTCAGGATTTTGACTTTTTTATCATATAATCCCTTATAGAGTGCATCCAGCAAGAAGAATGTTATATGGTACCTCATACCTCATACTGGTATTTTGCGTTGATATTAATTTTGTCTACAAAAGCCATACAAATATATTAAAATAAATAATAGCCCTACGTTTCAGAAATATGAATGTTCGAATAAATTAGAATTTAAATGTAAATGTAAGAGTTGATGGTATATCAAAAATGGTAGGACATGTATCATTGTCTCAGATTAGTGCATTATGTAATCTCCAATGGTGAGAAAATTATCGGTGACTCATGATTGGTATGTCATTCTAATGGTATTTCATTTTAATAGTGACTCAAGATATTAATAGATCAAAGCAATGGTGTCTCATCCTTTGAGATAATTCTGAGTTGAGCTATTGATAGGTTGAACAATGGTCACTCAATGTGTTAGTATCTTGAGTGATGGTGTCTTGTCTCTTTTTATAATTCAACATCTATGCTGACTACGAGATTGTCAATGGTGATACATTTTATCGGTAGGTCCATACCAATGGTAGATTATATTTAACCAATTTTTTGCATTAGTAACTTTGGCATGATGGTATCTCAATCCAAACGATGATAGTGAGTCCACCATAATGGTGACTCATGCATAGTCAAATATTGGCAACCTGTCTTATGATACGAAACACTAACAAAATAGATTAATATTCTAAGTAAGTATAATTAAACATAATGAAATATGATGTATCATAATTATGCATGATTTGTGAGAATTAAAGAAATAAGTGGTCAACACGAAATAAATAGACTTATCATGAATATCCTTTTCTCGAGTATCATAAATATGAACAATATGTTCAGTCACATAAACGTCTGGTTCCACATCAAGGTCCACCCAACTCAAAACATATGAGAGTTGAAAGATACTCTCAAAGAAAATCCAAGTGGAATAAATTATGGATTAATTTCATCTATGGTGGAAAGGATAAATGGAAATCCACCTTCTCAATCCACTCAACCACCTCATATGGTCCAAAATTTCTTAGTGAAAACTTCCTCTATTTTATAAGTCGTCAATTACCCAACCAAGGTGAATCATTATAAAACACCTAGACACTAAATGAGAAATATAAAGGTAATTTATTGTGATCAATATAAGATTTATATCATCTCTCATATATTACCATTTCTAATAAATCATCTAGATCTTAGTTTTCATCTTTTGGACCTTGTTAGGTCCCATAAGGGAAACATCACCAATCTCTGACCAATAAAGTGGAAATTTATAAGATCAACCATAAAAATCCTCAAAGGGTGTTGTCTTAATCGATGATTGGTAACTATTATTATAGTAAAACTCAACCGTACCTAAGTGGAAATATTAACATCCTCCAAATTCAAGGACACATGCATGAAGCATGTCCTCCAAGATCTATATAGATCGTTTCATTTGAAAACTTGTTTGAGGATAGTACGACGTGATCAAATTTACTTGGGATGCCATATTATCCAGGAGGCTCTCCAAAAATGAGAAGTGAACTAAGGATGCGTATAAAAAGAAATGGTAATGTGAAAACTATGAAATTTTAAAATATCCAACACATATAGATTTACCAATTCCCCCAATTTTTTTAAATCATAAATGGGAATAAAGTGATCTGATTTGGTTAATTGATCAATCACTACCCAAATCACATTCTTTCCACAATGTGTATAGAAAAAACCTCATCAAAAAGTTCATCAATATCATTTCCTAATTCCAAGTCAACACAAGAAGTGTATAAAGAATTCCAAAAGGCTTTTTATCATCATCCTTGACCTACTGATAGGTATAATAATGAGAGAAAAAAATAAAAAATGTATCATTTCATACCTATAAACCAAAATCTATGCCTCATAACATAAAAAATTCATTGTACCTGGGTGTACCATCCATTTGGAAATATGAAAATTACACATCACACCCTTCCTAAGTGGTGATAGAATAACATATCAGTTCCTAAAGTAAAGGGTACCCTCTGAAGATAGAGACTACTCACTGATGGTCTCCCGACCATATATAGAATACTTAATTCTTCAATACTCATCATCGAGTTTCTGCTCTTATATAATCATCTTAAGAAGATAGGATGCAACTAAACACTCTCTATAACAACATAGATGTCATTCTCTTGAACACCCAAATAAATATCAGTAAAGAAAGTAATAAAATTCCACTCCTTCAATGATTCCTTCATAGATTGGGGTGGAAGTTTCCTATTCAAAATATCAACAATAAAATTTCTCATACAGTGGGTGTAGATAATTTCAAAGTCAACATACTGTAGGTACTCTTCCCATCGCCTCATAAGAGTATTCAAATGTTTTTGTGATAAGATATAGCTCAGGATTTTATGATCAGAGTAAATGATGAACCTTTCTCTAAAATGGAAGTGTCTCCACCTCATAAGAGCATGCATCGTAAATGAATATTTGAGATCACATGTGAGTTATATCTTCTAATAAGGTTGGATATAAAAATAACTATAGGACACTATGACATCACCATACATAAAAACACATCCCAAAACTGAACAAGACATTTACCAAGAGACCATATATACTTGAATGGCCTCTAGAAGAGTCAACAATGGATCTAAAGTCAAATAAAAAATCAAATCATAAATGGAATAATTAAATTTCACATACAAAATTAACTTTAATCCCTTTGAAGTGAGATAAATATAATCAGATTTCAACTTACAAAAATATTCCATGAACCAATGACAATAACCTTCTAATCCTAAAAAGATATGAATCTCAAATACAATTTGCAGTTCTTCCCATTTCATAACAATTTTCACCTTTTTAGCAACAACTAAGATATCATGTTTTGAGACCAAGTTCCCCAAGAATTTCACTTCCAAAATCTTGAAATCACACTTTTATATCTTGGAATAAAATTAGTGATTTTCTAAGATGTTCAAAACTAATCTCAAATGAACCAATTATTCTACTCAGTTTTAGATTAAAAAAATATTTATTCCATGAATACCATAATAAAAATCAATGTGCTGGTGGAAAATCTTATTTATCAATGAATTAACTATAGAAGGAGAATTTTTTAGGCCATATAGAATAACAAGGTACTAATAGTACCCATACATGCTTCTAAAAGTAGTCTTAGGGATATCAAACTCCTTGATCCTTAATTGGTGATAACCAGAACAAAGATTGATCTTAGAGGACCAATTCACCCCTTCAAATGGATCAAAAAATCATAAATATGGGGTAAAAAATACTTATTATTGACCATAAACCTATTTAGATTTATATATTTGATACACAAGAGAAGTGTTTCATTAGAATCCTTGGGAAAAATCACTAGTGTAACCCAAGGTGACAAACTTGGTTTTATAAATCCTGTAGAAATCAAGTTGTAAAAATGATCTTTCAACTCTTTTAGTTAATCTTGTTTCATATGATAATAAGGAATAGATATGGGTTGGGTACCCAAAACCAAATCAATAGAGAACTCCACCTCCTTCACCAATATAAAACCTAAAATATCAGACAAAAAAACATCTGGGAACATAACAGTTACTGAAGGAAGATCACCAAATAAATATTCCTTCTCCAATTCAAACAAAACAGAGATATAATCCTACTCAACTCTCAAAGAGGGGGTATGTCTCGACTCGACCTCCGGTATCATTCTAACTAAAATACACAACACTCACAATTAGGAAAAGTATAGGAGACTCACTAACGATAACAGTTGATTATATATTTATGATAAATAATCCAATCAATATCAAGAATGACATCAAGTGGTTTTATATAAAGAACTAAAAGGTCCCAAAAAATATCTATTTATAATAAATATAATGTATAATAAGTTTATTAGAGACCCAAATCTATCTTCAACCAAGAGGCATTGAAATTTTGATCACATAAGGATTATGTTCTATAGGAATATTGAACAATTCCATAATATGCGTACATATGAAATAATGAGAGGCACCAGTATCAAATAAAGTATTCCTTAAATATGAATCAATAATAATGGTTCATGTCACTATCATAGTATCTACATTGGTTCTTAATACAAACCCATACACTATGTGAAGAATATTCATTCCTAATGCGTATGGATAGATCCCCATTAATCTTGAAGAATATGAATGTGTTACGGAGCCTATCAGTACAGAAAATCCTATACCACTATGAGTAGTGGTGAAAACATGGAGAAAATTTATTCAAGTGACCTGAGAATCCACATGAACTATATATTTTGATTCCCTTAATTCAAATTTTCTTCAAATTCCCAACATTACCACATTGGAAACAAGTTGGTAGTCTTTTACTTGATACTGCATGTGATTTAGATAAAGAATGATATTAATTACCACCACCACTACTTCCAACTTGAGATTAATTTCACATACTATTTACTTTAAAGGAACTACTAAATCTTCCCCTAAGAGTAGATGGAACTCCCATCATCCCTAGCTTACCTTTACTATCAATCTTTTTCATCAAATCCATATCAAAAACATCAACATATGTAGTAAAATTTAGCATGAAGACCAAATATTAGATATTTGATCAAATACCCATATCAAAACTTAAATCCTTTAACGTCTAATTTGATACTACCTCATTCGATAACTGAGAAATTTCAATAAAATGGTTGGAATTCCTTATTATAGCCTATCACTGTGATTCAGGTTGAGAAACTCCATGGAATTATACAAAACCATTGAAACTAGATACTATTTATCCATAAAAATATCTTTTATATATTTCCACTCTAATACTTTATTCTTATTCACTATAATTAATCATACTACCACCCCCTGGTAGGCCGTTTATGTTTAAAGACAACACATTTTACCTTAATGTAATCTGGAATCTCTATGAATTCGAAGAGAAGGTCAATATTTTCCAACCAATCCTCTACCTCATGAGGATCATTATTACCCTAAAAAGATGATGGTTTATGACAAAAAAATATTTAGAATGATCTATTTTATTATACCTCATAGGTACAACCTCTATATCCTAGATATGGTAAAGTGAAACTCATTAGCCTAGATCTTGGACCACATGCACTATAATCTCTACCAGGATTGGGATGATTATAAAATCCCTACTTATTTATATTAAAATGCCTTATTAGGGGAATGTTACTACACAACATCAAAAAAATAACAAGATACCATCAATCAAGAAATATTGGATCATCAACCCTATCAATATGTATTCAAATTGGAAACACAAATCTCAGATAAAAAATTAGTAAAAGTCTAGAATTAGATCAAACAACTCCTAAAATACACTTTTTCACAACAACCCATTGTAACTTAAGCATCTTTATGATGATATTCGGCTAGGAACTAACTTTTAACATAGCCCTAAAGTATTTATAATCATGTCTCCTATCAACCAAGACATCCCAAACTACGTACTAACATTCAATAAGATAATTGATCTCTCTTGATTCTAATATTTCATGAACCAACCCATATAAACAACCTAAATGGTACCCAATTCAATCTTGATATAGCGTTAAGGGTGTTCCTAATCCCTATGAGTTAGAAACTAGTGCCTGGGAAAAATATAAGAGGGAACGAATTTACCATATTAAAAACACTACAAGAAAAATAAGAGGATAAGAATGAACAAACAATTAGCATTCCAAAAACTTATTAATAGAATTGGTACCACAGGTAGATAAATACAAGTCCCAAAAATATTACAAAAACCCAAGGCATCACATAACCATCAAATGCATCCTCTGATGAGATCCATTTAATAAGTGGGTCACATGCTCCATTGGTCACCGCCAACTAGAAATTCCCACTAATCAAGAACACCCACCACCTCCAAGGGACACCTTCCCTTTTTCAAAAATAGGTATAAGAAAATCTCTAGATTCCCAATGTAAAAAAAATAAGGTGTGACAAAAAATCACAGCAGGATCTCACCAAGAATTTTATTATTAATCCATTTCAAAAAAACCAAAGCACTTAATTCTAAAAAATTTAATTAAAGTCATTTAAAATCTATATAAAACATTTATAAAATGAATTTCTATCCAAATAGGCATATGCAATATTTTTCGTGAAAATTGAAATGAATAATGATTTATATAATCATGATAAAATGAATAAAACATTCCATAAATACAGGAATGTAATAATCATTTTCAATCATAACACCATGGTTATAAGCCTCTGGAATTATTTATATCAATTCATGAGGCTCTATACACTCTCAGTGAAATACATATCTTATTGTGCAAACACTTCTCAAGAAACACATGCATAGGGGAAAGGGGAACACCCCAAAGAATGAACTACCTTCCCTTAAAATGGTTTATTATCATTCTTATCATTAATATTTTTCTAGGAAATTAGTTTTACCTAGAGTACATATCCTCCTCCAAACTAACCAGGCCCTCATTGATTAAATTTTATAAAACATGAAATGGGATATCATTCATTTGAAACAATCTTAAATCATTCTATCAATAATTTAAAAATATCTCCAAGTTCCAGTTTCAAAACATGACATTTCATTTCAAAAACTAACATCAAATAGTTTTCTTCAAAACTCATTCCTTTGAAAATAATTCATCTCATTTAAAAAACATAAAACACTGCATTCCATCATCTCTCAAGAATCTATATAAAATTCTTTCATTAAATCATTATTTCATTTCAAAACCATTTTTTTGTGAAATCATCACCTTAATTGAAAAGGAATAAACAAAGAGTTTAAACACACACACACACACACTATTACCATTTGGAAATATTTTATCAATAATCTCAAATCAAGATTTTAAAATCAATTATAAATCCATTGCAAGTCATGTAAGTAAAAATGGTTTCAATTGAATATAATTGTATTATGTAAGTGCCTACCTCAATTCACAATATCTCTAGCACCCAACAAGGAATCTTAAACCCAAATAAAGGGATATAATGATCAAGGGGGAATAATAGAAACACAAATCGTGAATAATAATATCTAATTCATCATCTTTAGAACAACAGATTGGAGAGAAGTCACATACCTCAATGATTCATGAGGAAATCACAATGACCAAAAAAGATCCTATAAACAAGTCTCAAATTTTAAGATGGATATATAATAAATAAAAATATATCAAGTCAAAAACTATAGATCTAGTAATAATAGCCTCATTACATGATTCTATCCAAGATAATAAGGGTGGATATCGAATATCAATGAAGAACGACAAGAAATAGGAACTTGAATTTGAAAATATAGATCCAATAGTCAAATATCCATCAAAATAGATCATTGAGAGGTAATGAATCCCCAAACTGTCTAAGTGCGGACACCTTGGTCGAGATCCAAATACACCATGATAATAATTAGTCTAAATGGGTAAGTATCAAGTATTAAAATAGAAATTAAAATTAATAAATATGGATTGCACATCTTGTAAAACCATGCACCAAATTTGTACCCCCTTTTGGGATACTAGAAGAGATGCACGGTTTTGCAACACAGTTTGAAAAATTGTGCACTGGCCATGCACCCCTACCTAGGTTATGATAAGAGATATATATTCTGGACACAAGGTTTGGAAAAATATACAACAACCGAGTATGACCCACTATCCCAAGAAGCATGGTTTGAGGGTTAGGATTCTTAGTTATTACTAACTATGCATCTAATTGTGCTCCCTCCTCTAGAAGTCATATACATGGTGAACAATTTCTTAGGATGACCCACATGATTTTCCTTACCGTGCACTGGAAAAAAAATTAAAAACTTACAAATTTCTCTCAAAACAACCCATGATATGACCTGAACAAAATATGATCAAAATAAAAGAATGTAATTTCCTAATAGTGGGGTTTAGGATGTTACATGATTCAACTTCCTTAATATAGTTACAATATACTCAAATCCAACAATAGGTATGTTGACTTTCTTAGGATGGAAATTCCTATATTGATTACAGGTGTTGATGCGTTATCTATTCCTTCCACTGGGAACTATTTATAAATAATTCCATATAATTAATTTTCTCAAATCATTATGAATATTAATCAATATCATAAAAATCCCCAAAAACGTTCTTTACCATTCTATGATTTTATCGTAATGCTCATGTTTTTTTATGTTCTTATAAAATATTTTACTCAAGGTTTCTACTAAATTTGATTTGATTCAAACTATAACAACCCTGAATCCAGTAACCTAGAGTCTATATTTAATTTATTACATTTGTATAAGGTACAAAGGATCACATCCCAAATGATCAAACAATTTAGAAATATTAGGAAACTAGATACATACATGATTCCCATAATTAATTAAAAACACAATTCCTAGCTTATAAACATCATAAAAAATTTATTATTTCTTTCAGTATATCCTTGAAATCCTTTACTAATCTATTCCTAGTACCCTAGGGAATGGAAAAAATAATAAATTGCGAGCTTAGATGCTCAGAAAGGGTTTCATACAATGGAATTTTTCTTAAATACATAAGTCATTAACCATATATAAGAGTGAAGAATAAATAAATAGGCTATATAATTAAAAATTTTATCATGAAGAATATATAATGTAAAAATGTAAATAATCACATGAACCACGATAACTAATTTCATAATGATAGAATACATAATTCTAGACATCTTAATCTTACAATCAAGGCATATCAACCTAGACATCTTACATATCATTAATACCTCTCAATCAATACATCTTATATACTATCAAGGCCTCTCAACCTAGACATCTTACATACTATCAAGGCCCCTCAATCAAGACATTCTCATTGTATGGGTTGACACACGCCAAGTCATGCCCATTATTTCTTGTCTCTTGAGACCTACCTAGTGTATCAAAGTTCTATAAGGAACCTCTCCTCCAATTCATTCCATATGTATTGAAATAAATATACAATTCATCATCAATATTCCTTGATAATCAATATTTAATTTTATTGAATATATTATATAGAAAATCAATATTTCCCCTATTAATGGAATACCATTCTTAGTAAGAGTACTTCAATTTAAATAATATATAATAACGGGTATAAAATTTATTCTATGATGACCCACCTATTTAATACATGATTTTTAATATAATTCATTAAAAATATATCACATTAATAACTTCAAGGGACGTTTTGAGTATTAGTATCTTGGAAACTTGGTAAATAATAAATAACATACATAAGGAAAATATAAAAAAAAATGTTATTTAATACTATTGAAAGACTCATTTATTATTTCATCCTAGTACACCTCACTATAAGTGATTTCCTAAGAACATACATCAATAGAAATGTGTGATCATAAATCCCAATAAGGGATAAACAATGGAAATAGAACATGTGATATCATCATGGATAATACATAATTCATAACATGATTGCATAATCATAAGCATATGATACATAACATGGGAATGTGTTAGAACATAAAAATGAGATGAATACCACCCAAGTTTTATATCACTATTTTACAAAACATATTAGCAAGATTATTCACTAAGGTGTTGTAATACATGCCATCTCTAGGGAATAATTTTTTAGCCAATGCATTGAAGATATATCAAGGTACACCCTTCATATGTCATAATGCATGTGTACAAAATACATCATATATAATAATAAATAATTTCATCAATAACCCATATATAATAAAGAATAGGTTTCATATAAAATCATTGAGCACATGAGTGTTTAAAGACTTAATCTTTTCAAAAACAAATAACCAATTAGAATGTAATGCGGGTTTCATATATGGAAATAAACAATAAATGAAGTATAATTACATATATATATATATATATATATGAATATACTTGAATAAAAATAGGGTTGGGTAATCATAACAGGAAAAGGGAGGCAGGGAAAATCAAAGAATCATTTCAGTAGCATAATAGGTATACAAAATGGTTTATAGAACAAGCTTAATGAGAAAGAATTTAAGTCTCTAATTGATGGAAAGACATTTATAAAGTAATGTCATTATCATAAGTGTATTATAATATAAAAAATTTGAAATTGGAGGACTGGATTTAAACGAATTACTTGGATAAAAGGAGAGAGGAAGAGAATCTCTTACCTTGTGAGATATATTCTTAAAACATGATGAGAGTTACATAAAACCATATATTATCATTATAAAGGATTTATATAGGGAAAATAATGATAAATCCAAGATAAATGTATTAGGAATGAATGAAATGGGGCAGAGAGGTAGGTATTTTTATCCAAAAGAGGATTTTTTTATTAATTTCTAAATATAAGCCTTTGAATTCTCGGTTTTGGAAAATGGAAAACCATTGTCTTACCCAGAGTTTTAGATCATTGTTTTAGACATTTAAGGCATGGATTCTTACTTTTATCAATGATAAATTTGGAATTAAATTTTTTATATTATTTTAGTCCTCAAAAATTATGATTTCCATAAAGTATTATTTTAAAAACCTTAATTTCCATTTAAAAATTTAGAAAGTTATTTAAAGGATTTTAAAATAATTAAAATAAATTATATTAATAAAATAACTTATTTTTTTCATATATTTAATTATTTTAATTAGTACATTAAGATTACATATTTATGAAGTCAAAAAAAATTATCAAAAACACAAAACTGAATTTTTTTTATTCACTAAAAAATAATGTATTTTAAAAAATTATTAACCTTTCAACCTACATAATTTCGGTGTGATAATTTAAAATATAATGTTTATTTTATCAAAATAATTTTATATATATGATAATTTTAAATTTTAATTGAAAATATTTATTTATTGAAAAATTATTATCTTTATAACATAACCAACATCCTGACCCTTATAAAAATTACCTCAGACATTATAGAATTATATTATCAATTATATTTAAATATATAGTATTTTATAAATATATTTTTTGAAAATAATTTGTTTTTCAATACTAATTGAACTTATATATTTTCTATAAAATAATTATTTTTTCATTGTAAAAATTTTATTGTCATATTCATCTTATATTTATGGGTATTTTTTTAAATAAAAAAATGATGAAAATTATATTAAAGAAATGTCTATTTTGTTTCTAAGAAAAAAAATAAATTTTTATAATATTAAGTTTTAGATACATAAACTCTTATTACACTAGAATTTTTCCTAAGGGTAAGGTGTGCAATTGTGGTACTTTCATGAGGTGACTCAGCTAACATTGATCTACTGGTGATATCTACTAACATAAAATTCTACCATAGTCGATTCTTCTCAAGCCATAATTATTGAATATTTGTTTTCTCATATTATAGGGAAAATCCTAGTGGAACTACCTCCCCCAAAGTTATGATAAATGGGCTTCCCATTGCATGATCTTACTGGTTGAGGTCATTATTTCTCCCTTCTGTACCAATTATCTCTTTTTCATTTCCCTTTATATGAACTATTTCTAACAGAAACATTATTACCAAAACACATAATTCCCAATGGTCATAATTACCAATAGTAATATAGACCAATAGTCTTATTAACCAATGGTCATATTGACCAACAGTTATATTTACCAGTGGTCAGGTGATGGTCAGATCCTAATATCTAGTTTTCCCTTTATACCCTATATATACTCTACCATTCTCATACCTCATCATTAACTACTATTCTAATAAAGTATTTTTACTTCCCCTGATTATGTCTGTCAGATTCATAACTCTTCAATTTGTTTTTATTGTATTTATGGAAGAAGTGATATTCATTAGAGAATTTAATCCTATAGAGAATACAAGAGTGTCTGCATTGTTCATTTTCTTTTATCTCCCTGTATCATTTCTAGTCATTATATTCAATAGTAATTCATGTTGTGTAATAAAATTTAAAATTATTTATGTGATTCTATTTTAAAACATAATAAAATATTCATTATGAAGCATGAGTTCTTTTATTAATAAAAAATAATTTTTTTGGTTGTAACATTCCACCCACATGAAATTTCTCCCTTGCAATTTGTTCCCATATATTAAATAAATGGCGGTATTTCTCTTTTATCGCTTCTTTTGGTGTCAATATTTATTCTTAGAACTTTTCATTTCTCTATAAGATTTTCATGAGTTCAGTTTTCATGATCCGCAACACTCATTCCCTCATATGAAGAATCTTGAATAGTTCAACATCATATAAAATCCAAGTTCCAATTATACACCACTTATATTGATTATATGTGTTGTTTTTGACATATAAATTATTAACCGGGGAATTTAGAATCCCTTGTATACATTGGAATGATTTGGAGTTAGTGTTAACTAGTCAGAAAGTGCTCTAACAAACTCCAGATTCTGAAATGGTCTAATGTACCTTGGACTCATTTTACCCTTTTTTCCAAATCTCATTACCCATTTAGATGGTGATATTTTGACGAATACATAATCCCTAAAAAATTATAATTCATTCCTTTGACTTTCATCATAACACTTTTTTCAACTATGAGTGTCCTTGATTTCTTTTTTGGATCACTTATATCTTTTCTATAGTGTATTTTATAATGTATGGTCCCAATAGATTTCCTTCTCCAACTCCATCCCAATATTTTGAAATTATAAACCTCTTACTATATGGTGCTTCATAAGGATCCATTTGAATACCCGAGTGAAAACATTTTTTATAGGAGAATTGTTAAATAAGAATATGTTGATCCCAACTCCCTTGGAAAACAAATGATCTAGATAATATCATGTCTCAAAATGCTTAAATAGTCCCCTCTAACTTCCAATCATTTTGAGGATGATAGTTTTTTCTATGTTTTACTTTGGTATTCATGGATTTTTAATGGATCTTCTAGGATTTTGAAGTAAATCTTGGATCATGGTCTTAAACAATAGACTATGGTTCCCCATAAAGTCTCACCATTACTTTAATATACTTCTAAGAAAGGAACCTAAGGGATAAATCTTCTCATATTGTGATAAAATGGGTAAAAAATTAATTTATCAAAAATTACCCATATAACATTATTTCCCTTGGATTTATTAGTAAGTCTAGTAAAAAAGTTCATAGTGATGTTATAACACTTCTATACAAGTATGGGTATTGGTTTATGTACTCTTTTGGGTAGTTTTCACTCCACATTCACTTGAGGATATACCCAAAATATTGTAGTATAATCCAAATACACTATTTTCATGTTATCCCATTAATAATTATCTCCCATATCTCTATAAATTTTGGTACTTCTAGGATGTATAGAAAATTTTGAGTTGTAAGATTCATCCATCGGCTCTTTATTTAACATTGTAATCGATGGGAGGCATAGCCTTATACCAAACCTTCGTACTTCCTCTTGATCCACATCAAACATAGGAAACATCCCATTTGTCAGGGATTATATCTTCTTTTGTAACTTAGGATTATATCTTTTTTACTTTCATAATCATCTCTAGTAATTGTTGTTGGGAAATCATTTAGGATAGGATTAATGATGTTCCTTCCATTATGACTTATAAGTCCAAATTTACCAAGTCCCTAATTAATGGATCTCCTTCAATTCTCATAATTGAAAAAAAAATCTTTATTTCATACTGAATGCATTAGTGATTTTTTTTTATATTCTAGGGTGGTAATGGATAAAATAATTATATTCCTTAAGAAGTCCCAACCATCTCATTTATCTCATGTTTGGTTCCTTTTGTGAAAATATATACTTCAGAATATGGTGGTTTGTGTATATATCACACTTCTTTCCATAATCATAATTTTCTATATCTTTATAGAAAATATAACTAAAACTAACTCTAAACCAAGTGTAGTATAATTATATTCATGAGGCTTTAGCTTTCAGGATTCATATGCAATCACCTTTTTATTTTTCATTAGCACACATCCAAGCCCTTCCAAGTATTTACCACTATAAATGAAAAGGCTCACCCCATTAGAGGGTAAAGTTACAGAGGTGTATTAACTAGCATCTTATTTTGTTCTGGAAAACATTCTTCACACTCTTTTATCCTAATAAACTTAACTCTCTTTCAAGTTAACATGGTAAGTGGATTATAAATCCTTGAAAATTTATTCACAAATCTTATGTAGTGTCCCAATAGAAAAAAGAAAATAGGAATCTAAGTTACTATTTTAGTTCATGGACACTCATTTATGGATTTTTTACATGTAATTAACTAGTCAAAATATCTCCTAAAAATGTGAATTTTTGTAACCAATACTCACATGATCTATATTTTCCCCCTAGGATATGTCCCAACATCTACAAGCATAAAATTTTACATGAAGAAAATTAAAAACTTATTATGAATCCCTAGAGAATATTTAATCTAACCACGATGGATGTAGTTAGTAAAGTTATATAAACAATTTTAGAAACATATATTATATACCTCATATTTGGCTCATAACGGTTTATCCCCATTCACATTGTTCACAAGAAAACTAGACTAACCATAGTAAAAAATGAGAAGAATGAATTGATCTTTACTATAATTTAGAGAATCTATAGTGTGTGTATATCTTACAAGAAATCTAACTAAGTTAATAGGAAAG
This sequence comes from Viscum album, assembly GCA_963277665.1. Classification (NCBI taxonomy): domain Eukaryota; kingdom Viridiplantae; phylum Streptophyta; class Magnoliopsida; order Santalales; family Viscaceae; genus Viscum; species Viscum album. The sequence goes on along the minus strand of OY728164.1, from coordinate 1,865,851,359 downwards.
ATCATTTACCAATACACTTTACTGACCAAATTTTATGAAGATTATTAGGGAAGTATCATTATTTTCTTAGATGTACTTTCATGATACTTTTTTTTGTATATTACACCTGAGGACCAAAAAAATATAGCCATTAAAAATCTATATGGTACCATTACATACAAAAGGATATGATTTTTCTTGTTCAATTCACCTGGTACATTCTAAGAATGTATGGTAAGCATTTTATCTAATCATATTAAAGACTAACTAGAATATTTTCTGGATGAATTTACTATATTTTGAAAATTATTTGATCACTATTTAGAAAATCCAAATAATGTTATGAAACCTTCATTTAAGATAATATTATTTTAAATTTCCAAATTTTCCATTTTATAGTTCAAAGAGTCATAGTATTAAGACTTTTTACTTTAAAAATGTAATTGAGGTGGATAAGACTAAAATTTAATTGATAAATGCATTACTTGTCCAACCTCTGTGAATAATGTTAGTTATTTTCTAGGAAATGAAGTATTTTATTATAGTTTTATCAAATATTTTATTAACATTTATCTTAAACTATCTTGTTTTCATTTAAAATATATATAATTTACTTTTTATAATGATTGAAAAAAATCTTTTGATGAACTAAAGAATAAGTTGAACACACCATAAGTGATCCATCCACCCAACAGATGTATCACATTTTAATTTTTTTGTGATGTTTATGGCCATGGTGATGAAGAATTATTGTCTCAATGAATTTAAGGAAGGCCCCAAGTCATTGTATTTGATTCAATAACATTATATGGTAACTATAACCATTACACAACCACTAAAATATTATTTCTAGTAGTTTTTTATTTAGATAATTATAGGACATTATTTCTTGGAACTAAGGATACAATTTTTTATAATTATATAGAATTTATGTACCTAATGAATATAGATAAAGAAAACCCATGTATGGTTAGATGTATGTCTCTACTCTGGGAGTTTGATCTATAAATAAAATATAAAAATGATGCTTAGAATCAGGTAGTGGGTTATCTAAGTAGGACTCCCTATATAGTCAAGGTGGAGGTTCTAGATAAAAACTCATTCAATGATTCCATTCTAGGATGGAATATTTATTTAGTTTTACTATAGGTTCCTTAGTTTATTTTTATATGAAAAAATTATAATTTCTCAAGTTTCACATAACTTTAACCCATAATAAATTCTTAGGCTCAAATCAAAATCAAGGTTGTATATTTGGGATTATCTATATCTTTATAAAATTTATAATGATCAAATGATCAAGTGATTCTTTCTTGAGTGTGTGACATGGAATGTGATTTAATTTTTTCATACTCTATCTTTTGGAGGTCACATTGAATATTAGAGCCCGGTTTTTCTATATCACGACCCGACCCAATGGCGCTAGAGTCGTGACTCCCCAAGCCCACCTCCAATAGGACAGGGGCAGGCGACTAGCGCCAAGTAGGATATCACACACATGTGAGGCATTATCCAAAGGTACCTGTACACACACACGCCCTCATAAACCTTCGAGAAACAGTGTAGAGATATATAAAACTGAAAATAAAATGAATGCATACATCTATCCCAAACCATAGTGCAACATAAGTACAAAAGGGAAAAAATAGGGCCCACCAAAAGAAAATTGGAAAAGCATAAAACTTGCTCAAAAGGAAGGGATCACTGTCAAAATATCCCACCTATAAGCTGATCGGCACAGCTCTAATAAACACCCTGGTTAGTCTCTCTCACAGAGCTTCGCCTACTCCGGGTCCTCCGGGACTCCGTCGAAAGGCATGTGGTCTGTACAAGACACAAACATGTGCGGGCAAAGCCCATACAGGGGTGAGTATAAAAATACTCAGTAGGCACCCCAAAAACCCAAAACAAAAGAGAGAAACTGAAAGGAAACATTCCACTCATTCTAGCTATAGGGAACCCAGATGAGAGAGAAAATCCATCTCATGACCATCCTCGGCTAAACATAACTAGTTATCTCAATTCAGGTGTATGCCCATACATACACCTTGAACATCTGCTCAGGTATACGCCCATACATATATCATGAACATTCTCTTAGGTATACACCCATATATATTCTAGAAACATCCGCATAGATATACATCCACACAAATATGATGAACATCCAGATATACTCGATATACACACCAAGCCAGAAGAGGTACCGACCTCATCACCAGAAACGGATCACAACCAGGGGAACACACTCCATGAGCACTTTCAACCAGATGACACTCATCTGAGAGATGCACTCCATCGGGTCCCACACAAATATCCCAGATGCTCACCCAAGATATCACTCTCGTCGGATATCATCGCTGAGAAAGTCACGTTGAAACAGCAAAAACACCAAACTCCTCGGATAGGGGATCACTCCTACGGTCGGCTAGGGGATGCCAGAACCCACACTGAGATTCGAAGATCTCACCGATAGGGGATCACTTCCAGGATCTGCTGGGGGATACCACAACCAGATATGGTATTCAAAGATCTCACAGATTGGGGATCACTCCCAGGATCCGCTGGGGGATACCACAACCCGATCTGGCACTCCACAGAATCACATCACTCAAATAGAGGATCGTCACCCATCAAGGTAGTCATGACGAAACCGAAACCCCATCAGGTATAACTCACGTAGTAGGGGATCAATCCAATGATGCACCAACCCTACCGAAACCACACGCTTAGTAGGGGATCGTATAACCAACGATGTCACAACCCTACTATAAACCACAAGCTGAGTAGGGGATCGTATACCCGATGATACCACAACCCTACTGAGCATGGCCCAGTGCATAGGGGATCATATTCTCAATGATGCCACAAACCCTATGAGGGTTAACCTACTAGATAGGGGATCGCCTCATGTGGATAAGCGGTCACAATGATACCAAGAACCCGATCTATGGTAGAAAAGCTAGAGGATCCCACCTTGGGCCCACCGGAGGGATGCCACATCTCTAACCAATTAGAGATCTTATAGAGGGGATGACAAACCCAAACCACAGTTGTGATGCCACACGAACCCTCAAAGGAGCGGACCAAGGGAATACCCTCAACCACTACTGGTCCAAACATCGCAAACCCGATCGACCCACAACATCACCACATTTCTCTCCTCCTAGGCTGATACCAAGGCCACAATCGCAGTCTACATGGAAAAACACGTAGGATAGGCTATTTACTCGCCCGAAACGGACAATCGATGAACAATGTATTATTCACCATAGCCTGCCTATGTGGGGCCCACACCACGATCTTGAAACTCATCAATCGGATCACACCATTGTGATCCCCTTGAAAAAACCTATGAGATCGACTACTCGATCATCCAAAATGGAAACTTGGTGAAAAAAGGGACTATTCACTATAGCCAGCTTGGGTGGGGCCCACACCATGATCCTGAAACTCATCAAGAGGATCACACAATTGCGATCCCCTCTGAAAAAAAAACACGGAATTGACTACTCGATTGTCCAATAGAGACACCCAGTGAAAAAGTCATGTTTCTCTATAAACGCCGGAAACCGGCCTCATGGGGCCCACACCATGTTCTCGGTCCCAACACCTGGAAACTATTATGAAAATTCTTCTATACCATGAGGTTTTCAACACAACTGACGACATGTCATTTGGAAACTCCGTGCAGGAGTTATGGTGGATCGAAGTTGAAAATCATAAAATATTATTATTATTTTCATAGTTCCATGGCCCCGGTCCAAAAACCTGACTCACAATATTCCATAAAAATTTTCAATAGGTCCGTCTCAATGCAGTCTTCGCATATCCACAAACGGTTCGCAAATCGGAGTTACAGTTTGCGAGTTACGGGGGTTTAAAGAACCCCCGGAAACATTCTGGTTGGACCACCGTCTGCCTCGCCGGAAACCACCACGCCGCCGCCGAAATCCGCCATTCCACCGCCGCCTTCCAGAATTCACCACACCACATTCCGGAATCTACCATTGATGCCGCTGGAAACTGAGTTTCTGCCAAAAAACTTACGGGAGCCACTGGGAGCACCCCGTTGCTCAAAATTCAGATCCGAAAAATGTTTCAAAAATCTCAGGACCCGAACTAAACAACCCTTATGTAGATTTGAAGAAAAAAAACACAAAAATGAGATCTGGGATTTTAAAACTCAAACCGCATACCTTTTGGTGGAACTTCATTGCTTTGCATGCTTCACTGCTACTGTTGCACGATCCGAGAGCGTTCACCGTCAAGATCTGAGACCGACGGCGCTTCATTTGGTCGATTTGGCGGATCGCCGACGAAGAACAGAGGAAGGAGGAGGGGGGATTCACTTGTGTGTAGAGGAAGTAGGGGGAGGGGGATTGATACTTATTTCCTTTTTTTAAAAACAATTAAATCAACCCACACCCTACCCCAGACCAAACCTCATGGCGCAGAGAAGATAAGGTCACCCCTTAGGTAAACGCGACATTCTGAATGCAACAGTGCACTCAGAATTGTGATCTCAGACTCCGTTCAGGAGTAATTTGAGACGACACTCATAACTAAACTTTTCTATTTATTTTCAAAAATGACCCTAGTGGATTTTCTCATAGCAGACCCACGCCCGCAATGTTTACACCCCGCCAAGGGTAAATGGAATTCTCCGGACACAACTATGCCTTCATATTCTCATTCTGAGCTACCATTTAGGAGATAACTCGTTCTTTCCTTGTGTATATTATAAAAATACTTAACATTTTTATAAAATTAATTTTGGGCACCCCGGGACTCGGAATCGCATGTCGTTTTCGCGTCTACCTTTGGAATTATTCATAGGAATATTCCAAAGTCTGATAGGGCCAAAACCTGAGTTGTTACATTATAAACCCTTCATTTGTGGGCTTTTAGTCCTTGGAGGTGTGAAGAGGTATTTTAGAGGTGTTTAAAGTGATGGAGTTGAGTTTTAGCCCTTGGGAGGTCCATCATTCCTTGTAATACACTACAGTGGGGGTCCTATGGGTGTTTTGGATGTGGTAAGATGAGTTTTTTGGGGTGTTTATTTAATATGAAGAGTTAAATACCAATCTTTGAGGGTATGGTGTGTTGGAAGTTTCCCTATGGTAAATGGGGAGGGGTAGAATGATTTAATCGGATGGTGTGGTGTTATTATGAATTCGAAGATACCCTAATGTTGGAATGTGATTTCATTATTCCATGGTGGTAACTACTTTGGTTCATGTGGTGTATATTTAATTTACATCTATGAAATGGGGTGGGTCACTATACCTATTTTAGTCCATGTAGTTCTATGAGGTAGGGAGGTTGAGTTCTATGAGTGAGTTAAAATGGAGAGGGTGGTCCCTTTGTTCCATGGTGGAATGCGTAGTGTGTGATGATTCTAGGAATTTTTTTGGAATATAGTCCCTATCCCATATGGTATAGGCATTTTTATGAGCATGCATGGAGTAGAGGCAAGGTCATGTCATGCGAGGGGGAGAGAAATGGTGAGAACAAGCTCTATGCATTGTGTTCATGGGAATGATGAGCTTAAAAAACAAGAGTATTTCCTTTATTTCATGGAGAGAAACCATAGTGGTCATTTGGATGGTTGAAGATCCATTTTACACACCATGGTGATTGGAGTGGTGGTTTTTAACCTATCTTAAACGAGGGAAAATGGATATTAAAGAGTGGGGAAATCCATTCCAAATGGATGGAATTATGGATTTCACATTGATTGAGTCCACCATGTTCATGTTTTTACTCTCCACACTATATTGGAGGTCTTATTAGTTTCCATATAAATAGGGGTCATCTATTCTTCTTTGTTCAACCTTGTTTCTTTCTCTAATGCCCTCAACAATTCTAGATCCTCTCTTAAGATTGTTTTTTCATCCACTATGGTGATAACCACCTCAATTCTTGGAGCAGATCTTTATTTAATCTAAGGTGTATTTCTCATATTTTTTCCTCTATTATTTTCATTTCTTATTACATAGATGGTTCAAGTAGTGTTGATGTCGGTTTTGATAGTCTATAGCTGATATTTTGATGATGAATGTGATGTTACAGTTTAGTTTAAACTGTTGTGGGATTTTTGGAGATCAACTTTAGTACTTTTCATCTATAGTTTCTTGACTTCACTAAGTTAGGGTATTTTTTAGTTCTTCTCTTATCTTCTAAAATTATATGTTTTATCATGTGTTATGAAACCTATAAGTTACCTTTTTGAACTAGGAAACCATCATTATTATCCCATTAAATTGAATTATTGAAATTATTCTCATTACCTTCTGATTGTTAGCCCCTTGAATGGATGATTGGTATTTCCATCATTCTCCTTGATTGAAACTATCCATAAAACTCAAAATCTATGTCTCATGTAGCACTCTATCTTTTTGTATTCAACCTACATTGGAAATACCTTTAGTGGTGATAGGTTATTGGTCTTTCCTTAGGATCATTGGATATGGTTTGATCTGAGGGTAGGGGTTTCTATTTACTTTATACTTTTCTTTATATAACTCTCTCCTCAAGATCCATAGATATTATTTGGTCTAGGAGGATGGGTTTCTATTTACTTATGAATTTACTATCACAATCTTCTCTCAAACCCTTGTTTAGTCTAAAGTAAGGGGTCATTTTATTCTTTTTTTTATCCCTTTTAATAATTCATTCTCTTGACCATAGTATTGTGGATTTTAGTTAAGGGGAAGGGGATGATGTATGAATTATCTTTTGTATTATTTATTCCTTCCTTTTCTATAATTATTTTATTTCTTACTTTAATTTTTCTACACTAGTATTCTATTTTAATGTTGTTATATATAATTTATATGAAAGATGTTGATGTTATAATCTATGTGGAATGGGTATTATGGTGGGGAAGGAACTAAGGGTGGGAACCTAGAATAGTAATGATGTATATGGAAAGTTAAAAATAATTATATTTTTATTATCAAATTGATTTTTTCTTAATGGAAAACATAGAAAAATTTGAGAACTAAAATGGGAAGGTGATTGTGTTGGCTAGAATGCTCTTAATTTTATGTTTTATATTATTTTCTAATCCCATGTTTATATGTCATTACATTGATATTGTAACTATAACATGGAATATATATATATATATGAAATGGAATTGAAGAAGAGTATGTAAACCAAGAGATTTAAATGACTTTATATAATGCATATTTAATTTTAAATAAGAATGGAATGGTAATAAGGAACTACTATATATGGGGCATAATTCTTAACTTTAGTTGTGTGCCTTGGGTTTTCGTTGGAGTTTTATAAATTCTTGTATCATGACAGTTATTTTCCTATGCTAAGGACTATAGTTGGTTATAGTTAGTATTTGATTATCTTTCTTTATATTTGGTAGGTTAGTCACGGGTATATTATATATTGGGTTGGTGAAAATATAATGTTGATTATCTATTTAGGTAGGTTTTTTCCTTGTGTTTTTCTCTTCCTTAGATTGAAGCTTTAAACCTTAGGTAGTTTGGTAGGAATCTAGAGGTCCTTTGGAAGGGGGTGGTTTATTGTTTCCTTCCATGATGGTGCTACTAGTTTAGGTAAAATGATTGAGATATAAGGATAATATATGGTATGTGGGAGTGTTGTTGTGTGGGATTGGGTATTGTGAGTTATTTGGGTTGGAGACAAGACTTCAGTGGGGGCTTCTACTTAGTATTTAATAGGGTATACGTACTTGTAGAGTTTTTTAGAACTATTAGTTCATCTTGAATTTTCCGTAGAAATGATGGGATTGGGTTAAACTATCAGGTAGTGGTTAGTACTTGAATGGATTTATCTTGGGATTGTGACGGATGAGGTTTATTCCAAGTTGTGTCTAGGGTAAATCATATTTAAGTGGTTATGTTTAATTATCTAAAGGATTAATAGAATAGGTTAGCTAAATATTGTTGGATAATTAAGTATTAGCATGGTCCTTATATGTTATTTGGTAATGTTATTATTATATACTATAGAGATGGTTGTTCTTATGAGTATTTGTGGCAATTTTTTAATAATTTCATTGTTACAAATTCTTATTCTATGTTGTGATGTTGTATTTAACTTTGTGTTTATGTGTATGTTTATTTCCTTACTTTGTTATGCTTGTTTAACATGATACTTTTGTGGGATATAATCATTTTAACTTATGACTTGTTCATATATTAGGGCTTGTGATGTCTTGGGGTTATAATATGTACTTATTTCCTTTAGTTTGAAATGACCTAGGGTTATGTCATGTTTTTAGGATATTATGGACCCTAGTTATAACATGAGTTGATGAGGTGTGGAAAGTGATAGGGATTTTTTTTTATTGGTTGTATGGGGTATAGGATGGATTGATTAACTGATTCCCAAATGGGATGTTAGTCCCTATATGAGGCTAAGGTAGGTATAACTGAGGGTTGACTCGCATCAAATATTACATGGATATATAGTCTAATGATAACACTAGATGTTGGACCCCATGTAAGACTAGAGTATATGTGGATAAGGTATTACCTGCATGAGAATAAAATTTATCTGGTGGATTTATTGACTAATGAAAACTTGAGATGTTGGGTCCTGTGAGAGTTTTGGGTATATAGGATTGAGGCCCAACACACATCATAGGTGACTTGGTATATTGGTTTGGTGGTTAATTATTAAGATATGTTCCATCTCCCTTGATTATAATTCTCTTAATGAACTTATTCTTGTTTCCAGCTTGTCATACATAGATTTTTCCCTTGCATATCTTACCCAACACAATGATTTCATATGTATATTATCATTATTTTAAATATGATCCTACTGAGTAATTATATGTGATCACCCATCCATAATTCTTCTTGGGTAATTTTTTAGGATGTCGTAGGGGAGAATGGAGATGTTATTTTCTGGGTAGTGTGAGTGAATTTGTTGGAGATGAGCCTTGTATTTTTTTTATTGTATTGTTTATTCTTCATGTAGTTGAAGTCATGAATGGAAAATATTAACTCTTCCCTATATATATATGTGTGTGTGTGGATTACATATATGTATTGGGTATATCTTCCTTGTAATTTAGTGGTAATTCCTCCCATACCTATGAAAAATACCCTTAGTGTTAGTCACCACTCTATGGCTTATTGAAGGTAGGATTCGGGGATCACTCTCATCTATTATGCCAACCCATCAAGGGTTTCAGTTGGGGAGGGACATGACATTGGACCTCAAAGGACTAGTAGAAACTTTTTATAATCTTGTATATACTAGAATATATTTTTTAAAGGTACTAATGAATTTTTGTAAAAAATGTGAGCAATTCCAGTTCACTGGTCATATCTCTAAAAGAAAATATCTTCCTTTGAAACTAATACATTTTTTTGAAATATTTTATGTTTTTTGGAATATAAATTTTGGGACTCTTTCCCATATCCTTTGGAAACTATTACATCCCATTGGAAGTGGATTTTGTTTCAAATTGGGTGGAATTTAAATCTACCAAAACTAATGATGCTAATGTTGTTTTTTATTTTTTCCAAACTGACTTTTTATAGGTTTGGAGTTATGAGAGAAATAATTAGTGAACAAGGAATCCACTTCTGCAATAGGATCATGGTAGCTCTGTTGAGAAATTATAGAGTGCATCCCAAGACATAAACAACTTCCATATAAATACCAATATACAATCTGATGTTTCAAATTATGATATTAAGGGAATATTTGAGCCAAAGGTTAGAAGATACCTTATGGGATTATAAGATGGCCTATAAAACCCCCATTGGAATGAGTTTGTACTGGTTTATCTATGGGAATAATTTTTGTTTACCAGTGGAGATAGAGCACAAGGCCTACTAAGAGGTTAAGGAGATGAATATAGATTTATAAATAGATGGGAAGAAAATAATATTGTAGCTTTTGGGTCAAGAATAACTAGAAGGGTAGATTTTGAAAGCACAAGGCATTAGGCAGTGAGTACAATTCATTCATTCAAATATAACTTTTTATTCAAAACCCCAAAAGTCACGGGGGATGATATTGATAAAGTAAAAGAGTGTCCCCATAGATAATAGACATACAATCATGGGGAATATATCCAATACTATCATAAATAATAAGACTCTCAAAAGTATTTCCTTTACTTATGAGAGCATCAGCCACAAAGTTACCTTCCCTCCAAAAAAGTTTCACATTTGTACCTTGTATAATGATCCTTGTGCACTTCCTAATGAAATAAATCAGATCCCATGGTATAATCCCATTATCCATCATATCCCAAACAAAAATCAAGGAGTAAAATTCCACCATTGTACGGATGGTATTAAAAATCCTTCACAAAATGATACCACTATGAAGCGCTCTAATTCCAGCCCTAATAGAGTTTCTCGTACCATAAAAGGAACTGAAGCCTACATGAACCAATCCCCTTCCACCCCTAACAATCCTAAAACCCCTCATTTGACCATGTAAATAGGATCCATCAATATTATTCTTGAAACCCAAACCTAGAGGACTCCACTTGATCCATCTTTCCAATGAAACTGCACTTAACCCCTTGGAAGCAACCACATTATGATGTAATAAACTCCTTGTGGATACCAATGAACTTCCACCCCACAACATAGAGATATGTTCTACAACCCATGATTTCAAATACACATAAATATTAAGATTATAATATCTACAACCCTCCCTATATTTAATTCCATCCTCCCACAAAACCCAGTAAACCACAACAAAAATCATGCCATGGGCTTTGGTGTCCTTACCATGCTAAATCAATCCTTGAAACCAAACACTGAGAAAATCACCAATGGAATCACCATGAACAGAGACACCAAAACACTTTCAAACATAATCCTAGATCCCACATGAAAATTAAATTTTGAATAAAATGTTCCATGTATATTCTAATCTTCGGAACACGCAACCCCAGCAACATGATGCCAAAAAATATACCCTTCCTTTGCACATTCTCACCAATGAAGATGGCGTGATGACTTACTCACCAAACCAAAAAATATATTTTGATGGGATCCCCTACACCAAAACTTCCTAGCCTAAACAACACTCTTCTACTCATCATGAATCAAATAATAGTACTCTTTAGCACTGAATAAACCTAACATCGTCTTGTAAACATACACTGATATGGTTCATCAACCAAGCTGACATTATTTTAAATAATTATTTTCTCATTCGAGAGTGTCATGCAGATGAAGCCTTGGTACATTCTCGCCTTTCTGAAAGATATATTAGGGACTGGAAAACCCATAAAAAAGAGATACTCACTTTCTCAATTTTCCTTCAAAAAACTAACCCCTCCACCACCCACCACCCAATGAGATAGATCTTTCAGAATTTCTAGATGTTGGAGAAATCATATCTCAAGACAATAAGGACTTTTGGAATTCTCAGTCCATCCTCTATAATCCTCCCCATACCGATCTTTCATGAACCTCTCCCAAAGAGACTTTACTTCAATAATATCTTATGAAATATTTTCTTTCATGATTTTCATGGAGAACAAGATTCTACATAAATTAACACTACACACTTCAACAAGTTTTTTCATCCTACTCTAATATGCCCAATGAAATTTAGTTTCACTATTGGCCTCCCATATAAACAACATCATAAATTTTGAAGAGTTTCAATGGTTCCTTTTGAAGCTCTAATAATCTAGAGAATATTCATAGGAATCGATGAATGGATTTTGTTCACAAAAGTAATTCTCCCACTAAAAAAAGAAACATGTTCTTTAATTTACAAATACAACTAATTATTCGATTAATGTCACCTTAAAATATCACATTCCTAATTTTTCTATGATATATCAGATAAACAAGGTATTCTATAGGAAAAAATAGTTTTATAATTCCCAATTTATCTTAAATATGAATTCTTATACTTTGAGCATAGATCTTCATTAAATAAACCCCATTTTTCCCTTTATTAATCTACTTCCCACTCAACTAACCATATGAATCCATCAATTTTTTGAATTTGGAGATATAAGTTATCTTTACATTGATAAAGAATAACATGTTATCTAAAAATTTAATATGGTTAATGATAAATGTCCCAGATCTATTCTTATATGGTAAAATCCTACCCTCATATAACTCAAAATGAATGTTTCTAGTAAGAGCCTCCTAAGAAATAATAAAATGTTTAGATAATATTAGATCACCCTGTCCTAGACACCACACTATTTTAAAGAATTCAAATCTCTTTCTAATATATAGATGGATATCAAAGGAGAATAAAAACACCTGAAGAAAAATTCACACACCCATTCCTTGAAACTAGGCCACCCCAAGACCATTCCAATGAAACTCTATTTCATAAGATAATATATTTTATCCATATCAACATTGATCATGATGTTTTGTCCATGATTATTCTTGTTAATATCATCAGTCATATCCTTATCAATACTAATCACCCACTGAATGCTTCTCCCCCTCATATAACTATGCTGGTCACCATAAATAATTCTCGATGGAACCTATCCAAGTCTTATATTCAAAAGACAAGAAAGGAAATTATAAGAAATATTATATAATAATATCATTCTGTAATGTTTCATTGAAATTGGGTACTTAAAATTTGTAACCGACACAATAGTATAAGAAAAAGAGGCACTTGGAATGGAACAACTTTTGAAATAATATTGAATAGATTCATAAAATTGAAAAATAAATATATCCAACATATCCTTATATAACGACCCAAGAAAACTATTATGATTGGGAATACTATCTGAATTCATTCCAAAAATGACCTCCCAAATAACCATTTCACTTGGGATTCTATATAAATATTCATTCTCCATGATTGACACTAGACATAAAATGTTGGCCAAAAAAGTGTCCTCAGTACCCACTCTCGGCTGCCTACCATCCTCCATGCTAAATGGGCCTGAAAGAATATTTTTAAAATATTCTTTAGTAATACCCCAAGAAACATGCACATCATTAGGAAAAAATCCCTCCTCCATAAGAAGATGCATTCTTCCAATAACCTTGTTCTCATTTTAACAATCCTAAAAGAAAGTATAATTTATCTATCCCTCATGAATAAATATGGAACATGATATTTTACTTGAAATTATTTCAATTTTCAACAAATTCTCAGCAAAGAAAATTTTCAGACTAGCCATGAAAGTGGAAAGATCATCATCACATCTCTTCTGAAGACTCTCCATCATCATTTAAATGTCCTTTTTAATATCCTCAAGGATAAATTCAATTCCCTTATTCTTTCATGAAAAATCCGAAATTTCCTTCTTGAGATGCTTGGACGGTTATATAATCCCATCCACAAGACACCCTGAACTAGAATCTCTGAATACTTATTCCCCATCCACATGAAGCTGAAATCATGTGACCAATTAGAAGTGTAGAATAAGTGATATTTATCCCTCATGCTTTCACCTTTGAGATGGATCAGTAATAATGAATGATCTGATAGAGATCAAGTGAGATGATTGGCCTTAGCTTAAGAGAAATAATCAATGCCTTGTATATTGGAAAATAATCAGTCCAACCTACACCAAATCCTTCTTCCACCACTATAATTATTACACTAATTGAAAAGTCCCCTAATAAACCCATATCCAACAACCCCTTATTCATTAAAATATTCATAAATCCATGCATGGAACTTATGGAGTAACCCACTCCCCCATTCTTATCCTAACTATCCACTAAGGTATTAAAATCACCCCCACGAACCATGATAAACTACCTAGTTGAATATTTGATAAATTATCCCAAAGTATCTACCTTTACAAAGGATCAAAACACTCATAAACAACGGAATGCATCACACTATGATCCCCAGTATCCAGTTTAATAATAATAACTTGAGGAATTACCTGTAAACACTCTACAAAAATTTTATTTTTCCAAAATAACCAAACATGGTTATTTAGAGGAATTCTATTCCTGGATTCCGATAGACCTAGCCTCCTAACATACTTCAAAATGTTATTACCATCAATCTTAGGTTCCAAAATAGCTAGAATAGAAATGTTTTTCTTATGAACAATAGAAGAAATATAATAGGTCTTTTCCAAATCCTGAAGACCGCTTGAATTACAAATGATGGAATTAATCATTTAAGAGGGGTGGATTAGGACTTGAGATCCATTAACCTGACCTTACAAGATAATATAGAATCATTATTTGAATTCCTCACTCTAGAAGAAATGAGACTTCCACCATCCAATGAAGAGTTTTTTTGTAGAAAAAAAACTTATCTTGGCACCATAAGAAAGCACTAAGACCTCCTCAAAATAATGACTCTTGAACTACCTAATCACTATCTGCCGTCGGGTCATAGCATAAAGGTTATCCCTCTAAAGAGGGGGAACCAAAGGGGAAACCATCACTTTTGCGACATATAACCCCATATGAACATATGAAACCATCCTAGAAGAATCCCCTTTATTAGCCTATGAATCCAACAAACACCCACCCAACAAAGACCTTATAACATCACCAAGCTCCTCTGGAGGCAGCTACTCAGGATGATCTTTCTCCACCAAAAGCTTGTAAGGACCCCTGAAAGAAGGAGACTTGCACAAATGAAAAATCAGAAAAAAAGAGAACAAAGAATAGAACCTAATAACATTAAAATATAGAGAATAAATAGTAAATATATCCAAAATAATTGGATCTACCCCCCCCCCCCCCCACTAGAATATAAGGAACCACAACAACTTGAGAAACTAAAGTATACGAATCACTAGGAATATAGGGAATGGCCACCTACAAAATAACCCTATTAGGAGATACTCAAGATGATGTTCTAGTAAAACCAACATATTACGATCATATGGAAAGTCCAACCAAGTGATTGTGGTGACATAAGGCTATTGAATGACTTTAAAGATTAAAATCCTCACAGGAATAAGGCGGCTACTAGAAAAAAAATGATTCACCCAAGAAAACCCATATTTTTCATTGATAAGAACTTCTAAGGGAAAGGGAAATAATGAAACAATTTCCACATAGATCTATGGTGAGGATGAAATTTTAAGACACCTACATTCCTCATCCAATACTAAGAAACTACTTAAAGCATCTCCCACACTCTGCAGAATCGATAGGTTCAAAAATTGAAAAGGTAACCCAGGAAGCCTCACCCACACCACCGTTGAGGTCGATTCCTTCCGAAAGTGGGAATTGCAAGACCATCATTATAAATGAAAGCATTGAGAAATTCACACATAATCCTCCATCAACCATGATTTCATGGAATCATCCTGAGAAAAGAGGAAAATATAGAAAGAAAACATAGAAATCAAATACACTTTCGTTGGATTCCCTAGCACCCACAGGGACATAAAGCTTCAAAAAACAGAGAGAGAGAAATTCTATCTCTTGAAAATAGACATTGTATACCACTGATGAAACTCAAACACCTCTCTAGTTACATCTAATGAGAGATCCACTAAGGGGAAAACTTCAACCCAAGCCGAACAATGAGGAGAAGTAGTAGTACTAGGAATGTCTTGAACTGAAATTGAAAAAGGAAATGAGTGGAAGAGAACCAAATTAAATTATTCTGTCTACACAAAATCTTGATCAACATCAGGGGAATACCCCTCTAAAGAAACCCTAGCCACATACTCATTTAACAATGGAAGAGAAGCAGCATCCACACTACCTGCCAGCCACATATTTCTTAGAGAAATAGTCAAAAATAAATTAAACAATAGGAGGTGTGTAAAGAACGTTCATTTGAAGTGGAAGTGAGAGATCCATAATTTTTTGGGTAATTATCAAACATCAATAGAGTAAAATAGTGTCACATAATAAATTTATTTACTAATAATACTTTTATAATGGAAAAACAAGTGTTTCTTGGAACTCCAAATTCAAATTAATTCT
The DNA here is from genome assembly GCA_963277665.1 of Viscum album. Lineage (NCBI taxonomy): Eukaryota > Viridiplantae > Streptophyta > Magnoliopsida > Santalales > Viscaceae > Viscum > Viscum album. The sequence continues at coordinate 1,865,835,493 of OY728164.1, read as the reverse complement.
AAATAAACATCATTCTGAATGGGAAAATCCTTATATTATCACTAATGTATACCCCTTTGGTGTTTTTTAAATCATTAACACAAAATAAAAGAACCTATTTTCTATTAATGGGAATAGGTTGAAGAAGTATCATGATAATATTCTGCAAGTACCAGTAGAGGATATCACACTCCTCCTACCTATTTACCAATAAAACCACTAAAATACAAATTTATTTAACACTTAATTAATTATTACACCAATATTAATTTTTTTATAATAATTATATATTTTAGAATGTAATAATTACTTTTCTTCACTCTAATGTGGGTGGAAATTGTGGTTTTAGGATTTTCCAAGTTTTTGCCTTTGTTTTTTATTTTAAGACATATATTTTGTGTTTATTTTTCATTTTTAGTGTGTTTTGAAACCTATTGATCTGAAATTGAGTAACTTTAAAAATTTTGTACCTATTACAATGATGAGAAAATAATATTTCCCATGAAATTATCTTAGTTTAATGTTAAGATTAACTTGTTTTAAAATTAAAACAGTGGAAAAATTTTATAAAGACCACTGATTTTAGATTCTCATGACATGACATGACATCCTATATTAAAATAACTTACTTGATAGGCTTATAAAATAATTTTAAATATTATTTCAAGACCTTAATTTATTGATAGTACCAAGAAACTCTTGAATAACCAATACTTAAAGAGTAATCTAGTTAAAACATTGTATCATTAAAGACCTTATGTTGTAAATGATTAAGGAATTATTTTGAATAAATATCCCATTTTTTAATTCATGCTTATTTTTTACTAACATAAAATGTAACCCTTATATACCCTATATAACATGAAATACCTTGTTAGGAAGCCGCATTACAAGCCTAAAATCCCTAAATATAAATCCCTATAAGTTAATTCATGATCATAATTAAACTCTAGTGGGGAGTAGGGAGTTGGATGATTCTTTTTAAGCATTAAATCTACTATTTATATGTTGATCTAAAGGATATTCTTATTAAATATCTTAAAACAATTTAAATAAGGCTTTATATAATATATAATTACAATAAAATTAAAGGAAATATCTTGTATAGAATAAAAGATTCTTTACTTCCATAAAAACTCGAATCTGAGTATAGCAATAAGAAGAAGAAGAAAATATACTAAAGGGAATGGAGAGAAGAAATGTTTACTAATACTTAATTTCTAATAGTATAATTTTTCCTCAACATGTAAGAGGTGTTGAAACTATACCATTATAAAGGAGAGTGGGTTAGGATTTCATTTTTGGGTTAAGAATAGAAATCATGCATTATGCTCCTAAATAGATCCAAACCACCTATTTTTTCTTATAATCCTCCCACACCAGAACCTACCAACATTTATCCCCTTAATAACACAAAATATTCCATTTTATATGAACAAATACCTAAATAATTATGTATATATTAATAAATTCATTAATCCTTTAGTGATTTATTCATGATCTTTTAATGAGAAACACTTTGTTTTAAATTCATATATGATTAATGAGAGAAATACTTCCAAAAAAGTAGTTATAAATGGGAATGGGATGATATAAAAGGTAGATATGAACTAAATTTAATTCATAGAGAAAATATAATTAATAACATTTAAGAGGCATGATAAGTTTTATTCTCTTGGTGTTTAAAAAGGGAACACATATTATCTTATGTTTTGAATTCTATTTTGGTCATATTTTTTGTGTTCATTTGTCTTGGAGACCAAGGATAAAGTGTTGGAGAATTGACATGGGTAATAAATTGACTATAATATATTAATATTTGATTCATTTTATTCCCTCATATATATTAATTACTTTATTTTTATGATGTTTTAAATTTAAAGTTCCATTTCATTAGACTTGGTGAATATTTCTAAAAATGGAAAAAAATAATGATTTTGATTGATTTATTTAATTTTTCAAATAAAATTATTTACTTGATATTGATGATCATATATATTTTATTTTAATGGTGAAAAATATTTCTTAATTAGTTCAATTTTATTTTGTAAAAGTATTTTCATATATAGATACTTTTTGGGAGGAGGTAGCTAAAATTGAAAAAATTCATAAACTGCATAATATGTTATGTTTCATACATAATATATTTGGAGAAGTAATGTAAAATGGAAAATTAATGGATCTATAAGTGATATGTAGCATCTTTAGATCATGGATAACATATTTGAATTTTCATATTAGAGAGAAGTGACATGCGTAATATAATTTTGGAAATATATAATATAATTTCTAAGGAGGAAGTGGAAAGATATGGAAAAATATGCTATATGTAACATATTTTTTTAATACATAAGAAGTATAATCGATACATAAGATAATATTTTTTGGTTTCACTAATACATAACATATTTTCCTTTACTTATGAAAATATGTTACATATTTTTATATTTTGATGGTGATTTGTAATATGTTTCTTATAGATCTACTAAGATATGTAACATATTTTCCTTTACTTCTTGTTAATACATACTATATTTTATAAAGATTAAAAGTGGAATTTGTAATATATTTACCTTTTTTGTGTTCAATAATATTTTCAAAGGATGTATATTGATTTGTATTAAAGAATAATTCAACTAGGTTTGATATGTGAAGTTTTATACTTAACCAAGAAATATAAAGATCCAGAAACATTTACACTATGAAGATATCTATTACACCACAAATAGGTTGGGTGAAGAATCAATTCCGCCGCCAATATATAAATTCCCACATAATTATATTATTAATAAGACTTTAAAGTAGATGTAATAATACATTCCATGAGATTTTCTATTACACTCTTAAGATACTTGGGTTAATCTCAGTTCTATAACCAATAAATTGATTTTAGAACTACAAGCAATTATAATATTCCATGGAATGAATCTTGATAAATTTTGGTGTTTAAATGTTTCAAAAACTTTTGTGTAACACTTATATTAAAAATAGAATTCAGGAAAAACATTTAAATAAGGAAAGGATAAAGCCTTGAGTCCCACTATTTATTGAAGATCAGTAGAAAATAATTAAAGCTATGAGTTTATAGGAATTCAGCCTAGAATATCAGTGAAGACATTCAAACTCAAAAGGAAATAATCGTGGGTGGTTGACTACGATGAGATGAAGGAAGAATAAATTTACTAAAGGAATAGAAGTTTGAGGGAGAAATAAGTTTTAGGATATAGTTATTTTTTGTGAGTCTTTTGAAGTTTTATTCTACGTTTCGGTTACTACTGTAATTTTCTTTATTTATCCCATATTTTTTGCCTCTTGAATGGAGGGATAAAAACATTCATTGATTAGGGAAGATAATTAGATTCATTGCAAAGATTGAGTTTTCATTTTAATGAATAAAAAATATCATTTTATAATCAATTTCAATATTTATTGGTATATTATTCTTATAAATATGGTGGTATTTATGTTATTAAATGTGTTCATTATTTCCTACCTCGGTTGATGATCAACATTATTTCTCTACATAATTTATTTTATATATGATGGAATAGGATAATATTAATTGTGAGTATTGAAGGAGATATTCCCAAAATATGAATTTATTTATATATGATATATATATATATGAGTTGTACTATTTTCCATACAAAGTATTATTTTCATGCATTATAAGGGTATATCATTTCATAAAGGATATATCCTTGATAGTCGAATGATAAATAGTAATCATTCGGGTGAGTCTTAGAATAATGCTAACTTTTATTACACTATTTCATTATATTAAATGCATGATAAAAAGTTAATTCATGCATTGGATGTATGAGTTTAGTCATAGATTGTATTTATGTGTTATAACAAAGGAATAAATGCAACAACATCCAAGGAGAATCCTTGAGTGTTATATAAATCACTTCCATGTGATGGTGGTGTGGATTTATGGTTACTAAATGTGAAGATGAGGATCCTCCTCAACCAAAAATCTCTTTATCATTATCATTTTAATTATAGGATCTTGCACATCATAAAGTAAGGATAGATCCCATCTAAATATCCGATGATTTTATCGACCTGGGGATTCACTATATAGTGGGGATATCATTTGGATACCTTTCTATGATCTTTATAAAAATCATGTGATGGTATTTGAAGTTGTTTTTTATTCTCTTCAGTGGAAGTTGTGACATTTATTTCAATTCATCTTTTTGGTTTATCACAATTTTATTTATATTGCATGATTGATCCTTAACAAGGGGTTTAAACTGCTTCCACATCTTTTGATATTTTTTGTTAGGATCATCTAAAAATCATCAATGGTATCATAGGATTCCAAAGATTTAGATTTATGAAATATTACTTAAAATGAAGAAATTGTGAAGAACATAAAATTATATTTAGATTTTTAAAAAATGTACACAAACGGTTTACCCTTACATGGCAGGGATACTTCAACAATCCAAACATGTCAATAATATTTTGTTTCCTGATTTTGTTTGTTATTTTATTTTTTACTCAACAAAACTATATCATTTTATTAATGAAGTGAGTATAATTAAAATGAGACCATAGGGTTTTTACTGTTATATGACTGATGGTCAATATGATCATTGGAAACAATACTCTTAACGTTATGATTATTGTTTATAAATACAAATGATCATGGTTAATTAATATAGAAATAAGATTTGATGGCCTCATCCAGTAGACTTGGGCCATATGAAGCCCATCTATCAGAGCTTGGGAAGGTGGTAACATCACCGGGCTTTGCTCTAGACTAAGCCCAAGTCGAGATTCAACATGTTAAGCTTGAATGTAATTTTCTTTGGGAGAAGTTCAAGCTGATAGAAATAACCACTCGGGAAATGTTGTCTGAGAAGTTCCAAGATTCTATCAACATTTCACACCTTACTCTAAGGTCTTATGCAGGTGTTATAAGGGGCTATGTAATGAGTCCTTAGTTACTTTGTGTAATCCTTTTGTATAAATAAAATTGTGATTTCTTATTATGGAAAAATTTTAAATTTAAAATGTCAAAATAAATATAGGATGAATTTTCTTAGAAGTTTCATATTATTGATGAATATTTAAAAAAATATTATTTAAAAAAAATTACTTTAAATAATTAATAATGTGAAATGATTTTAAAAAAATGGACATAAATAGTTGTGGTGAGTAATAAATTTAGAGTCCGATAAGATCAACTTAATTTTTGGTGAATAGTAAATTATGAATAGTAATATTACAATTTTGAATAGTAATATGACCAAGGGAATAGTAACCTCACTTAATTAAGTATAAATATATTTTAGGCATCTTGAATGGTAATATGATATAATGGCATAAGTAAATAACTATTTTAGAAATTATTAGTTAAGTATTAGTTTTTTTAAGGTACATAGTGATTTTTATTAAAAATTAAATTTCATATATTTAGAAAATTATTTTTATAAAATGGATTTCATTTTTTCATTTAGAACATTGATATTAGGTTAGGGTGAATTAATGAGATTTTTATAAAATGTTTTATTTTTTGATAAATAGTAAAAATACAGTTTTTGAGTTACGGTGTGTGTAATGACATCATTAATGATTTAATAAAGCTGGTAGATTCTTGAGGAATAAAATATGATATTAGGAGTCCCAAGTGTCCAATAACATGGTCAAATACCTTGGGGAAGCCTGTGGTTTTGCAAATACCACTAATGAGGTGTCCCTTGGAAATTAATAAAATATTCCATAACATTTTCTATAAATACCAACCCTTTCCTTCATTCCATTCATTCCAAATTAATCCTCAATGAAGGTATGGTCTTTTACCTCCCAACGATTCCTCCCATGGTTCCATCAATCTCCCAAGGTCCCAAACTTCGAGTTTTTTAAGTTACTTTTCAAGGTAAGGGAGCCTTTCACCCTCCTCTTTTAGTCAACTCTTATTTAATGTTATGTCTTTTATTTTCCATTTTATTAAGTTGGGTTATGTTCTTATATATTATTATTGCTTTAAATTTTATTTCCAAATTATGAGAGGCCCTTTTTCACTCTCATAAAATCATTTTCTGAATTTTTAAGCGACACTTTTAGGCTGTCGAATTTTTGTAAGGAAATTCTAAAAGTATCTTTTTTTACATTCAAGTTCTCTTTTATGTGGTATGCATTTCAAGTTATCATAAAATGTTCTCATTTACACTTTATTATGTTCATATACTATAATATTACTCTTTTATGAATTTTCAACCCTTTTCCCTTCTCTTTTTAATTTTTTCTAAAACCATGTTGTATAGTAGTTATGCTGTAGAAATTTTGCCTCAAAATCTCTCTATTTTTAACAAGAAATTCCTTTATTTTCGTCATATGAATACCCAAACCATATTAATTTCCATGAGTATTTATCATGAAATAAAAATTAGTTATTTTATTCTACAATTTTCATTCATAAATCCCTCATTCCCAATCTATAGGTTATAAATTACATAATGATCATGTTTTTAAGCACTTTTTAAAACACCATGATTTTGATATAAAACCCATTTATTTTATTCTACAAGGTTTATTTATAAATTTTTTGATTATTATCTATGTGGTTCACATGAAAATAAATACATATTAAGGGTGTTCCATAATAGTTCACTAATGCATTGAGTAAAGAAAATCTCTAGAGATAACAGATTTTATGATACCTTGGTGAATAACCTTGGTAAATTTTACGACACATTGGGATGGACCTTGGTGATATTCTTATGAATGTATAAATTAAATTTTATAGCCACAGTTTCAATAGATTATTCAAGTTATTATTATCATTATATTTTTCTTTTTCATGCCGTTATGATATTTCGTCATTCTTTTATTGTATTCTCTCAAGTTCACATGTAAACTATTTTCCATGTTTTCCCTATTTTCCCTACAGGGACTTATGATCACCCTTTACATTAATGTATGTCCCCAAGTTATGAGATGTAGTAATTTTAGATAGGATGGACATTTCAACAGTCCTTTAAAAAGGATTAAAATATTGTTTTAAGTTTTACTGTATTATGTACCTTATTTCCATGACACTAGACTTTAAAGATCCTCTGTTTATAAAATTTAATGAAAAGTTATGTAATAAAAATTCAGATTCCACAGTTGGTATCAAATTATAGTTTATTTATTTTTGGAAATTTGGATATGAATACTTTAGGAAGAACCCAATAGAAAAGTTTAAATATAGGAAAACATACTGGTATTTCGGTGAAATATTATGTAAGTGGTTTCCGAACAAATAAATCCATGTATATATACGAACAAGTAGATGTGTCTATGGAATAGATGTATCTTGCAGTAAATCCCAAAAACACCACTTTGAGCTTGACTTGAACGAGACATGGTGCATGAAAATAGGCCTTGATGCACTCCTGGATTTACACTCCCATGGGATATCTTTGGTCAATCACAAGCTTTTTATGAATAATTATTAATGATTTGTAGAGAAATGTAATTGTTGTTAAAGAATAATATATTTAAGAATCAAGTTTTAAGACATAAAAATCCATTATATATAAAAGATTCATAAATGAAATAATATTTTCATTAATTTTTTATTATTTTAGAAAATATAGGGAAAAAGGAGGAATCGAGCAAATGGTGACAGCAATGGACCATGCATTGTTGGCCCTCCAATGGAATCCATAATGGAAAATTTCATAGGAATGATGAACCAACTAACTCATGTTATGGGAAATAATTAGAATCAATATGGGAGACCAATTTCACCACAAAAAGAAAAAACTTTTTTTGAGTCCTTTATGCATCAATGACCACCAACGTTCAGTGGATCTACTGTCCCATTGATTGATGAATAGTTGATCGGCTCTATCATAAAGATATTTCCTGTGCTTCATTTTTTAGAACAAGAGAAGGTCGCCCAAGATATTTTCCACCTGGAGGGAGAAGCTGATCAATGGTGGTAACTGATTAAAAACATGAGGCCAATAGTGGAGGTTTAAGCTATGGAGTGGGGAGAGTTCATAGGGTTATTCTTCAATAAGTATTTCTCTCATTCGATGAGAACAAAAATGGAGGAGTTTCTCAAGCTAAAATATGAGTAGAATGAATCTATTAGAAGATATGAGATGAACTTCAAAAGAATTTCACATTACACCACAATAATTTTCATGGATCGTAATGGGAAGGTTCATAGATTCTTTGGTGGACTAAGACCCCATCTGCGAAAGAATCTATCCGACCCAGACTATGATAGCTATGTGGTGATTATACAGAGTGCTATGAAAGTAGAAGAAGAGTTTCGGGAGATGAAGTGGTCTCATAAATCCAATGAATAGAATAGATCAATGGAGCCAATATTAGGGAGGTTCTTTAATCAAGGAAGATGGGGTAAGCAAGTGAAACATTCGATGTGTAATAAGTGTGGGAAGAAGCATTTGGGGAACTACCTGATCGGGAGCGTGAAGTGCTACAAGTGTGGAAGAGATGTCCAGATTGCGTGGAATTGTCCTAATGAGGTGAATCCTCAACTTAGAAACCCTAATAATAAAGGGAAGATGGTACAATCCCTACCTGAAGTTCAATTCTTCATGTGTGGATAGCTTTGGCACTTTTCCAATCACTATCCAAATATAAGGGTAGTAAAGGGGAATCACTATCATCCTCAATAAAAGACAAGGGAGCAAGATCAATCATTGTCTATCACACCACCTAATGTTGAAGCTCCAAATGATGTGGTGGAAGGTACTTTTGTTGTTCTCTCAAATATATCATGTACTTTATTTGATTTTGGTTTTAGAAATTCTTTTATTTACTCAAAAGTTTCAAAGAATTTAGAATCAACCCCTAAATTTCAAAAAGTATAGTTATCTATAAAAACTATTAGAGGGATTATCCAAGCATCAGTAGTATTTCAAATCTCTGGTATTTACATTAGTGAGCACAATATTATTGCATATCTAGTAGTAATTACCATGTTGGAATTCAACATTATACTAGGGATGGACTGGCTCTCAAAGTATAATTCTATGATTAAATGTAGAAGCAAGTAAATCTCAGTAGTCTTGAATGGGAAGCCTACAGTTATCTTCCGAGGAGAGATTTCTCAACCTGATCTTTATCGAAAAGCACCTCCTATAGCCTACTATATAGAGTTCATCGGTGAAGAAAAAGAAGTAAATGAGAGTATAAGGATAGAAATTTCCACATCATCTTGGAATAAATTAATATATTTCCCAAGGAGTTACCTAGACCTCCCCAATAAAGAGAGGTAGAGTTCTCCATGGAAATTGTACCTAGATCTCATCCGATATGAAAGACCCTGTATAGGATGGAAAATGTTGAGCTAGAGGAATTAAAGAAACAACTCCAATATATTTTGGAGAAGGGGTTTATCTGACTAACTACGTATCCTTTGGGAGAACCTATTCTCATTTTAAATAATAAAGATGGATCAATATGGATATGGATTGATTATAGAGAACTAAATGGTATCACAGTGAAGAAAAAATACCCTCTTTAAAAAATTGATGACTTATTTGACCAACTTCATGGGGATCAATTATTCTATAAGATTTATCTTCAATCTGGTTATCATCAATTGAGGGTGAAGAGAGAATATATTCTAAAAAACTGCCTTCCGATCAAGATGTGGGCATTATGAGTCTATTTTTTTGCCCTTTGGACTGACTAATGCACCTACTATTTTTATATATTTGATGAATATGGTCTTTAAGTACTACCATGATAAATTTGTGGATGTTTTTATTGATGATATTCTAATATATTTTAAAATTTGGGAGGATCGTGAATATCATCTAAGGGTTACATTACAAACTTTTTCTGAAGGAGAGGTTATTTAGAAAGATTATCAAGTGTGAGTTCTAGTTACAACATGTTGCTTTCTTGGGGAACATTATAACCAATGAAGGAATCATATTTGACTCTACAAAGAAAAAAGTTATTTAATAGTGGCCTCACCCAACAATAATTATTTAGATTCATAGTTTGCGTGGATTAGCATGATATTGTAGGAGGTTTGTGAAAAACATTTAATGACTTTCTAATCATTTAACCAAGTTAACTCAGAAAGGGGTCATGTTTATCTGGAAAAATGAGTGTGAGTAATGTTTCCAAAAGATTAATAATAGATTGGTTATTGAACCCTTGTAAACTCTCCCCTCAAGAGGACAAGGATTTTTTATTTATAGTGATGCATCTTTGAAATGGTATGGGTTCATCCGCATGCAAAATGAAAAGGTTATTGCTTATGCATCTCGAGAGTTTACGACTCATGAGAAGAACTATCCTATGCATTAGCTTGATCTGGTTGTAGTTGTTTTTGCTCTTAAGATATGGAGGCACTATCTTTATGGGGATAAATGTGATATATATATATATAGACCATCAATGTTTGAAGTATATTTTCACACAAATAGAATTGAACTTGAGATAGAGGATATGGTTAGAACTTCATGAAGTCTATGATTGTTCAATTCATCATCATCCCGAAATAGAAAAATAGTTTTTGATGCATTAAATAGGAAAGAACCAGTTGTTCTATCCATTATGAGGATTCAATGAGATCCTTTGATCCAAGTCCTAGTGAAAATTTACATGGAAATTATAAGGCAATGGACATCTTCAACCTTAACAAAATGATTTCTCTACTGATATTACTAGATAAGATCAAAAAATATCAGAAATAAGATACTATGTTACATAAGAAGTTATAGGATATGAAGAATGGGAAGTTTCCAAAGTTCAATATTGATCAAGAAGGTGTACTGAAATTTTATACAAGACTATGTCTTCCATCTATTCCGGAAATAAAGATGAATCTTATAGATGAAACTCATAGCTCTACTTTCCCTATACATCCTAGAATTCTGAAAATGAATAGGGAGCTTCATGCTCATTATTGGTGGGATAATATGAAAAGTGAGATTGGTGAATACACTACAAGGTGCGAGGTATGTCAACTAGTGAAGGCAGAGGGAAAACGTCCTAAAGGGGTATTACAGCCACTACCCATACCAGCATGGAAGTAGGACAATATCACTATAGACTTGGTCACTGGTCTCCTGAGAACTTCCAAAGGACACAATATGATATGGGTTATTGTGGACTATCTCATCATGACTTCCCATTTTGTCTCTATTCGGGAATATTTCTCTCTTGATCATCTTTCTAGGATTTATGTAATGGAAGTTTTAAGGTTTCATGGAGTTCCCCTTTCTATCATTCCATATCGTGATCCAAGGATCACATTAAAATTATGGAGAAGCCTTCAACATGATCTAAGTATCGAATTGAATTTTACTATAGCCTATCACCCCTAAAATAATTTCCAATCTTAAATGACTATTCAAACACTCTAGGATATGCTAAGAACATGATCAATGGAATTTAAGGGTGGATGGGATCAACATCTCCCATTAGTTGAGTTCTTTTACAACATCAGCTTCCACTCGAGCATTCAAATGGCCCCTTATGAAGCTATATATGGGAAGCGATGTAGAACTCCTACTTTTTGTGATGAAGCTGATTAGATAAATCTTCTTCATCCTAATCTTATGCAAGAGATGATAGAAAAGTTTCATGAAATCCAGGAACACATTAAGGCTGCTCAAAGTATGAAAAAGAGTTATGCCGACAACAGTCAAAGGGGCTTGGAGTTTGATTTTGGTGAAAAATTCTTTCTTATAATTTCTCCTTATAAGAGATTCATGAGGTTTTTGAAGAAAAGGAAGTTTATACCTAGGTGCATTGGCCCCTATGAAATCCATGATCATGTAGAAGTGGCCTATCGGATTGCACTTCCTCCAACTCTATCACAATTTTATGATGTATTCCATGTATCCCTCTTAAGGAAGTACATACCAAACCCTTCACATGTATTAAATCTTGAGGTGGTACAATTGGAACATGACCTCTCTTATGAGGAGCATCTGGTGGAGATCATGGATCGTAGAGACAAGGTTATACACAATAAGACTAGAAACCATGTTAAAGTGTTGTGGAGGAATCACAAATATGAAGAAGCCACGTGGAAACTAGAGGAGTATAAGTGTCAGAAGTACGCACACATTTTCTCTTATGAGGGTACAAGTTGAAATTTCTGAGATAAAATTTCATAAGGGGGGGAGAATGTAATGACCCAAACTTTTGAATGATATTTTCTTTTCTTATTTTGTGTGTTATTTTATTTTGTACTCAAAAAACTATATACTTTTATTAATTAAGTGAGTAAAATTAAAATGCGACCATTGGGTTTTGACTATTATATGACCAATGGTTAATATGACTTTTGGAAACTATACTCTTCACGTTAGGATTATTGTTTATAAATACAAATGATCATGGTTAATTAATACAAAAAGAATAGTCGGTGGCCTTATCTAGTAGAATCAGGCCATTCAAAACCCATATGTCAGAGCATGGGAAAGACGTAGCATCACTGGGCTTTGCTCTGGACCAACCCCAAGCTGATCTTCAACATGTTAAGCTTGAACGTAATTTCCTTTGGGAGAAGTTCAAGCGGATAAAAAAACTACTCAGAAAATGTTGTCCGAGCTGCCCCAAGATTCTATCACCATTGAACACCTTACTATTAGTTAAAATTCTTGTGTTATATGGGGATATGTAACGGTCCCTTAGTTGCATTGTGTAATAATTTTTTATAAATAAAATGCTTATTTATTATTATGGTAAAAAATTTAAATTTCAAATGTCAAAATAAATATAGGATGAATTTTTTAGAAGTTTCATATTATTGATGAATATTGAAAAAAATAGTAATTTGAAAATATTTTTTATACATTAAATAATTAATAATGTGAATTGATTTTCAAAAAAATTACATAAATAGTTCTGATTAGTAAGAAATTTATAGTCTAATAAGATCAACTTAATTTTTGGTTAATAGTAAATTATGAATATTAATATTACCCTTATGAATAATAATATGACCAATGGAATATTAACCTCACTTAATTATGTATAAATCTAATTTAGGCATCTTGAATGGTAATATGATATAATGGAATAAGTAAACAATTGATTAATAAATTACTAGTTAAGTATTAGTTTTTTTGGGTAAATAGTGATTTTAATTGAAAAATAAATTTCTCATATTTATAAAATTATTTTCATAAAATGGAGTTTATTTTTGAATTTAGAGCATCGATATTAAGTTAGGGTGAATTTATGAGATTTTATAAATTTTTTTGTTTTTCAGTGAAAAGTAAAAATAATGTTTTGAGTTTTGATATGTTTAATGACATCATTAATGATGTAATAATGATGTAATAATGATGGTTAAACCTTGAGGATAAAATATTATATCAGGTGTCCCAATATTCTAATACCATGGGAAAATACCATGCACAAGCCCGTGGTTTTTCAAATACCACTAATGAGGTGTCCCTTGGAAATTAATAAAATATTCCCTCAATTTTTCTATAAATACCAACCTTTTACTTAATTAAATTCATTTAAAATTCCTCCTTAATGAATATATGGCCTTTTTAGCTCCCAAGGATTCCTCCCAAGGTTCCATCAATCCACTAAGATCCCAGCCTTCGAGTTTTTGAAGTTACTCTTCAGGGTAAGGGAGCCTTTCACCCCCATCTTTTAGTCAAGTCTTTTTTAATGTTATGTCTTCTAGTTTCAATTTTCTTATGTTGTGTTATGTTCTTATATATCCATATTGTTGTAAATTTTATGTCCACATTATTATAGTCTCTTTTTTTCTCTCTTTAACTCATTTTATGAATTTTTAAGCGAAGCCGTTAGGCTGCAGAATTTTCGTAAAAAAATTCTCAACGTCTCTTTTTCCATTCATGTTTTATTTAATATTGTATGTATTTAAGGTTTCCCTACCATGTTATTCTTTAAATTTTATTCTGTACCTATACTATAATATGATTCTTTTATTAATGGGTGACAACTATCCCCTATCTTTTTAATTTTTTTCAAAAACCATGGTGTATAGTCGTTATGCTGCAGAAATTTCATCTTAAAATCTCTCTCATTTTATCAATAAATTATTTTATTCTCCTTATATTAATTCCCAACCCATTTTATTTTCTAGGGTTATTTATTGTGACATAAAAATGATTTATTTTATTCTTTAATATTGATACATAAATCTCTCATTCCCTTTATGTGGGTTATAAATGACATAATGATCATGTTTTTAAGCACTTTTTAAAACGCCATTATTTTGATATAAACCCCATTTATTTTATTCTCAATGGTTTATTTATTAAATGCTTTATTATGATCTATGTGTATCACATGAAAATAAATACATATTAAGGGTGTTCTCTGATAGCGCTCCTATGAATTGGGAAATGAAATTAATCTCTAGAGATACCATGTTTTATAATACCTTGGTGAATAAACTTGGTAATTTTTATAATACCTTGGGGATAGACCATGGTGATATTCTTATGAATGTCTAAATTAAATGTTGTAGCCACATTTTCAAGAGATTATTCAAGTTATATTTATCATTATATGCCTCTTTATCATTCATTTATGATATTTCCTCATGTTCTTATTGTATTCTCTCAAGTTCACATGTAAACTGTTTTCCCCATTTTCCCTTACTGGGTCTTATGTTCACCCTTTCATTTGATGTATAACCTCAGCTTATGATATAAAGTAATTGTATTTAGGATTAATATTTCAAGAATCCTTTCAAGAGAATTAAAATATTGTTTTATGATTTCATGTATTATGTACCTTATTTCCAAGACACTATACATTAAAGATCATTTGTTTGTAAAATGTAATGAAAAGTTATGTAATAAAAAAGAGGTATGAAATAGTTGGTATCAAATGATTGTTTAGTTATTTGTGGAAATTATGATAGGAAAACTTTAGGAAGAACCATATAGAAAAGTTTAAATATAGGAAAATTTCCTGGTATTTTAGTGAAATATTAAGTAAGTGGTTTCTAAACAAATAAATCTCTGTCTGGATACAAACTAGTGGATGTGGCTCTGGCACAGATGTATCTAGGGGTAAAACCCAAAAACACCGCTTTGAGATAGACTCAAACAAGAACTAATTCATGAAAATGGGCATTTTTACACTCTTGTTTGGTTAATCACAACATTTTTATGAATCATAATGAAGAATTTATAGGAAAATGTAATTATTGTTAAAGAATTATATGTTTAAGAATGAAGTTTTAAGACATAAAAATCCTTTAAATATAAAAGATTCATAAATGAAATAATTTTCTCACTAAGTTTTTTTTTATTTTAGAAAATTGATGGAAATATGAGGAACTGTGAAAATGGTGACCGCAATGGACCATGTGCTGACGGCCCTCCGATGGAAGCAGTAATGGAAAATTTCATGAGAATGATGAACCAACTGACTCAATTTATAGGAAATAACTTCAATCAAGCTAAGAGACCATTTTACCATGAAGAGAACAGCATTATGTTGATTCCTATATGAATCAAAGACCACTAATGTTCAGTTGATCTACCAACCCAATGATTATAGAATAGTGGATTAGCTCTATCGAAAAGATATTTTCAGTGCTTTGTTGTTCAGAACAAGAGAAGGTCACCCTATATATTTACCTCTTAGAGGTAGAATCATTTCAATGGTGGGAACTGATTGAAAACATGAGGCCAATAGTGGAGGTTTAAGCTATTGAGTGGGAAGAGTTCAGAGGTATCTTCACCAATAAGTATTTCTCTTGTTCGATGAGAACAAAAGTGGAGACGTTTCTCAAGCTGAAGCTGAAGGAGAATGAATATTTTGGAATCTAAAAGATGAACTTCATAAGAATTTCCCATTACACCTCAATATTTTTCATAGATCCTAATGGGAAGCTTGATAGATTCTTTGGTGTACTAAGACCTCATCTGTGGAAGAATATAGTCAACTGAGACTATGATAGCTATGAGAAGATTGTGCGGAGTGCTATGAAAGTCAAACTAGAGTTCGGTGAGATGCAGTGGTCTCATAAACCCAATGAAAATAAGAGATCAATGGAGCCAAGATTAGGTAGAAGATTTTATCATGGAATAGGAGGCAATAAAGTGAAATGTACCACATGTAATAAGTGTGGTAAGAATTATTCCGGGAAATGACTACTTAGAAGTGGGAAGTGTTACAAGTGCATAGGAGATGGCCATATCACATAGATTTTTTTTAGTGAGTTAAAGCCTTAACTTCCCAACACTAATGACAAGGGGAAGATGGTGAAGTCCCTACCTAAATTCCAATTCTTCATGTGCATAATTCCTGGGAACTTCTCCAATCACTATCTAAGTCTGATGGCAGTGGAGGGGAATCACCACCGGTCCCAGTAAAAGAAAAAGGGAGAAATATCATGATTTTTCTATCATGATAGCTGATGTTGAGACTCCAAATGATGTGGTGGCAGGTACTCTTGTAATTATCTCAAATCTAGAAAGTAATTTGTTTGATTTTGGTTCTATGAATTCTTTTATTTACTCTATGTTTTTAATGAATTTATAATTAAACCCTAAATTTTTTAAAGTAGAGTTATCATCCATGACTCCTTGAGGGATTATCCAAGAATTAGTAGTATTTCAAAAATCTAGTATTTACATTAGTGTGAACAATCTTATCAGAAATCTAGTAGTGATTCCCATTTTGGAATTCAACATTATACTAGGTATGGAATGACTATCAAAGTATAATGCTATTTAAAATGCAAAAGAAATGAAATCTCAGTAGTCTTGAATGGGAAACCTATAGTTATCTTCAATGGAGAAATTTCTCGACCTAGTCTTTGTTTAAAACCACCTCCTATAGCCTACTATATGGAGTTGATTGGTGAGAAGAATAAATAAATGATTGTGTAAGGATAGAAAATTTCACCATAATCTATGAATAAATTAATGTATTTCTAGAGGAGTTACCCAAACCTCCCCCAGAAAGAGAGGTAGAGTTCTCCATTGAACTTGTAACTAGATCACATCTAATATCAAAGACCCCGTATAGGATGGAAAATCAGGAGCTGGAGGAATTAAAGAAACAACTCCAATATCATTTGGAGAAGGTGTTTATCTGACCGAGTGTGTCTCCTTGGGGAGAGCCTATTCTCTTTGTTAAGTAGAAGGAAGGATCAATGCGTCTATGCATTGATTATAGATAACTGAATGGGGTCACAATGAAGAAAAAATAACATCTTCTATGAACTGTTCACTTATTTGACCAACTTCATGGGGCTCAATTCTTCTCCAAGATTTATATTTGATCTATTTATCATCAATTTTGGTTGAAGAGAGAGGATGTTGCAAAAAACTACCTTCCCATCAAGATATGGGCATTATGAGTTTGTTGTTATGCCCTTTGGACTGAAAAATGCACCAGCTATTTTTATGGATTTGATGAATATATTCTTTAAGGACTACTTTGATAACTTTTTGGTAGTTTTTATTGATAATATTAAGATATATTGAAAAATCCATGAGGATCCTGAAGATCATATAAAGGATATATTAAAAAATCTTAGGAAGTATATGTTATTTGGAAAGTTTAAAAAGTGTGATATCTGGTTACAATAAGTTTCTTTCTTGGAGCACATTGTAACCAATGAAGATATCATAGTTGACCCTGAAAAGAAAAAATCTGTAGAAGAGTGGCCTCAGCCTACACCAAAAACTGAGATTCGTAGTTTCCTTGGATTATTGGGATATTATAAGAGTATTTTGAAAAGATTTTCATGACATTATAATATGTTAACCAAGTTAACTCGAAAAGGGGTCAAGTTCATCAGGAAAATGGAGTGTGAGGAAAGTTTATATGATCTTAAGAACAAATTGGTTACTACACCAGTGTTAACTCTGCCCTCAAGCAGGGAAGGATTTTTTATTTTTAGCGATGCATCTATGAAATTTATTGGGTGAATCCTCATGAAAAATAACAAGGTTATTTCTTATGTGTCTCAAAAGTTCAAGACTCATGAGCAGAACTATCCTACATATGATATGGAGATGTATACTGTTTTTTTTTGCTCTAAAGATATGGAGGAACTATATTTATGGGGAGAAATGTGATATATACACATACCATTAAATATCGAAGTATATTTTCATACAAAATGAATTGAACATGAGACAGAGGATATGGTTGGATGTTCTTAAAGACTGTGCTTGTTCAATTGATTATAATCCTGAAAGAGAAAACAAAGTCACGGATGCATTAAGTTGGAAAGACCCAATTTTTCTTTCCATGATAAGAATTCAAAGTTATCCTTTTCTCCCAGACCTAGTGAAAATGGAAATTGTAATAATAATTTAAGGGACATCATCAACCATATCCCAAATGATCTCTCAACCGTCATTAGAAGATATGATCACGAAAGCTCAAAAAGAAGATACTTTTTTACAAAAAAAAAAGTTTGAGGCTGTGAAGGATGGGATGTTTCTTGAGTTCAATATTGATCAATAAGGTGTACTAAAATTTAGTACAAGACTATGTGTTCCATCGATTCACGAAATAAAAAAGGATTTGATGGATGAAGCTCATAGATCTACTTTCTCTATACATCCTGCAAGAATAAAAATGTATAGGGACATTTGTGATATTTATTGGTGGGATAATAGGAAAAGGGTGATTTCTGACTATACTACAAGGTACCTGGTATGTCAGCAATAGAAGTTAAAGTGACAACTTTCTAAAGGGTTATTACAACCACTACCCATACCAGCATGGAAGTGGGATAATATCACTATGGACTTTGTCACTAATCTCCTGAGAACTTCTAATAGAAACAATGTGATATGGGTTATTGTGGACCATCTCAAAAATACTACTCATTTTATATCTATTCGAGAAGATTTTTCTTTTTATCAACTTGTTAGGATTTGCATAAAGGAAGTGGTAAGGTTTTATAGAGTTCCACTTTCTATCATTTCTGGTCAGGATCCACGGTTCACATCAAAATTATGGAGAAGTGTTCAACATTTCTCTGAGTACCGAATTGAATTTCAATATGACATATCACCCATAAACTAATGGATATTCTAAAAGGACTATTCAAACACTCATGGAAATGCTAAGAACATGCTCAATGGAATTTAAGGGTGGATGGGGTCAACATCTCCCATTAGTTGAGTTCTCTTACAACAACAGCTTCCACTCAAGAATTGAAATGGCACCTTATGAAGATCTATATGGGAAGTGATGTAGAACTCCAATGTGTTGGGATAAAGCTATTGAGATAAAGCATCTAGGGGATGATCTTGTGCAGGAGATGACAGAAAAGGTTCATTCCATACTACTACACTTTAACGATGCTCAGAGTCCGCAAAAGAGCTATGCTGACAACCGTCAAAGGGACTTGGAGTTTGATGTTGGTGAAAAATTATTTCTTTTAATTTTACCTTGAAAGTGATTCATGAGGTTTGTGAAGAAAGGGAATCTCAACCCTAGGTATATTGGCCCCGGTGAAATCCTTGATCGTGTAGGAGTAGTGGCCTGTCACCTTGCACTTCCTCCAAATCTAGCATAAGTTAATGATGTCTTCCACGCCTCCATCTTGAGGAAGTAAATCCTAAAACTTCACTTATACTAAATCTATAGGTGGTTCAACTAGAACATGACCTCTCTTATGAGGAGCATTCGGTGGAGATAATGGACTGTATAGACAAGGTTCTACGCAACAAGACTAACTACCTTGTTAAAGTGTATTGAAGGAACCACCAATATGAAGAAGCCACATGGGAACCAGAGGATTCTATGAGGCAGGAGTATCCACACCTTTTATCTTCTGAGGTTACGAGTTCAAATTTCAGGGATGAAATTTCTTAAGGGAGAAGAATATAATGACTTGAACTTTTGAATAATATTTTGTTACCTAATTTTGTGTGTTATTTTATTTTATACTCAACAAAACTATATCATTTTATTAATGAAGTGAGTATAATTAAAATGATACCATTGGGTTTCGACTGTTATATAACTGATGGTCAATATGACTGTTAAAAACTATACTCTTAACATTATGAATATTGTTTATAAATACAAATGATCGTGGTCAATTAACACCTAAAGAAGAGTCGATGGACTCATCTAGTAGGTTTGGTCCATACGAAGCCCATCTATCAAGACTTGGGAAGGAGGTAGCATCACTGGTCTTTGATCTGGACCAAGCCCAAGACAAGATTCAGCATGTTATGGTTGAACGTAATCACCTTCAGGAGAAGTTAAGGCTAATAGAAATCACCACTCTAGCAATGTTGTCAGATCTTCCCTACAATTCTATCACCATTACACACCTTACTCTTAGGTCCTATGCAGGTGTTATAAGGGGATATATAATAAGGACTTAGTTACTTTGGGTGATCCTTTTGTATAAATAAAATTGTTATTTCTTATTATGGAAAAAACATTAATGTTAAAATGTAAAAATAAATATAGAATAAATTTTTTAGAAGTTTCTGATTATTGATGAATATTAAAAAAATATTATTTTAAAAAAAATTATAAATTAAATACTTAATAATGTAAAAATATTTTCAAAAAAAAAGACATAAACTATTATGATCAGTAAGAAATTTAGAGTCTGATAAGATCAATTTAATTTTTGGTGAAAAGTAATATTACCCTAATGAATAGTAATATGACCAATGGAGTAGTAACCTAACTTAATTATGTATAAATATAATTTGTTCATCTTGAATTTTAATATGATATAATGGTATAAGTAAATAATTGTTTCATAAATGATTAGTTAAGTATAGTTTTTTTCGAGTAAATAGTGATTTTACTTAAAAATTAAATTTCTCATATTTGTAAAATTATTTTCATAAGATGGAGTTTATTTTTAAATTTAGAACATTGATATTAGGTTAGGGGAAATTTATGATATTTTTATAAATAAAATTATTTTCAGTGAATAGGAAAAATATAGTTTTGAGTTTTGATATGTTTAATGACATCATAAATGATGAAATAATGATGTAATAATGATGGTCGACTATTGAGGAGAAAATATGATATGTGGTTTCCCCTATGAAAAATACCATGGTCAAATACCATGGGAAAGCCCATTGTTTTTCAAATACTACTAATGTGGTGTCCCATGGAAATTAATAAAATATTCCCTAACTTTTTCAATAAATACCACACCTTTCGTTAATTCCATTCATTCCAAATTCATCCTCAATGAAGATATTTTCTTTTTACCTCCCAAGGTCCTCTCAAGACCCCAAGATCCCAACCTTCGAGTTTTAGAAGTTAATCTTCATGGTAAGGGAGCCTTTCACCCTCCTCTGTAAGTCAAGAATTATATTATGTTATGTCTTTTAGTTTCCATTTTCTTATGGTGGGGTATGTTCTTATATATCCTTATTGTTTTATATTTTATGTACAAATGATTAGATGCCATTTTCTCTCTCATCAACTCATTTTATGAATTTTTAAGCGATGTCGTTATGCTGCCAAATTTTCATAACGAAATTCTCAATGTCTCTTTTTCCATTCAAGTTCTATTTTATGTGGTATGTATTTCAATTTTCCATAGCATGTTCTTATTTACATTTTATTCTATCCCTATACTATAATACGATTCTTTTATTAATGTGTGGCCCCTTTACCCTCTCTTTTTAATATTTTCTAAAACGAAATTGCATAGTCGTTATGCTGCAAAAAAATCATCTCAAAATCTCTCTCTTTTATCAAGAAATTATTTTATTTTCCATATATCAATACCCAAAACTTTTTCATTTATATGGTTATTTATCATGAAATAAAATTGATTTATTTTATACTATAATTTTCATACATAAATCCCTCATTCCCTTTCCATGGGTTATAAATGACATAATGATCATGTTTTTAAGAAGGTTTTAAAACACCATAAATTTGATATAAAACCCATTTCATTTATTCTCTATGTGTTATTTATGAAATGATTGATTAAGATATATTTGGATCACATAAAAATAAATACATATTAAGGGTGATCCTAGATAGCGCTCCAATGCATTGGGTAAAGAAATTAATATCTAGAGATAAGAAGTTTTATGATACTTTGGTGAATAACCTTAGTAATTTTTATGACACCTTGGGGACGGACCTTGGTGGTATGCTTATTAATGTCTATATTAAATGGTTAATCCACATTTTAAATATATCATTCAAGTTATTATTATCATTATATTCCTCTTTATCATTCCTTTATGATATTCCCTAATGTACTTATTGTATTCTCTCAAGTTCACATGTAAATTGTTTTCCCTGTTTTCCCTTACTTGACATTATGCTCACCCTTTCATTTGATGTATATCCCCAGGTTATGAGATGTAGTAATTGTAATTGGGAAGAATATTTTAAGAATACTTTCAAGAGGATTAAAATATTGTTTTATGTTTTCATGTATTATGTACCTTATTTTCAAGACACTATACTTTAAAGATCCTATGTTTGTAAAATGTAATGAAATATTATGTAATAAATAGGCGGGATTCCATAGTTAGTATCAAAGGATAGTTTAGTTATTTGTGGAAATTAGGCTGTGAAAACTTTAGAAATAAGCCTATATAAATGTTTAAATATAAGAATGATTTCTGGTATTTTGGTGAAATATTAAGTAAGTGGTTTCTAAAAAAATAAATCCCTATCATGATATGAAGAAGTGGATGTGTCTCTATAATAGATGTATCTACGGGTAAGACCCAAAAAACACCACTTTGAGCTAGACTCAATCGGTAACTAGTGAACAACAACCAGACTTTTCTTCACTGTTGGTTTGACACTCCTAGAAGATATGATTAGTTAATCAAAATCTTTTTATGATTCATTTTGAATTATTTGTAAATAAATTTAATTGTTGTTAAAGAATAATATGTTTAAGCATGAAGTTTTAAGACATAATAACCTTTACATATAAAGGATTCATAAATTAATTAAGTCTCTCACTAAGTTTTTATTCTTTTATAAAATGGAAGGTAATAAGAGGAACCTTACAAATGGTTACTACAATGGACCATGCACTGGAGGCCCTCTGATGGAAGCCAAAATTGAAACTTTCATGAGAATGTTGAACTAATAGACTCAAGTTATGGGAAATAACTTGAATCAAGCTAAGATACCAATTTCTCCACAAAGGGAAAAAAATTTGTTCAGCCCTTTATGCATCAATGACCACCAATGTTCAATGGATATACCAACCTATTGATTTTTGAATAGTGGATCAGCTCTATTAAAAAGATCTTTTTTGTGCTCCGTTGTTCAGAATAAGAGAAGGTCACCCTTACTGTTAACCACATAGAGGGAGAAGCTAATAAATGGTGAGAACTGATTAAAAAAATGATGCCAAGATTGGAGGTTGAATCTATGGAGTGTGAAGAGTTCATAGGGTTCTTCTTCAATAAGTATTTCCCTCTTTTGATGAGAACAAAAATGGAGGAGTTTCTCAAGCTAAAGCAGATGGAGAATGAATATTTTAGAAGCTACGAGATGAACTTCAAAATACATTCCCATTACACCTCAAACATTTTCATGGATCCTAATGGGAAGGTTGATAGATTATTTGGTAGAATAAGACCTCATATGTGGAATAATCTAGCCAACTGAGACTGTGATAGTTATGAGAAGATTGTGCAGAGTGCTATAAAAGTAAAATTAGAGTTCGGTGAGATGCAGTGGTCTCATAAATCAAATGAAAAGAAGAGATAAATGGATATAATCTTAGGTAGGATCTTTTATCAGGGAATATGAGGCAATAAAGTGAAATATCCCATGTGTAATAATTGTGGGAAGAACCATTTAGGGAACTATTTTCTCCAGATCGAGAAGGGCTACAATTATGGAAGAGATGGACATATCGTGCAGAATTGTTATAGTGAGGTGAAGACTAAACTTCCCAACACTAACGACAAGGGGAATATAGTGAAGGCCCTACCTTAAGTACAATTCTTATAGTGTAGATATCTTATCAACTTTTTCAATCACTATCCAAATCTGAGGGTAGTGGAGGGGAATCACTATCAACCTCAGCAAAATCCAAGGGAGAAAGATCGTGGTTTTTCTGTAATGATATCTGATGTTGAAGCTCTAAATGATGTGGTGGTGGGTAATATTTCTATTCTATAAAACCTAGAAAGTACATTGTTTGATTCTAGTTCTACTCATTCTTTTATTTCCGCCATGTTTGAAAAGAATTTAGAATCAACCCCTGAATTGCCAAAAGTAGAGTTATCAGTCAAGCCCCCTCGAGGAATTATCCAAGCATCCGAAGTATTTAAAAACTCTAGTACTTAAATTAGTGAGCCGAATCTTATCAAAAATCTAGTATTCACTCCCATGTTTTAATTCGACATTATACTTGGGATGGATTGGATATCAAAGTATAAATCTAAGGTCAAATGCAGTAGCAAAAAAATATTTGTAGTCCGGAATGGGAAACCTATAGTTATCTTTCAAGGAGATATTTATCGACTTTATCTTTGTCTAGAAGCACATCCTATAGCCTACTATATGGAGATTATTGTTGAATAAGAAGAATGAAATGATAGTATAAGGATATAAAATTTCCCCATCATCCAAGAATACAATAATATATTTCTTAAGAAGTTACCCGGACCTCCCCTGGTAATAGAGGTAGAGTTCTCCATTAAACTCGTACCTATATCTCATCTAATATAAATTACCACTTATAGTATAGAAAATTTAGAGATGAAGGAATTAAATAAACAACTACATGATCTTTTGGAGAAGGGTTTTATTCAACCAAGTGAGTCTCCTTAGGTAGCACATGTTCTCTTTGTGAAGATGAAGGATAGATCAATGCTGTTATGCATTGATTATAGATAACTGAATGGGATCACAGTAAATAAAATACCCTCTTCCAAGAATTGATGAATTATTTGATCAAATTCATGGGGCTCAATTCTTCTCCAAGATTTATCATCGATCTAGTTATCATAAATTTAGTGTGAAGAAAGAAGATATTCTAAAAATTGCCTTCCAATAAAGATATGGGCATTGTGAGTTTGTTGTTATGCCATTCAGACTGACTAATGTACCTTCTATTTTTATGGATTTGATGAATAGAGTCATTAACGACTACCTTGATAACTTTGTGGTAGTTTTTATTCATGATATTTTGATATATTATAAATTATGGGAGGATCATGAAGATCATATAAGGGTTATATTACAGACTCTGAGGAAGTGGAGGTTATTTGGAATGTTTAGTAAGTTTGATTTCTGGTTACAAAAAGTTTGTTTCTTAGGGAACATTATAACCAATGAATGAATCACAGTTGGCCCTATAAAGAGAAAATTTGTAGAAGAGTGGCCCCATACAACAACAATAAATGATATTCATAGTTTCCTCGGATTAGCGGAATATTATAGGAGGTTTTTGAAAAACTCTAATTCCTTTCTAATCCATTATCAAAGTTAACTTTTAAAGGGGTCAAGTTTATCTAGGCAATGGAAAGTGAGGAAATTTTGGAAGATATGAATAAGATATTTGTTATTGCACTCGTGTTAACTCTTCCCTCAAGTGGAGAATGATTTTTTATTTTTTGTGATGCATCTCTTAACGGGATTTGTTGTGTCCTTATGAAAATTTACTAGGTGATTGATTATGCATCTCGACAGTTGAAGAATCATGAGTAGAACAATCCTACACATGATCTTGATCTAAATGCAGTTGTTTTTACTCTGACGATATGAAGGAACTATCATTATGGGGAGAAATGTGATATATCCATAGACCATCAATGTTTGAAGTTTATTATCACACAAAAGTAATTGAACGTGAGACAAATGAGATGGATTTAACTTTTTAAAGACAATGATTGTTCAATTCATTATCATACAAGAAGATAAAACAAGGTTGCTGATGCATTAAGTAGGAAAGACTCAGTTGTTTTGTCTATGATGAGGATTCAAATAGATCCCTTGATCCAAGACCTAGTGAAAATGGATATGGGAATTATAAGGGAAGGGACATCATCAACCCTATCCCAAATGATTTCTCAATTGTTATTACTAGAGAAGATCAAGAATGATCATAAGGAAGATACTTTGTTAGAGAGGAATTTTGAGGCTCTGAAGGATGGAAAGTTTCCTAATTTAAATATTGATCAAGAAGGTGTACTAAAATTTCGTACAAGACTATGTGTTCCATCTATTAAGCAAATAAGGAATGATATAATGGATGAAGCTCATAGCTCTACTTTCTCTATACATTCTAGAATCAATAAAATGTATAGGGACCTTTGTGATTATTATTGGTGGGATAATATGAAAAGGGAGATTGCTGACTACTCTACAAGGTTCCTAGTATGTCCGCAAGTGAAGTCAAAGTGACAACTTTATAATGGGGTATTACAACCACTTCCCATACTAGCATGGAAGTGGTAAAATATCACTATGGACCTTTTCACTAGTATATTGAGAACTTCTAAAGGAAAAAATTTGATATGAGTTATAGTGGACCGTCTCCCCAAGACTACCCATTTTATATCTATTCAGGAAGATTTCACTCTTGATCAACTTTACAGGATTTATGTGAAGGAGTGGTAAGGTTTCATGGAGTTCCACTTAAAATCATATCTAATCGTGATCCAAGGATTACATGAAAATTCTGGAGAATTCTTCAACATGCTCAGAGTACCAAATTGAATTTCAATATGGCCTATGAACCCTAAACTGATAACTTCTCTGAAAGGACTATTCAAACACTCTAGGAAATTCTAAGAACATGCTCAATGTAATATAAGTATGAATGGGATTAACATATCCCATTAGTTGAGTTCTCTTACAAAATAAACTTTCACTCGAGCATTCAAATGGAACCTTATGAATCCCTATATGGTAACTAATGTAGAAATACTACTTTTGGGATGAAGTTGCTAATAGAAATCTTTTTGGTCCAGATCTTGTGTAAGAGATGACAGAAAAGGTGCATGTCATCTAGTAACACATTAAGGATTCTCAGAGTCGGTAAAAGAGCTATGATGAAAATCATTGAAGGGACTTTGAGTTTGATGTTGGTGAAAAAATCATTCTTTGAATTTAACCTTGGAAGAGATTCATGATTTTTGGGAAGAATGGGAAGCTCATCCCTAGGTACATCGGCCCCTATGAAATCCTTGATCGTATAGGAGCGGTGACCTATCAGTTTGAACTTCCTACAAATCTAGAAAAAGTTCATGATGTCTTCCACATATCCCTCTTGAGGAAGTATATACCAGACCCTTCATATTTACTAAATCCAGAGGTGGTACAATTGGAACATTACCTCTCTTATGAGGAGCATCCGATGGAGATATTGGATCATAGAGACAAGGTTCTATACAACAAGACTACCCACCTTGTTAAAGTGTTGTGGAGGAAACACAAATATGAAGAAGCCATGTAGGAAGCAGAGGATTCTATGAGGCAGAAGTACAAACAAATTTTCTCTTCTGAGGGTATGAGTTGAAATTTTGGCGATGAAATTTCTTAAGGGGGGAAGAATGTGACAACCTAAACTTTTGAAAAATATTTTTTCCCTAATTTTTTGTATTATTTTATTTTATGCTCAAAAAAACTAAATCATTTTATTAATGATGTCATTATAATTAAAATGAGACTCTTGGGTTTCCACTATTATGTGATTGATGGTCCATATGAACATTGGAAACTATAATCTAAATGTTATGATTATTGTTTATAAATAAAAATGATCGTGGTTAATTAATACAGAAAGAATATTTGATGGCCTCATCCAGTAGACATGGGTCATACGAAGCCCATCTGTCGGAGTTGGGAAGGAGGTAGCATCCCTCAGCTTTTCTATGGACCAAGACCAAGCTGAGCTTCAACATGTTAAGCTTGAACGTAATCACCTTTAGAAGAAGTTCAAGCCGATAGAAATCACCACTCGGGTAATGTTGTACGAGCCTCCCCAAGATTCTACCACCATTTCAGACTTTCTCTTAGGTTATATACAGGTTTTATAAGGTGATATGTAACATGGACTTAGTTACTTCATGTAATACTTTTGTATAACTATATTTTTTGTTTATTACTATGGTAAAATTTTTAAATTTCAAATGTTAAAATAAATATAGGATGAATTTTTTAGAAGTTTCATATCATGGATGAATATTGAAAAAAAGAGTTTATAAAAAAAATTAAACATTAAATAATTAATAATTTGAAATGATTTTAAAAATTAGACATAAACAATTGTGATCAGTAAGAAATTTAGTGTCTCATAAGATCAACTTATTTTTTGGTGAATAGTAAATTACGAATAGTAATATTACCCTTATGAACAGTAATATGAAAAATTGAATAGTAACCTCACTTAATTAAGTATAAATATAATTTAGACATCTTTAATGGTAATATTATATAATAGAATAAGTAAATAATTGTTTCAAAAATTATTAGTTAAGTATTAGTTTTTTCTGATAAATAGTGTTTTTACTTAAAAATTAAATTTTCATATTTAAAAAATTATTTTCATAAAATAGAGTTCATTTTTGAATTGATAACATCAATATTAGGTTAGGGTGAATTTATGAGATTTTTATAAAATATTTTTTTCTGATGAATAGTAAAAATACAGTTTTGAGTTTCGATGTGTTTAATGACATCATTAAAGATGTAGTAATGATGTAGTAATGATGGTCGACACTTGAGGAATAGAATATGATATGTGGTGTACCAAGTGGATAATACCATGGGAAAATACCATGGTCAATCCCATGGTTTTGCAAATACCACTAGTGAGGTGTCCTTTGAAATTAATAAAATATATCCTCACTTTTCAAATAAATATCAACCATTTCCTTCATTAAATTCATTCATAATTACTCCTCAATAAATCTATGGTATTTTAACCTCCTTATAAGTCCTCCCAAGGTTCCCTCAAGCCCAAAAGGTCCCAACCTTCTATCTTTTGAGGTTACACTTCGAGGTAAGGGAGCCTTTCACCCTCCTCTTTTAGTAAATAATTTGTTTATGATATGTCTTTTATTTTCCATTTTATTATGTTGGGGTATGTTATTATATATACTTATTAATGTCCATTTTATGTCCAAATTATTATAGGACCTTTTCTTTATCGTCAACTAATTTTATGAAGTTTTTAGCGACCCCATTAGGCTGCCAAATTTTCATAAGAAAATTCTCAACGTCTCTTTTTCCATTCAAGTTCTCTTTTATGTGGTATTTCTTTCAAGTTTCCATAACATGTTCTTATTTACATTTTATTCTGTCCCTATACTATAATATTAGTCTTTTATTAATGGTTTACCCATTTCCCCTCTCTTTTTAATTTTTTTCTAAAACAACTTTGCATAGTCGTTATTTTGCAGAAATTTCGTCTAAAAATATCTCTCTTTTTATCAAGAAATTATTTTATTTTTATTATATAAATACCCAAAACTTTTTTATTTATAAGGGTATTTATAATGAAATAAAAATGAGTTATTTTAATCTATAATTTTCATACGTAAATCTCTCATTCCCTTTCCTTGGGTTATAAATGACATAATCATCATGTTTTTACGAACTTTTTAAAACACCATGATTTTGATATAAAATCCATTTCTTTTATTCTAAAAGGGTTATTTATTAAATGTTAGATTATGATATATGTGGATAAAATGAAAATAAATAAATATTAAGGGTTCAACCTGATATCTTTCTAATAAATTCGGTAAAGTATTTAATCTCAAGAGATAACAAGTTTTATGATAACTTAGTGAATAACCTTGGTAATTTTTATGACATACTGGGGATGGACCTTGGTGATATGCTTATGAATATCTAAATTAAATGTTTTTAAAAATTTTCAAGAGATTATTTATGTTAATATTGTCATTATATACCTCATTCTCATACCTTTATGATATTTCCTCATGTTATTATTGTATTCTCTCAAGTTCACACGTAAATTGTTTTCCCTGATTTCCCTTACTGGGCCTTATGCACATACTTTCCTTTGATTTATATCCATAGATTATGAGATATAGTAATTATACTTATTATGAACACTTCACGATTCCTCTTAAGATGATAAAAATATTTATTTACTTTTTCACGTTTTGTGTAACTTGTTTCAAAGACACTAGACTTTAAAGATCCTATGTTTGTAAAATATAATTAAATGATATGTAATAAAAAGGCGGGATGCCATAGATACATATTAGTAACCTTATAATTACATTTATATATATGGTTTGAATAATGGTAAATGATGTATTACCTATAAATGAGAAACTGTGTAAGGGTAACCAAGGCTTTACCTTTGTGTGAGTGGTCACGTAAGGGTAACCCATGACATACCTTTACGAGAAAGGGTTCACATAAGGGTAATCACAGATTTCCTAAATTTTCATAAAGTTTTTTGTCTAATGGTTATATATTAGTTTTAAAGCTTTCATGATGGTTAGTACAATCTACCTTGATATATCAAGAGATTTTATTTTCATGTTAAGGTTACAAAGTCAATACCTATACATGAGTAGTCACGTAAATGTATATGAGGATTTACTATATCCATGTAAAGATCTTTTCTTATATACCTTTATGTTAAATGAATTACCTTTATGTGAAGAAGTTCACATAAGGGTAATATGTACATTACCTTTATGTGAAGGGTTCGTGTAAAGGTAAGATATTGGTACTCTTATGCATTATGCACTGTATAAGGTCCATATCTATCTACCCTTATGTAGACTATTTACATAAGAGTAGAGGGAGTATAACCTCACACAGAATATGGATTCTAAATTAGGTTAACATAAAAAAATTAGAAATTATTTTTAAAATAATATATGGTTTATTTATTAATAAAATGTTAATAAATCATATTAAATGTTATTTTAGGAATATCTAATTTATAAAGATTTTATAAATGAATTAATTCATTATGAATGGTTAGTAATTGATTAAATAAATATTTATAAAAATTCTATATTCCTAAATATTACATTTTAGTACATGAAATATCTTTTAGCCCAACTATATGACATGAATTACTATATAGAAATAAATGTGTTTATTTAAAAATAAAAAGTTATAATTTATAAGAGGTTATAAATCATAATATAAGGTCAAAATATAAAATGTTTATATTTAAATTATGAATTATTCATAATAAATTAATTGAAATTTTTAAAATTAAATGGGCCTTATTTAGAAATTATTTAAGTCACATAAAAAGTTTTTTGATGAATGACATGATCAAGGTTTAAATAATAATTTATTAGATTATATATATATATATATATATTAAGTGAAATGAATAAATAATATAAAATTAGATTATAAAAATGTTTATAATTCAAATTTATCAATTATTTAAATTTAAAATTCCATATAATGAAAAATATGAAAGAGTTCATATGGAAATGAATATAAATGTTTTATAATCAATACTATGGAAAGTCAATAATATTAAAGCTAAAAATTATAAAAATGCTTATAAATAGATTTTATTTATTAATTATTCATAAATTTTTATATCATGTTTAAATATCTAAATCATTCATTTATTTAAAAGTTATTTCATGTTTTATACATAGTTATATATTGTTTATTTGATGAATAGCGCATGCTTTAGTTTAAAATTTATGAAACTTTTAGGATATTTAGACTTTCATTACATGCTTGATATGTTAATGAACTTAATTTTTCACCCACCTTGACCTTTATTTATTTTTTGGGGGTTATGATCTTGAATATAGTTGTTGAATATAGTTTATACATATTAGTTGTTATAATTATTATTTATTGGATTCTATATTGAGTAAACTATCCTTAGGTAGAGATACTTGGGTCCGATTACCGACCTATCAGGAGGCTTAGGCCTTTCCTAGGTTTCAGAATAGGGTTGGTTATCTATCTCTTTAGGATTACTTGTGAGGATATTGATGATCTTATATAACTCTAAACCTTTACATGAAGTTTTTATATACCACATGATTATGATGCATTCAGACATGTATGAATATGCTTTACTATTTTTTTGGGTGAGTAACACAAATATGTGGGTTATGTAAAGAGTTATACATCAATATGGTTTGAACATATTAGTTTTATGGAGGTAATAGGATTCAAAACTAAATTACTAAAATCATTAATATATAAAAGAAAATAACATGACACTATTTAAAAAAAGGTTATACCAATGGTTTAGAACTATTGGTATTGCCTCTCAAACCATTGGTATATCCTATAAATTAAAATAACATGAAAGTACTGAAAAAAAGGTTATACCAACGATTTTGAAACCATTATCATATCCTCTCAACCCATTGGTATATCCAATATTAAATATTTGAGTGGTCATTGGGTGATTTTTGGTCAGTATTGACCTATACCAATGGTTTGACCAAACTATTGGTATAGACCACCTATACCAATGGTTCTCAAGATGTTAGTATAGGTAATTTCAAAAGAAATAAATATACCAATTGTTTGGTCAATCCATTGGTATAGGTATTATATTGAAGAAGTGTCCCATATTGGGTGTTGATCCCACAAACCCCATCTTATATTCCAAAGACCACTGTGATAAAACATTTTATATGTTCATTTACACAAATATATATATATGTGTGTATATAAATAAAAATATTTATATTAAAGTATTTAGTATTATTTATATTATTATATATAAATAATGGAACCACTTATACCAACAATTTTACCAAACAGTTGGTATAGGTGGCCATAAACAATACATATACCAATGGTTTGGTCAAACTGTTGGTATAGGTGTCCATATACCTACCAATACCAATAGTTTGGCCAAATATTGGTATAGGTGGCTAAAAACAATATGTATACCAATATTTTGGTTAAAAAATTGTTATAGGTTACATATATCATACCTATACTAATGGGTTTTTCAAACCGTTGGTATAGAACCACTAGTATAACCCATATTTTTGAATGTGTGAGATAAGATGGTTATATTGAAATCCCCTTGAAATACTAAGTGTCAGGTTCCTTCCAAAATGACATTGTTCAATACATCATTCATCCAACCAGGTAGGTTCTACCATAGCAGGGTTCCCTTGGACTATATTGTGTAAGGGAAGCAAGTAATGGGTGAAACTAGATCATCCTTAGGTTGGTTCTAAAAAAACAGGGTTCCCCTGTGCTATCTATTGTTACTATTCTTTTGATGTCTGTTTTGGGTTATTATTATCAGGGAAACCCTTAGGAAGGATACCATAGGAATATATTTGAGTGAATTTATATAATTGATTTGAATAAATAGTTATTTTTTATGTTATCTAAGGGTCAATATTATTGTGATTCGTATGATTCCATACCTAAATAATTAAGTGATGAGAGGAATGACCTAAACGACTCATTGCTTAGTTAAATATGGATATTGTACCACTAAGGGGTATAGTTAATATTTTATAAAGGATATTAATTTTAGTAGGAGTTTATTTAACAAAATTTATTTTTAAATATTTCTTAATACATGATACTAATCTTATAGAATCTTTTGTTTTATATAAATAACATCATCATCATCAAAATAAACTTAGAGATAAATCCTTGATAAGGATAATCTTAATTTATGTAAGTCTTAAGACTAGTAACTTAAGAAAATTTCTTAAGAAGGATTGGTTATTTTGGGAGATTTATTAAGGAAAATTCTATGTTTCAGAATAGTTCCTTCCATAGTAACCAACTGTTGAAACTGTTCAACAGGTGAATCTAGGTGCTTATGGAAGCATTGAGTGATTCATTTAATCTTTCAAAGGAATTAGATGAAAAATGACCAGAGGAATCTTAGTCTCCATTCATGTACTAAATATGATTGGGTACATCAAATATTTATGGAATTTTAGTTTCATATACTCAATATGATTGGGTATGTAAAATTATATACAATATGATTTAATATGTTGAGACTCGATGAGACTAAAGGATTCCTTAAAACTTTATTGGTTATAAAAATAAATTCTATTATTCTAATAGATATATTATATCAACATTATGTTTTATAAATTGTTGTAAATATATATAAATGTCATAATATGAGAAATAATTCAAGTTTATAGTTTTAAGGTTGTATTCTGAGTAATTAAGAAAAGGAGATACTGCCTTAATAACATGAATCATTCAAGCATGGATAAAATTATCAAAACATGTGTATTAATTATTTAATTTAGATCTTGATAAGAGTATGTAAACAATAGTTTTAAAAATGAATTGAGATAGGTGTTTTTATAAACATGATTTATGATTTGTTTAATTCTATAACATACTTCAAGGGGAGACTAAAAGTGGTCTATTCTGGTTGAGGAATTCATCATATTATCATTAATGGAAATTTTTTAAAATATGTATGAATTAAAAGAACATTTACCTAATATTATAAATGTTTTGGGAATATATATGAACCCAGAATATGATGTATATATTATAAAGTACAATATAAACATTACAAGATGGTAAAAGTTTAAAGTGGAAGAGGAATATTTGGTTGTAAAGTTTAACAATGTTTATTTAAGGATTCAATCAAGTTCATTGAAACCTAGGTTTATCAGGAAGGAAGACTAAAAATTCAATATGATTGGATTATCCAGGATATAACTGGAGAATTTTTTAAAACTCCATGGAATATCAATTTTAAGTATAGATGTTATAGAAATTAATTATTTAGTTTTGAATGGTATGTAATACTGAATTCATTTTTTAAAAAGTTTTTTAAATATACAAGAGTTAAAAATGAAATGAATAATTGTTTGAGAATTTAGTTTATATTCATGAAGTGAAGAGTTTCTATAGAAAAATATTTAATGTAAAGGAATATGTCAAGTTAAATGAAATCCAAGAAAATTATGTATATATTCCTCTCATTTCTCTTATGTGATAAGAAAACCAGTTCAATAAAAAATAGTTTATATGAACAAGTATGAGATGGTTAAGTGTATAAACATGGTTAATGAGTAATCAATTTCTATAACAGGTTATGATAAAATGGTATGGATAAATTTTTTATCCATTATATGAATAAAAGTTTTTTATCCATCATATGGCTAAAAGTGTTTATCCAGAATCGAGTGTTTATCTAGATGTTTGTTAAAATATGAGGGAATTTGTTCCTACCATCCATTAATGGTATATTTTAATAAATTAATCTTTTCAAATAAAAATGTTACAAACACATATAATACCGCATTTGATATGGAAACAATATTTTATTTGTTAAATGTTCTTAGTGAATGGAAATAAATTCTATTTCCTAATACAAAAGGTTTGTGTTTATTATTAGCAAGATATTATGAAAAGAATATAGTATATAATAATACAGCGGGATTAAGTTTTAGCTTATAAGTTTAAAATTAAAAAATAAAGGATAGAACAAATATTAAGTTAAATTTATTTTCAATTAATATCCATAAATGTTTAAAATATGTAATGGTAAATAAAAAAAGTAGATTGTTACATTCAGTTACCATTTAGAAACTAAATATCACTATTTTCTAAGGGAATGTACCCATCTAAAATTAGAGTGGTTTTCAACTCAATATCCTAAAATATTTCAGGATATATATGTGATAATAAGGAAAAATGTAAAGAGTTACATTTGGTTATCATGAAAAGTGAAAGATATTATTTCTTGAAGGATTGTACTAGTCAAAATGAAAAGTGAATTACACTTGATATCATAAATGAGTTTAGGGTATTATGGTAAATAAAAATAAATATAGTTACATTAGTTTCCATTAAAAATCAATTATCACTTTATCATAAAATATTTTACGTTATGGTGATAAAGAGTGATGTAATAGATACATTTAGTTACCATATTAATGTAGTCCCCACTTTATCCTAATATATTTTGGGTGGGTCGGAAAACAATAATATAAGTAGTTATATTATTTGAAGGAAAATGTATGATATAATAGGGTTCCAAGTATGATTATTCTGAACTTAGAAAGAGTTATATGTAGATTACAGATTTTGATATCATAACATTTGATGTTGTGAAGTTAATAGGTTTGGATTTTTTTCAAGTAGTTGAAAAGTTAGGAATATGATTCATAAATCTCATAATTATTAAAACTTGATTATTTTATATATGTTTATCACTAAATATTTAGTGGGACTATTTTATAAAATAGTCAAATGGATATGTGACATGAATTATATATGATGTAATGTTTTATAAAAAACCGAGAAACTGTAACAAAGATATGGTTGATCTGACATTTAATTATATATTATATGATAAACCAGTGATTATTTTGGTTTTTTAAATATTCATAAAGTGTTTTTGAATATTAAAATGTGTCACATTAGTGGTAACCTTCATTTAATCATTCTTTAAAATTGGAAATTCCAAATGTATATGTAGATAAACATTTCATGAAGAGTAATAATAATTGACCTCTCAAAGTATGACTTTGAGTTTATCCCTAACTAATGATTGTAATGGATTATTATTGGTTATAATGAAATATTTAGGTTGGAATGAGTAGAATCCATGTATAGTGATTCCACATGTAGTTCCATATAAATTTATTTGGTATACTAGTGGTGAATGGATCATATTTTAGTCCTCGTTACCTGACATTATAAGTATACCCTATAACGAACCAACTTGGGATGTCTATCTAGTGGACTCCTAATTAGGACTTCCACATACCTGAGCAGCATCCCCAATCACCTAAGAAAATGATAAGAATAGTGGGTTTCAATATAACCATTTGGGATGGTTTCACCCTCAATAAACTAAACAAAGCATCTAGACTTGTAATAACCAAAAAGACAAAATGTTTAAGATAATGATAAATGAAAAAAGACATCTCACATAAACAAAAATTTTATCACAAGGCTACAAAACTACAATGAAAGTATGAAGAAATAGAATATATGATCAAAACGTCTAAAACAAAACTTAATCCAACTGGTTCCATGAAACCAAAGGTCTAATAACCAACTCCATTTGACTCACAAGTCACCATCATGATCCCAATAACCATATACTTCCCAAGGATGATGACACTAGATCCAAACCAAAAATTAATACCGAAAGAACCTGAACAATACATGAAGACTAAATACTCACCAATGTGAGTATTTTGGGTGTGATCTATAGACAATATAATACCACCATGAGTCCAATTCATTCCTATTATTAAATAAACCAAAAATATTTGTTTGAAAATAATAAAACCAAATATGTTTTCATTTTTTACTGAATATAATAATAAACAAGACATGAAAAATACTCAAATAACACACTTATAAAACATTCCAAAAAAATTATAAAAACATTCCAATTCTAAGACAACCATTTTTCTTTAAAATACCACACTTTTGAAAATAAACCCACATATGGTTTGAAACATTTCAAAATAATTCCAATAAATAATATCATTTGAAATTAACTTCCCCCATTTTCCTTAAAATTATTTTACACACTCAATATAAAGGTATGAAAGGAAACAAGGGAAACTATGATAAAACACTATAATGGAATGTAAAAAAATAAACCTAATAAACAGATGGAACAAAACTAGTCAACAACAAGACTAAACCGTAAGAGGATCAACACATTAAGAAAGTCCATCAAAAAATAATTAACATAAATTCTAATCAATAATAGATGGCATAACATATGATACGTACCATGAGGAAAACCCAAAATAACTGATGGGAAAACACAATACATGAAAAGGTGGACCTAACTACTAGTACGTAACAGTCACAAATCTATCAACTAAATCTCTATTAACTAGCCTCATCTGTGACACCCAAGTGTCCAAGTATTACATTCAACTAGGGGGAATAGCTGGTGTGAAACCTCAAGTATCCTAGTAATTTCCCACTACTTCCCACTTAGTAGCCTCAGTGTCCTCATTGAATAATAAATGGAGTTGGTCCATGAACATATAATGTCATCACATGAGAATAAAAAATCCCAACAGGCTAACACCACAATCACATCCTTCCCACCTCACACATCCCTTAGAATGATCCCCCAACCCATGAGAACATCATTACTAAAATAAAAAAATTATCCATAACATGGATAAATTTAAATGTCATGAAAAAACAAGGGGGCTTAATAAGGGAACAATAAAAATCACATTAAATAGTTCTAACCAGGACCTTAATTATCACATATAGCATATACATTTGGAAATATCTTTCCAAAAATATTTCAATACAAACAAAATTTCAAAGGAAATCATAGTCATCAATAATAAAAATCATAAAACCCAAGGTAAACTTCATTTCTATTTATAAAACAACCCCACTACTTTGAAATAGCGATACCCTTTATATTAAAAAGGAGACCCATTTTGAAAATCACATTTTTTTTAAAACACAATAAACAATTGTTTTATTAATTAAACCCATATTTGTAATTTTATAAATCATGTACAATGTATAAAACCCCCATTTACATGAAAACACCATTTATCCAAAAAAAAATCTATTATTATGCCAAATGAAAACCACGGTAATTCATGGAAAAAATTAATAATCCCAACCTAGATAACCCAAATTATAATTATCTATTTTAGAAATGAATTTAAAAGGTCAATAATCCATGTAAATATTAAATAAAAGGCACCAGAATTGAAACACCTACCTCATGTGGTGTAATCATGTCACCTTCAACAAAATCCATTGGCTTGGGTATCAAAGGGGTCCCACAACCCCTAGAAAAAAACACAATTTTAGAGAAACCCCGGGTATGTAAATCGTCCAAAAAATGGCTACTAGGGATAGAGAAGAAGATGAAAATGGAAGAAAACTCAACAAGAAAAGTAATATATCTGTTACCTTTCAATTACGGTGAATAATCACTAGGAAACCACTTTAAATTCCACTTTGAAGAGCTTAGGAGAGGAAGAGATCTCCATGGAAGGTGCCTATGTCAGTGGAAAATGTGTGGGAAATATAAGGGAAGAAATCCCAATTAAAAAAGAACCAAAAGGAAAAATATACCCCTATTCTAATGGGTTACATGGTTTAATCACATTGTTAAACAAAATATGTAGTAATCATATGGATCACCTCTATTAAGTGATGTGTGAGTTGCACGCATAGGCTAAATTGTATGTTTAACCATGTGAGTCATGGAAAAAGACCCCAAAATTTCATCTTTTTAGCATAAAATTCATCAAACATTAGGGGATAAACAACCACTAAAATACCCCTACATAAAATTGGCAATAGAGTTTTCAAAAACTCCCCACTATTCCACTTTGTACCCCCCATTAATTTCTCAACAACTTAGGACAGGAAATAATGCCAATTATAACATTCCATTAATGAGGAATAGATTAAAAAAACATCCCAAACCTCAAATATAAGGACATAAGGCACAAAAAAACCTTCCCTCTGGATGAACACTAATGAATGATTCAGGATTCACTCAAATAAAACACACTATTAATCCAAAGAAGCAAACTCCTCACTGAACGAAAGTGAAGAGGAAACAAAATATGGTGTTGGTATAACCACTCCAATGATCTTTATTAATATTGATAATATCAAGATATCCACCAATACTCTTAATATCCTCCAAATACCAAACCAGGTCATAGGAAATAGTATAATTGTCACCTTTAGAACATATGATGTCATTAGAGGCAAATAACTACACATCCTAAACAAAGAAATCCCAACTGATCTCTTTATAAGAATAGGAAAAACGCACATAGACCTTTCATAGGTATCCCCATAATTTATAATTCCTCTAAAATGGTGAAAAATTAAACAGAAAAACTATAAAGGATGATCTTCAGTTAAGGGACACAATTCCACTAACCACAACAACCAGCTCAAAACACCACAAGAGATCACATCCTCAATAACAACCAAGAGGTTATTAAACCTGATAAATAGCCTTATTCCACAAAATATATAAGGAAACAATGGTTAAACATAATCCTTAGTACTATTTATCATTAATATAAAATTGTGGATTAACTAATAACCTAAAACTAAAAAAAGATGATTACACTAAGCAATAACATTCCCAAAATCTTCAAAGTAAATTTCTAAAGCTTCACCAACCAAAGATAATTAAATCAAGAACACAATAATAACATAGGCTCTGAAAATTCTAAAGGAGAAAAAATTGAATAACTAAAACTCAAGGCATCTGAAAACTAAGAGGTAAAATAATATGATACACGCCTCATTTATAAGTGACATGGATCTAACCTAAGGGTCACAACCAATATATAGGGGTGTTCATATCCAGCAACTAAAATCATCATCTCACTATAATTCTAATACCGAGATATATCATAGTGGAATCCATAGACAAACTAGAA
Source organism: Viscum album (assembly GCA_963277665.1). Taxonomy (NCBI): domain Eukaryota; kingdom Viridiplantae; phylum Streptophyta; class Magnoliopsida; order Santalales; family Viscaceae; genus Viscum; species Viscum album. The sequence goes on along the minus strand of OY728164.1, from coordinate 1,865,795,240 downwards.
AAAAAATCACACCCTAATTTCCTAAGCATGCACCCTAGGCCCTTCCCATGTCTAAACTAGTGAAAATTTGATATTCCATGGTCCACGCCATTCAAGGGAAACAAGCGTCAAGCAATGAGGAATGAACATCTCAAAATATATGAAAACATGTTCAAAATCCCTTTCATCCACTTTATATTAAGGAACTAGGTATAAAATGGGATAATTTCCAAAACAAAAGGCAAAACTAAAAAGATGATGCTACCAAAATAAAGCACAGCTTCAAAATATCCAATGGAAGAGACAACATATCCTATTTCCTATATTAAATATAGTTCTAGTACTTTTTCTTCGGATTCCCATGAATCTCAAAAAAATATCTGAATGTGACCATTATAACAACACATATAAAAGGTCTTCATATGTAATGGACACAATCTCTTAACATGTTTAGACTTCACACACTAGAAATACACTAACAACATTTGCTTTACCCAAATGAGAATGGAGGGTTGAGGAGTTAGATTTCAACCCTCATCATAATATTTCTTCCCCTTATTAATAGTTAAATAATCTTTACTAACATAATTTAAAATCATATCAACTCCTTCCATAGGTTTCCCTACTAATGTTGACTCAAAGGTGATGTCCTTAAAAACACTTATCCATAGGTAGTCAGTCTAGACTGAACCACTAATGAATGTAATTCCGGATGAAGGGATATAGTAAAGAACCATTCTTTCTCTGAATCATAAACATAAAACTCTCGAAAGAAATACACAAAGATAGAGAAATTTTCAATATATTCTTTCATCGATTGGTTGCATTGGAGAATACCCAAAAACATTATCTCCTTAAATCTCACTTATTCAGGATAAAATTGCTAGATGAAGGTGACCTTGAAATTTCCCAAAGATAGAGCCTTGAATGTTCGATCATGAAAAGAGATATTTCACCACTCTAAACCCAATCAATCAAATAAGGGATCAGTGAACCTTTCCATAGAGGCTTTAAGAGTATGTATAAATTTGAAAAACTTTTGAAACTTCATTATACCATCAATCACCTCATGGGATTCTAAATACCGTAGAATACTGGGGTATATTGGTTCAATAAATCTCATGCATACTTTATGATTTAGGAAGAACATGGATCTACAACTCCATTATGAATCTGAGTATATTCAAAGACTAGAAGGAAAAATCTTGGATCATTATGACAATAACCCAAGACATTCCATTTTTTACTTTTCAGCTCTTTCCTAGTGGTCTCATTTTAAAACATAAAAAACACTCAATAAAACAACTTTTAAATTCAACACAAAGATAAAAACTACAAACAATCAAAGACAATAAAAATTGAAAAATCACCTCAATGTCACACACAAGGGAACCAAATCATGAAGTAAACAAATCGAAGTCACAACCCCCCCACCCCTTCAAATTTTCACCCAAAACATGTAGAAAAATTTCATACCACAAACCCAAAGTATTTCAAAACTAACACAGCCTCAAAATAACATAATATCTCTCAAACCACTTTTATTTTGGTCAAATTGTTTTCATTAAAACAACCCCAACTCACCCAAAACATCATTTTTCAAACACACCCAACCACTGCATCATTGAAGTTTTGTTTTAAAAAATTTATAAATTCTACACAATCAATGATGTCCCACTCAAACACCCATAAAAAACTATCAATCAATGAAGAAGAAAAAAGAATCAAATGGGTGAAAACAAAAAAAAATACCAAATTTTCTCCACTATTCATGGCCTTTAAAACCATTTTCCAACCATGTGAGTAACATAAGAAGTTATCTAAAATAGCACACACAACTTGTGAATAGTTTTAAAGACCATTCACTATAACTGTGCACCCTCTAAATTCCATCCAATTTCACTCTAAAATAAGGAATTTCCCAATATGTATTCTGAAATATCCCAAAAACTCGGAGTGATAGAAAACCACATCAAAATATCTCAAAAATAAACAAACCAAAAGACCCAAACTCAAACTAAAATACCCAACCACCCTTAGAAACTTGAGTTCTTACATAAGGAAAAGTTATCCAATCACTTCCCGAGACCCACCACCTGGGCCTTGATGGTCTTACCACATGTCTACCATTGATACTCAAATAATAAGAAGGTGAATATTAAGAACCTAGGACCTTTTCAATAAACCTAGATCTTTGATACCATTTTTTAATGAACCAACTTGGGATGTCCATCCAGAATACTCCCAAGTTTTTCGGCCACATATCTGAGGAACATCCCCAATCCCCTAGGCTAATGACAAGAATCAAGTGTATAAATATATCCTTTGAGTGTGGTTTCACCAACAAGAAACTAAAAAAAGAATTCATAAATGTGATAACTATAAAGAAATAAATTGTATCAACTTGGGCCCACTAACAGAACAGGAACCCAACCTTAACATGGCTATCAGGTTTGGGCCCGCCAGGCACCACCAATTTCCTCATAGACACATGGTCCCCTACATGGGGCCCACCCACATGTCAAAATAGGTTATCAATCTAATGATTGTCCTCACATACCAACACTTATTCTTTCTAGTGTGCTTTTTCCTCACTCACATACACCTAGGGAAACTTCCCAAAAGGTCACTCATCTTAATCACTAATTCAGACTAAGAATGCTTAATTGTGGAGTTCTATTCAGATAGTATGTCAAAAATAAAGGTGAAACTTATTGACATGAGTCATTTCATTTATCTTTTTAACCCTTTTTCATCCTAGGGTGTTACTCACCCCCCTATTTCACAATATCCACATTGTGGGCCCAACATATCAACCCAAGAAATACAACCACACTTAAGGCTGGGTTTCTCCTCTAATAAAAATGTAATTAATAGGATCCACTAAATAAATAGACACCCATCCATAAAATGGTCATCGGGTCCTAGCCCCCGAGGCACCACTAGTTTCCTCATAAACACATGGTCCCCTACTTGAGCCCACCTATGTGTCTGAACAAGCCATCAAACTAATTTCTATTCCCATAGTCCAATACTTGTTCTTTCCAATGTTCTTTATCCTCATTAGCACACACCCAGGGAAACTTCCTAGGAATTAAATCATCCTAATCACTACTCATGGAAAATCATGCTTAACTATAGAGTTCTAATCAGACAGGCTCACAAAAACAAGAGTTCACCGTATTGAAATGAGTCATAACATTTATCTTTTTAACCCTTTAACATTCTAAGGTGTTGAAAAAAATATAAATATAAAGATAAATTCCAAAGGGCAAGTCACATAAACAAACATTTAATATAAGGCTACAAAACTAAAATCTAATATGGAAGAAATATAGCAGAAGACAGAAGAGGACAAACCAAATATCAAGCCAACTAGTTACTTGAAACTGAAAGTCTAATCACCAACTCCATATGACTCACAGGTCACCACCATGATCCCAACAACCATCTGATTCATAAGGAATAGGGAATCAGATCCAACCCGATGGAAAATACCTAACGAACCTGTACAATAAATGAAGACTACATAACTACCAACATGTGTATGTTGGGAGTGAGCTGAAACTAGTAGGATACCACCATGATTCTAATTTATTCCCTTTATTAAATAATCCCAAAATACTAATTTGAAAATAATTTAACAAAATAAATTTTCGTTTTTTACATAATATATGAATGAAAAAACATGGAACATGCACTTTCGCAAAGAATACACTTATAAAACATTCCATAAAATGATTTACAAAAACTATGTCTGTTATAATCCACCATTTTTCTTTAAAATTCCACACTTTTTAAAATAAATCCACACATGGTTTGATGAATTTAAAAATTATGCTAAAAAATAATATCATTTGGAAAACATTTCCCCATTTTTACATAAAAATATTTTGCACACTCAACCCAAAGGTAAGCAAGTAAATAAGAGAAAATATAATAAAATACTATCATGTAAGGTAATAAATAAATCTAATAAACATATGAAACAAAACTAGTAAATTTCAATAATAAACCATAATTGGATAAACACATCAATAAATTCAATCCATCAATAATTAAAACACTTTCCAATCAACAATGGAATTTATAAAAACTGATATATAACATGAGGAAACACTACAAGGACTAATCGGATAGCACAAGACATGCAAAGGTAAACCTAAAAACTGGCATGTAACAGTCACACATCATTCAACTGAATCTCTATCAACTAGCCTCATCGATGATACCCCACTAGCCAGGTTTTACGTTCAACTTGGGGAGACTAACAAAAACATAATATCAACTATCCTAGAAACATCCCAATACATACAACTTATTATCCTTTTTTCCTCATGAAACAGTAATTGTAGGTGGGATGTGAATCAACAATGTCATCAAATGACAATAATAATGCCTCGTGAGCTAACACCACAATCAAATCCTTCTGAAATCACATTTCCCTGTAAATGATCCCCCAATACATGAGCACGACATGAATCACATAAAAAATCATCAATCACATGGATAAGCATAAACATCATCACCAAAAAGGGGGGTTCAACAAGGGCACAATCAACGTCACTTTACAAATTTCCAACCAAGCCTTCACTTATCACAAATAACATATACATATGGAAATAACTTTTTAAAACAATTTGGAATCTTGACACAATTCCAAAGGAAATCATAATTATCAATAATAAAATTCAAATAACGTAATGGAAACTCTATTTTTATTTATAAAACAACACCACCCCTTTAAAACAAGGAAAATCTTTAAACATAAAAAAGGATACCCACTTTGAAAATCCAATTTTTCTTAAAACATAATGAACATGTGTTTTTTTTCAATAAAGCCCATCTTTGGAATTTTATCAAACATATAGGATACATGAAACCCTAGTTCCATCAAAACACCATTTAACCACAAAATTCCCATTATTATGCCAAATGAAATCCATGGTAACTCATATAAAAACTTTCTAATCTAGACCTAGATAAACCAAACTATCATTATCTAGAAAATAAATAAATTTTAAAATCCAAGACTCCATGGAAATCTTAAATAAAAGTAAATGAAATGGAATCACCTACCTCATGTGGTAGAATCATTTCATATTCGACAAAATCTAGAATATTTTTTCTCAACGGTGGTTCCACAAGCCCTAGTAAGAAAAACCCCAATTTTAGAACTACCCTAGGTATGGAAATCAAACAAACATGGCCATTAGGGTTAGATAATAAGAGTAATATGGAAGAAAACCCAAGAATAAGAGGAAGGGAACCATTACCTTTCAATCTGGGTGAAGATTCACCAAGAAACCAGTTCAAAATCCACATTGATGATATCTATAGAAGGAGAGGGCTCTATGGAAGGTGCTTAGTTCAGGAGGAAATGAGTGGGGAATCTAATGGTAAAAATCCTAAATAAAAAAGAAAATAAAAGGAGAACAAATACCCATATTAAAGTGGGTTGTAGGGTTTATTGACATGGTTAAACTAACTATATGGTAACTCTGTGGATCGCCTCTTTAAAGAGCTACATTGGATGCACACTTAGGATTTATGGTTAGTTTAACTACAGGTCCTAGAAAAAGTCCATAAACATCGACCTTTTCAGCCCGAAATGTCACTAGCTTGAGGGGATAAACCACCCATCAAATAACCCCACATAAAAGTGACAATAGGGGTGTCATATACTCCTCGCCAATCCACTTCATTCCACTAGAAGGTTCTAAAAACTTATTAAGAGAAGAGATTCCAAGCTACCTTTCTTCTAACAAGAACTTGATTACCAACTAACCTCCCAAACATCCAATATAAGGATTTGAGGTGTAAAAAATCCATACCTCTAGATGAAAAATATTGAATGATGTATGTTTTACCAACCGAGAACACACTAGGAATCCTAAGAAGCAGACTCCTCATGGAATAAAAGTGAAGAGACAACAAAATATGATGTTGGGATCACCAATCTTATAATCTTCCTTGATATTGATAATATCCTGATATCCACTATTTCGACTAATATCATACCAAATCCAATACCATATCATAGGAAAAAACATAACCACTACCTCTAGAACATCTGAGATTATTATAGCCAAATGATAGCACATCCCAACCAAAGACATCCCAAAAGATCACTTTACAAGAATAGGAAAAATACATGGAGACCATGAATAGGTATCCCCACAATTTAGAATTCCTTTAAAATGTTGAAACATTAAATATTAGCACCCTAAAGTATGATCATCGCCGAATATACGTGATCCCATTAACCATGAAAACCAGCTCAAAACCCCACAAGAGGGGACATCCTCAAGAACAATCAATAGGTCACTAAACTTCATCAATATCCTGATTTAACAAAATATCTAAGTAAAAAACATATAATGTTAGTCTCTCTACTATTTAGAGTTATTCTAAAATGTTTGATCAACCAATAACCTCCTCCCACAGAACAAGAGGGTTGTAACACCCTGTGATTTTAAGAGAGGGACATCATCTTTGATAGTGTATATGACACGCAACACCAAGATTATAAGAGAATGTAACACACAAAGACTTTATGAAATATTTATTTTAAAATAAATTCAATCTCTTTAATAGCTTGTGATGAATGCAACTTCAAGTTTAAACAAAATTTAACACTCTATTAAAACATTATTATTTAAACATGACCATTATTACCTAATAGTTATGTTGGAAGGTATGAATAGGACTAAATAAATTATCAAAATTATATGGATTCAATATTTATAAAATAAATTTAATGGTCATCTGTTGATTATAAGTGAAATTGGATTCATTTTAAATAAAATGAAATGTTTTCTGAAAAAACCGTATTTTTCTAAAAGCTAGCATAGTCACATTGTGCATAGATAATTAAAAACTAGTTTTGACCACTTTTAGAAAATTTATTTTAAAAAATAGACTAAATTTTTAAAATATTAATGTCAAAATTATCTTTTTGTGAATTTTTTAGACTTTTTTGAAAAGATTAATTTTTTGATGAATAGTGAAAAATACTAATTGTTATTGAAAACTTCATTTTCGTTTTAATTATTTACAATGATAAATTATATTTTAAATTAGGTTTAACTTAAAATTCGTCTAATTATATTAAAAGTTTTTTATTTTAGGTCATCAGAATCAATTTCATGTTGAATTGTTATATAAAAACTTTTTAAAAACATTTGAAATATTTTCTTTGGAAAACTTGTTTTTTCGAAGCGTATGTATGTTTAATTTTAAATTGAATTTGGCCACATAGGTGGAATGAATTTGGAAAATTTTATTTTATATTTTTAATTATAATAATAAATATTTTCTAATAATTTAAACACAATTTTTTACCATAATGAATAGTTCAAATAGTAAAAATTAATTAACACATTTAAAGTAAAAATAAGTTTACTGGGGGTTAAACTAATAAGATAAGGGTTAAAATTACCGAAAACTTGTCCAAAACCCATTTTATGATATTATTTAGAATATATAACCTCAAATATTCTTTAAATATCTATTTTTTAGGATTTTGGAATTATAAAAACATGGGTGTGATTTATTTTTTTCAATAACTTTCAAGTGTCCTCTCCCCTTCATATAAAAGGCCACCCCCTCTCCTCTCCCATTCACACTTACAAAACCCTTTTGTTCCGATAATACCTACCCAAATATCCTAATTAATTCCCTCTCCACATCCTATAGTCCTTATTTATATTAGGAAACCCTCCTAAGAAGGCTTTAGGTATAAACTTAAAGTGGATCTCTGAAGAAGAGGTGAAATTATTAATATACATATTTGTTTAATTTCTTCTATGGCCTCCTTAAAATTTTATTATACTGTGGTAATAAAATGAAATCAGTATAAACTATATAAATATATTGTATTATTTAAATTTAATAAACTATATCTATCTCCACTTACATCAAATGGAAAACGAAATTGTCGATCATGTGTACGGTGGAATATCGCCTCGTGAACCAATGTAATTCTTTTTCCATCACCACCTTTAAAGAATGGATATAATCATGTATTTAACAATTTATATGATATTTATGAAATTTTTATACTTATTTAATTATTATATCACATATAACTTCTTATGTTTTATTTTGTGGGGGGATACGATAATGTCACACGTGTGTACGGCGGACCACCGCCTCACGAAGCGATGTGATTTGTTTTTAATTTACTCTTTTCTTTAAAAGTGGTACGGATAAAGTTAATGAATATATGTGGTATTTATAATCTAACCATACTTATGGAAATATAATATTACATATAACATTTTACCTTCCAATCCACTGTAAATAATAACATCGATCATGTGTATGCATAGACTACCATCTCCACGTAGTGATGTGAAATGTTTTTCATTTTATATTTACATGGATGGTAATAAGGATGGATTTGATTAATAAAAATTATATATATAACATAATAATTATTCTTTAAATTTGAATTAGTATTTATTTTTATTTTTTTCCATCTATTGAAAAAATGGAAATAATGTTCATGCGTATATATGGCATATCATCTCCATGAATGGTGTATTTCATTTTATATCTCTAACTTTCATGTATTTCTATATATATATATAATTAATATATATTATATTTATATCATGTTTAAAAATATTTATATTATGTAACCATAATAAAATTAAAATTAATGAAAATACTAAATCAAAACATACATGAAAAACAAAGCTATCGTTACCTAAAACGTGATTTTTATAAGAAATTGTTAATAAAAATGTCATAAAAGGTCATAAGTAAATAATATATGGTATGATATATATATTTATGGTTATTTTATAGACATATAATAGACTTATATTTATTTTACAGTAGTTTTTAACATATACTAAGGAAATTGGACCTCTGTTAAGGGTTTCTCATCTCACTTTTACTTCTGTGAGACATATGCCATATTCACCGCTTATTTATTTTTTGTGGTGTATATAATGCCTCTTTTATATTTTATATCATTAATATATTTATATTAATATTATTTAAAGTTTCATTTCATGTTATTTATTTTATGGGGCTTATGATTTAAAAGTTACCAAAGTGGTAAGGGTTTATTTCTTAATCTCATTAGTATTTGGTATTTTTTATGTTTAAGTCTTCTTTGGGGAAAATTACTTGATATTTATATCTTAAACCTAATATATTTTAATATACTCTGATTATTCATGATATTTTAATGTAATAGTACAATTTATCCTCTATTTGGTACATAAAATGACGAAGAAAATGTGTTTTTAAGAAAAGATGACTTCATTTTTATCTTCAGTCAAAAATAACTTTTCACCCAAATCCATGTTTTCTAAAAATGTTTTCAAATTTTTTTATAAAATTATAAAAAAATTATTAAAGAAATTTTTAATCATGTTTATTTTTTAAGAAAATAGTTTGAATAGAATATTCGGGTCATTTTCCAAACAAGGCATGTTTTACCTTTACCAAGAATGTGAAAGGAATATTTATTTTAATGTGTACAACATGTAAATAATTTCTACCATCCTGAACACTAAATGTTTTAAATATTCCTTTATAAATTTAAAAAGTTATTTTCAAATAATATTATATTCAATTTTTCTGAACTTTTAGTTTTAAAAGTAATTTCACGATAAAAAGGTAATTTTCCTCATGAATTTTTTTAATGAAATATTTATGTAAATTTTATTCATCAATGACATCAGCCCTTAATTCTAATTATGTAAAACTGACAATATATTTTAATGATACCATATTTATTATTTCTCCATATGGTCTATGATTAGTTTGACTGTGGATGTCCCAATTTGATATCATTCATATTACTCTGGATGGTTTATGATTATGTTTATTGATTGGGGTAATTGTTAACATTTCATATGATAGTTTTTCAATATGAATTTTTATGTTGATTATGTTTCATCCCTTTCATATGGGAATGAATTGGACTTAATAATTGATGAGTGGGGCATGTTATATCCCCTTGATGCATCGGTAGGTATCATGAGACAAACGAGCTTGGGTTTTTTGTTGAGGCCTTACCCATTTATATAAGATGTTTTTTCATGAGGCCTTGATGGTATGGTTATGATGTCTGGAATTATTAATTCCCTCATTATGATATTAGTCATTTATGTCCATGTGATTGTTTCATTAGTTATAATATCCATGGAAAAGTTTCAAGCTCATGTGATTATGTATATGGAATTATTTGATCATTATTTATTCCTACCATATTATGATCAAGTTATTGATTAAATGATATGTGATTCAGTTATTTAACTTTACATATTGATTATTATTTATTTATTCATATATTCTGTTGGAATCATAACCTGACTGATTATTTTATCTCACCGATTTCTTATGTTTCTTTCCCCAAGATTCAGTTATGGGTGTTATTATTGATATGTAGGGTATGATAGAGGAAATAATTATAAACTTGAATAAAACACTTTATTGTGATTCATGTTTTCATTTGTAAAATGAGATTCAGGTATGTATCATTTTTTCCAAGACTACTAAACTATATTGTCCTTCAGGGTGTGATTCCTTTTATCTTATGTCAATTTAATAAATTAACTACTGACTTTGGCCAACTAGGGTTAGGGTATTTACAAGGATGACACCAAGAAAATGTGTTCTTGAAATCTAAAAATAGAATTCATGAAGATCCCCAATCCAATTCTAACCAAAACACGACCATGAAAGTAATATAGGAACTAAATGTCCCAAAGTATCAAAAATTGAATAAAAAAACTAAATGCATATAAAAACCAAGAGGTGAAAGAATATAAGAAATTCCTAATTAGGAAATAATATGGATCTAACCTAAGGGTCACAAATGGAATACAAGGGAGTTCGTATCTAACCCCCAAAACATCATCTCAAAGTAAGTTAGTTAGATAAAAACAACCTGATGGGATCTAAAAACCAACTAGAAACCAAATCACACCCTAGGTTTCCAAGCATGAACTCTAGGTCCTTCCAATTTCCAAACCATAAAAAAGGAAACATCCCATGGTCCACACCATGAAATGGAAACATGAATCAAGAAATGATGCATGAACATCTCAATATATATATAATGTCAAAAACCATTTTATACCGTATATATTAAAGAAATGGGTATATAAAATATGGGATAAGTCCCAAATAAAAAGGTAAATTTACAAAATAGGATGCTCCCAAAATAATAATTAATGAACATTCTCATGAATAATGGAAGTAATAACATATGATACATATCCTAAGGAAATTACATAGAGACTAATGGGATAGCACAAGACATGAAAAGGTGGATCTAACTACTGGAATGTAACGGTCACGCATCCATCAACTAAATCTCTAACAACTAGACTTATTGGTGAAACCCCACTAGCCAGATATTACATTCAATTATGGGTGACTAGCCAGAGAATAATCTCGACTATACTAGAAATTTCCCACTACACCCCACTTAGTATCCTTGGTTTCATCATGGACTAATAAAGAAAGGTGTCCCATGAACAAACAATGTCATCACATGACAATAACAAAGACCCATATACTAACACCACCATCATGTCCTTCCCACCTCACACTTCCCTTATAATTATCCCATAACCCAAGAGCACAGCATGAATAACACAAAAAAGTATCCATCACATGAATAATCATAAACATCATCAACAAAAAAGGGGTCTCAATAAGGGTGCAATCAATATCACTTTAAAAAGTTCCAACTGGGCCTTTAATCATCACATATAGCATATATATAGGGGGGAAATAATTTTTTAAAACAATTTGTAATCCAAACAAAATTATGAAGGAAATCATGTTCATCAATAATAATAGTCAAATATACTAAGGTAACCTCCATGTCACTTTATAAAACAACACCACCCCTTTTAAATAAGGAAACCCTTCAAACAAAAAAAATGAAGTCTCAATTTGAAAATATTATTTTTCTTCAAACATAATAAACATTTTTTTCTCAATGAAAACCATATTTGGCTGGTTATCAAACATGTAGAATACATAAAAATACAATTTTCATGAAAACACCATTTAACCAAAAATTTCCCATTATCATGAAAAATTAAATCCATGTTAAGACATGGAAAATTATTTATAATCCCAACCTAGATAACCCAAACTATCATTATCTAGATTAGAAATGAATTTAGAAATACATGCATCCTTGGGACACTTAAATAAAAGGAAATGAAATTGAAACACCTACCACATGTGGTTGAATCATGTCGCCTTCAACAAAATCCACCAGATTATGTCTCAAAGGAGGGACCATAAACCATAAGAATAAAAACCCCAATTTTAGAACAACTCTAGGTATGGAAATTGGCCAAACATGGCCATTATGGTTAGAGAAGAAGAGGAAAATGGAAGAAACCCCAAGAAGAAATGGTAACCCTTACCTTTCAATATGGGTGAAGAATCACCAAAAACCACTTCAAAATCCACTTTTAGGACCTTTTGATAGAAATAGGGCTCCACGGAAGGCACTTAGTTTAGGGGAAAATGAGTGGAGTAGGTGAGGGGAATACCCAAATTAAAAAAGACCCAAAAAGACAAAAATAACCCTCTTCAAGTGCATTTCACAATTTAATTATACGGTTAAAAAACTATGTGGTGACCATATGGATCACCTATATCAATATTTATATAGGATGCACACATAGGTTTCCCAATTAGTTTAACCATGCACCTTAATTGTGTGACATGTAAAAAGTCCCCAAAATTTCACATTTTAAGCCCAAAACACCTCTAATTTGAGGTGCTAAATCACCCTTCAAATACCCCTAAATAAAAGTTAAATTATGGTTGTTACATACCTATCATGATAACATTCATACTTTGATACCATAATTAAACAATACATATTGACTTAGTTATTATAGGGATGGTTGGGTATGTTGTTGATTATTTCATCATTTAGAGCACAACCAGGATGGGATTTGTCCTGTAATATGATGAGTATGACATTTGAACCCTCAATTGAGATATAATATCAGTGTTTGTGTCCTCTCCTATATATTATATAACAATCTAGATAAGGTACATGTGATTTTCTTATCCATAAATATGGATTAAATTTGATGTAATTCATTTATTAGATCATTTTACACGCTAAGAATAAAGAATAAATTAGTTATTTATATGGGATTGTCAAGTTCCATCTCTCATGGTCACTTGGTATATTTGGAAAAAGGTAAATATTAGAATACATGTTTTCATATGATGCATATTTATATACATAGGTATCGAGATACATGTGTTTGATGAAGATCATGCTAAACCCCTTTATAGCTTGAGTAACATTGACCTAGAAGATGTTTTTTACTTTCATATATGGATTTGAAGATTCATATTGTTTTTCAATGCTATAAAGGTCTTTAGGGTCACTCTTTGTGTGTAACGGTCCATAACTTCCTAGTCCATTACTTTACTTAGTTTTTGTGTTAGAGGTTCTTCGATGAGTCCTGGAGCAGGCCAAGATGAGTTTTGTTGCAAAATGATTGAAGCAGGGTGAATACACGACATTTAAAGAATACATGCCATGTAAGTGTGGTTCAAAACTTATTAAGGTAGTTTCATGGGGTGTTACATGTTTTTTAGGGTTAAATAATAAAAACGATATTCATTTTTTAGAGAAATCGAGACCCCAAGGATTACACAGTGTAAAAGGGGATTACAAGTCGTGTAAATCCTCAAAGCAGTGCAGTTATAAATATGAAAATCACTTAGTTTTTCCTTAAACCCTATTATATCACTCATTCTAGATGGTCAATAATACTCCCTTGAGGTATTTTGATATAATTTTTTATGGGGATTGATTCTTATCTTCCCATCTTTAATCCATGGTGATATCTCCACTCATTCTCATCCATTTCATCCTGTTTTTCTTCGGGGTTTCACTATGGTGGTGAGGTTTGGTTTGGATTGTGTGTGTGGGTTTTTTTATTATCCTTTTGTGTGGTATTTTTTCATCTTAGGTTTCTCATGGTGATGTTTTAGTTGGAGGGTGTTTCTTGTTTTTCATGTGATGCGTAATGAGTCGAAAAAGGTTCTTTGAGGTAACGAATACCTCGATTATCTTTATTATATATCATGTGGGAGGGGTTTTCTTCAGTTTACCTATGGTTTATATCATGATATCTTAATTAAATATAAATAACCTATTTAATTTAAATTTAAGGGTTAATTGGTTTGATTATCATGCTTTTACATCTTGGATATGATTGTGATATTGTGGAATTTACTGTCTAGATGACCCGTTGAAAATTGCGGCCATTGGGGTTTTTTTGTGATGGATGATATTTGATGTGACTATTAATCTTGTTGTGATTTTTTTGATATCATCTAAACATGTAAATTGGTTACCCTTTTAAATTTGTTTAATTAAATTGTTTCCCCAAGATTATAGATTGTATGATAATGACCTTAAAATAATGTATAATGTGATAAAATTCCTTGTAAATATGTAAAATTATTTTGAGTGTTGTGATGTCTGATCATTCTTATGGGACGGTGATGCATGGTTGGGGCATATGGGTTAGGGTTTTTTTTCGTTCTTTTTGGGCGATGAGGTGGTTTTTCGGTCATGCTTTTAAGAAGACAATGTGGTTTGTTTGACTTTATTTTGGGGTGGAAAGATGTTTTTTTTTGTTGGTTGTACTTTTATTGTGGTGGGGTGATGGTATGATGGGGATAATGAGCTATTTGTGATATGTGGTTTCTTGTTTTAGATACGTGGGTAGTGATGGAATAAATAAATTATTTAATAATGTTTGAAATGGCATGGGTAGATTTGGTTAATAGGATAGAAATGGATAATGAATAAATAAATGATGGGTTTTGTGGTTAGATTTTGTTGATGCTAAAAAATGAAATGAATTGGATAGATAATTGGAATTGGTTGGAAATGTTAATGTGGCTTGTGTCTTATAGTGTGGTTTTCTTTATTTAGAGGTATAAGAAAAAGTGATGATGTTGTGAGTTGGTTAGTGTTTGGTTGTGAACCCATAGGTTGGGCTTGTATGTGTGTATATATGTATATACATTTATATTTCTATGATTTCTATATGTATCCCACCCATGTTGAGCACTATGTACCAATGTTTTCATTGTAATGTGGGGGTGTTTTTCTTGAAATCTAGTGATGAGGACGAATGTTTTGGTACCCACCCTTTCCCAATCTATCTTCTAGGTGATGTAGGTATTTCACTGGATTTGATGGTTAGAGGACATTTAGTGCATTAGATGGTAGTTGTGATATCCTAGGTGTTTTCAAATGAGATGTGTCCGTGCTTGTGGGGTGTCAGCCCAGGTGTTTTTGAGTGAGGTGTGATATGACCGTGCTTGTGGGGTGGCTTCTAGTGGGTGTCTTCCATGGTAGGAGGAGGGAATGAGGTTTATTTTCTATATATTCATGATACCCTACTACTCTGGTTATGTTAGTGGTTGTGTTGTGACCTAGGTGTTTTCAAGTGAGGTATGATGTGTCCATGCTTGTGGGTCGGTGAACCTAGTTGTCTTCGGTCAGGGTGTGTTGATACTATTCTTGTGGGGTGGTGTGGCATATGGAAGAGATAGGAGCACAAAGACATATGTAAATGGGGTGTGAGATTATCATACTAGTGGGAAAGTGGTTTGGGGTACCCTTATCGATGTGATTCTTATTATATTACATTACTTGGCTTGTGTAGTTTGTTGAGTGTGCCTTAGTGAGTTTGGAATGGATAGTTGATTGGTTTAGGTGTTGTTACTTCTTCTATTTTCTTATGAGTGCATTAGCATTCTTCTTTCACAAATTCATGAGAGACTTTGGTCTTCATAATGAATATACTTTTATTCTCACCCTATGTATATAAAACTGTTTTCAGGTTTCCATGAGTATTATGTACACCATGATGGTACATTACTAGGTTGGACCTTTGGATAGTTGTTGTGTCATTGCTTTAGCTTTTCTTTTGGGTGTTTACTCTAAGAGACTCTTATTTGTATCAGTTTTATTTATACATGCATGCAGGGTGGTTCTAGGTTTCTTTTAAATTATTTCATGGAGTTTATTGTGGATGATTCATCTTATCTCTTGGTCCTATTTTATTATAGATTTTGATACCTCCCATACATGATATTTTTATCCCCTTGGTGGTAGTCTCCAAATTAAGGCCTATTGGAGGTGGGACTTAGGGGCCATTATCTCTCTCCCCACATTGTGGTATCTTTAGAGGGAGGGGTCATGGAAGAGTGATATCAGAGGTTATAATTGATAGATAGGATGGAATTTGTAGTTAGGAACGGTTAGTATTTCATGGGTTGGTATGGGAGTGGTTCTATTTAACCATGGAATGTGACATGGGCTAAGGAGACTGGCTAGGACATGGGATTTTCGCCCCCCCCCCCCCATGATCTAGTGAGTAGAATCTGAGCTTATTGGATGACCAAGTGAGGCGGGTCTATTTGTAGGGTAGAAACCTAAGAGTGGTACATGAATCATAATGAATTGTGTTCTTATTTGGATTAGGTTCTTTTTCTAAGGTTAAAATGAATTAAAATGAATCTCAATAAAATTCTATACTACCTAGGATTATAAAATATTTGTTTCCTGTTTTTTCTATGGATCATATTCATCATGTGCATGTGGATTGGGCAGTTGAGGTTTAGGGGGATAATCTAGTTTATCTCTATAGGTTTTATCTAGTAGAGGAGGGTGAGGTTTGGTAGAGGGAGATTCTTCATTTACATTGACATGATTTGAGAGAAAGTATGATGGTGGTGTTTCAGATTTGGAGACAAAGATCTTACTGGAGGAGCTCGAGATCACATTTAGTTTGATCTGGGACTTGGTGGGATACTAAATCCCTTTGTAAGTAAATTAAATGTGGGGATATATGTTTTAGTTGGGGGATGTTTTATCAGGGTGAGAAGAAGGAGGCGGACGTTTCATGGGAGACTTTCAAAAAGAGTTCAGGGCATAGTTCCTTTCATCGATCATAAAGGTAGTAAAGAGGTGGGAGATTATTTCTCCTCATAATGGTAGATGGAGTAGGTAGAGGGAAACCTTAGGATGTTCATTCAGTTTAGGGACCACGACCTGGGCATGGTCATGGAGGTGGACTTCGGTAGAGCGTCATAGGAGGTGGGTGTGGTCAGTTGCATGGAGTGGAGGCAACAGTTCCATAGGGGCCAGAGATCGTCAGAGGTATGATTAGTTTATTTAGTACCCTTTTGTGCCTTGTATGATTCAAGATCTTCATACTTATTTATTGTAGCTAATCTATCCCATTATTTGGGGAAATACATAGATAGGCTTCTCAGGCCCTTAGTGTCGACCACGCTAGTCGACATCTAGACCAGCTTGTTTGATGTGTGTTAGAGGTGTTGACTGGTAATGGGTCTGCATCAGTCTTGTGGGGATATTTTCCTAAAAAGTATGCATCCATATGATTTTATCCTTAGTATAATATTATTGTATTCTATACATGAAGTTATCAACTTATTTCAGAGGATAGTGGTGTTTTCGGATGTGGATAGACAGTGTGTAGTTTTTGTTGGTGAGGAAGGTTGTAATGTGGGAAGTCGGTGTGTGTAGATTATTCTTTCTTTTTTGGATAAATTGATGATGGAATTAGCATAGGATGGGTCATTTGAGGTTCTTGGGTTCATTGGGTAGTTCCTAGATGTTTTCCATGAGGAATTTGTGACATTACCCGCTTAACGTGATGTTGATTTCATGATAGACTTGCAGCCCGTTTCTTCTCTGATTTCGATGAAAACTTATGAGTTGTGTGAGATGAGGATTCATATTGAATATATGATGCAAAAGGGTTTTATCTAACCCAGTGTGTCTTCATGGGGTTCTCCATTGTTGTTTTCCAAAAATTTGGATAGTATTCTGAGGTTGTGTATAGACTAATGAAGGTTGAATCAAGTGATGGTAAAGAACTATTACCCTCTCTTGAGGATAGATGATTTTTTAGACTATTTGAAAGGGGAAATTTTGATTTTATAAGATCTATATTTAGTCTAGATATCACTATTTGAGGGTGAAAGAGAGAGACAACCTGAATACTTCCTTTAGATGTGGTTATGGGCACTTCGAGTTTGTAGTCATTCCATTTCATGTTACGAATGCAACATATGTGTTCATGGGGCTTATTAACTCCATCTTCCATGAGTTCCTGGACAAGTTTTTCATCACACTCATCGATGATATCTTGATCTACTTGAATTCATAGGAGGATCATGTTTATTATCTCAGAACTATCTTGCAGGTTCTTCGATGCCACCAGCTCTATGGAATGTTTTCCAAGTGTAAGTTTTGAACTTGATAGGTGAATTTACTTATGCATGTGGTGTCTCAGTAGGGTGTGGTGGTAGATCCATTAAAGGTCAAGGAATATATTTCTTGGGAAGCACCTAAGAACATGGCATAGGTTTAATGTTTCCTTGGCCTTATAGGATATTAACAGAGGTTTTTGGCATATTTATCTCGAGTTGCATCCCTATTAAAATCATTGACAAAGAAGGACCAGGATTTTGTGTGGAAAGATTATTGATGGGTAGAATTTGGTTACCTGAAGGGTAAGTTGGTCGGTGCTTCAATTTTCTGAGGAGGTTGTGATCTTTGAGGTTCTTTGAGAAGCTTCTCATCTGAGTTTCGGGTGCCTGTTGATGCAGAAGAGGGAAGTGATCTCTTATAGTTCTCAAAATTTATGTCCCTGTGAACCTAATTATGCCACACATGTTCTGGATCTAGTATTGGTAGTTTTTACGCTTAATTTGTGGCAGAATTACCTCATTTGGGAGCACTTTTTGGTCTTCGTAGATCACAGGATCTTGAGTTATATCTTTTTTCAGAATTATATAAACTTTTGGTAGAATATTTGAATGGAGTTTCATTAGGTTTATGATTTCAAGATCTCCTAAACCTTGGGAAAGGAGAATTTTTTTTGTCGACAAATTGAGTAAGAAGTTGAGGAAGGATGTTGTTTGGGAGTCTGAGGATGCTTGGAGAGAAATTGAGGAGTTGGTATCCTTGTACATAGATGAAAAGGTGGATAGTGGTAGAAGATTATTATTCCAGATAATGGTGAATTCTTATCTGATGAAGCGGGAGGAGGAGTATCAATGAGGGGACTTAGAGGTAGAGGTGATTCGCATTCATTTTGGCCATGGTTATGCTCTAGAGGGGTGGTTATATGATGGTAAGAACCAGGTGTTATTTCATGGGAGGTTGTTTGTACTGGTAGTGATGCATGATGAAGACTTTTTTTGAGTATCATAGCTCACCTTTGGTGGTACAACCAAGAGTTTACAAGATGTACCATGGTGTAAAGATCTAATTTTGGTGTCTCGGGAGGAAATGTATGGTGGTTGAGTTTCTGGTGAAGTGTTTAGTTTTTCAGTAGGTAAAGTATGAACATCATGTTTCTTGTGTTTTTTTGATTCCCTTGGATTTTATTGAGTGAAAATGTGATGAAATATTGATGGATTTCTTCACCGAGTTGTCTAGATTTTAGGGAGTTTTTGATTTTATATGTTTGATCATGGACCAATTTATGAAATAATTCCACTTCTTAGTGATCGTGGAGTTTGGTGTAGTGGATTTTTTTTAATAAAAGGTCAGTGGATGAGGTGGTGTGGTTTTAGGGATTTATGACTTCTATTGTCTCAAAATGGGATGCATGTTTTTCCTCAAAATTCTGTAGGGGATTGTAGCATGCTTTTGGCACTCAAATACACCTCAGCACTGCTTTCCATCATCAAATAGATAGGTGGATGGAGAAAACTATCCAAATGTTAGATGATATGTTGTGGGAGTGTGTCTTGGAATTGGGTGGATATTGGTATGAAACCTTCCTTTGGTTGATTTTAGTTATAATAATATATAATACTCTTCTATTGGCAAAGATCCATTTCAAAATTTGTATGGTAGGAAATTTCATTCTCTATTGTTCTAGATGGAGGTTGGGGAGGTAGTAGTTCTTGGTCCCGATGTAGTAGAGAGCCTAGAAGGGATGGTTCATCTTGTTCCTCAGAGGATGAAAACTTTGTATGACTGACATAATTCTTATGAGAGTAATAAGAGGTGTCCCTTGGAGTTTGGGGTTAGAGACCATGTGTTCTTGAAGATTTCCCTTTGATGTGGGAACTAGAGTTTTGGCAGAGGGAGTGAGATTTCTCCTAATATTTTTGGGCCCTTTGAGGTGTTGGGGTGATTTGGAAAGGTGGTGTATATGTTGTAATTTCCACCACTATTGGAGAGGATCCAAAATTTCTTCCACATCTCTCAGATTTCTCGATATCTTCACAATAAATTCCATTCCATTTACTGGGTAGAGTTTGATATCGACAATGACATGACGTTTGTGAAGTGGCCATTTGGGATCCAAGATTTCCAAAAGAAGGTGTTGTGTGGATGGACCATTTATTTGGTTTGTGTGTTGTGGAGGTATGGTGTCCTAGAACAGAGTAATTAGAAGTAATAGAATTAGTTGTTTTACTTTATGGAGTGATGTTTGGTACCTTTTATTTTATCTGATAATCTTTTTTCCATTGTTTTTTGATGTATGGTGTGTGATAAAAGTTCTAAAATATGAAAGGGGAGGACTTGATTCCTAATCTAGATGCATTAAATGTGATGTGATTAAACCCATATGGGTGAGTCAGTGCCGCCTTGAGAAGATGTTCAATTGACAAAATAAATGTAATTTCTTGATTCGTGTGTTTAGGAAGGTTCAGTTCATTGGTTGAAGTGGTTATTGGTTGGGCTACATAAAGGTTGAGGTGATTGTGGTGATGTTTCTTTCTGAGAGGAGACGGTTTTTGGTTATGTGGTGATGATTTTGTGCGATATATCTATGGCTATTTGGTTTGGGTTGTTTTGGTTAATGGTAGAATTTGATTTATAGTGAGATCCTTGAGGGGTATATCTGGGGGTGGTTGTTCAAAACTCTTTCCTTATGTTCTTGGTTTTAGATTGTCAAGGGAGAAAATCATTTGAGAGTTATCTAATGTAATGTTTTGTACCTTATTGGTTTGTTACTTTTCTAGGTTTTGGTGTTGGAGGTGCTTGGATGAGGCCAAGAGCAGGCCTAGAATATTTTTCTATTAAATGTTTGAAACATGTTGAATAAATGATGTGTAAAGCTTACAAACCATGTAAGTTTGGTTTATGTCTTATGAAGGTATGTTCATAGGGTGTTACATGATGTGTATATTTTCAGGGTTAAATAATAAAAAGGAAACATATTTTTTGGATAAACAAAAACCCATAGGATTACATTATGTGAAAGGGGATTATACATTGTGTAAATCCCAGAGGAAATGTAGTTATAAAGAAGGAGATCACTCAAGTTTCCATAAACACTACACTCTATATCGTTAAACATGGTCGATGATGCTCCTTTGAGGTATTTTAATATTCCTTTTGATAGGGATTGATTCCTAGATTCCCATCTTCAATCCATGGTGAGTTCTTCTCTCATTATCATCCTTTTCCTTTCATTCTTCTTCAGTGTTTCACTATAGCGGTGTGGTTTAGTTTGGGTTGTGTGTCTGGGGTTTTTTTATTATCCTTTGGTGTGATATAGATTGATCCATAGTTTCTCATGGTTCAGTTGTTGTTGGTAGGAATTTCTTCTTGGTCATGCGGTGAGTAGCAAGTCGGCAAAGCTTCTTTGAGGTTTGGAATCCATCATTTATCTTTATTGTGTATAATATGGGGATGGGTTTTCTTCTATTTACCTATGGGTTATGGTTGTGTTGGATTAATTAAATATAAATAACTGGTTTAATTGAAATTAAAGGGTAAATGGGTTTGATTCTCATGCTTTTACATCTTTGATATGATTGTGATATTTTGGATTTTATAGTCTTGATGACCCCACTGAAAATTTTGGTTGTTTGGGGTTTTTTCACTAGATGATATGTGTTATGACTATTGTGCCTATTTTGATTTTTGTGATATTACCCTACCATGGAAATTGGATAGTATCTTATATTTTTCTAATTAAATGGTTTTGGTAGGATTATTTATTGTGTGATAATGCCCCTAAAATAATGTTAAATGTGAAAAAATTCCTTTTAAATCTATAAAAGTATATTATTATGATGTGATGTTTGGTTGTGCTTTTGGTATGGAGATGTGTGTTTGGGGAATATGGGTATGATGGTTTGTTTGTTTTGCTTTTGGGGTAGTGAGGTGCTTTGTTGGTCATGCTTTTGGCGCAGCGAGGTGTTTTGTTGGATGTTCTGTTGGGGTGGTGATGCGGTTATTTTTTTCTATACTTTTGGGGAAGCAGGGCGATGGTAGGATGGGATGATGATATGTTTGTGATATGTGGTTTCTTCTACTATATGTCAAGGTAGTGATGAAATAGATAAATTATTTAATAATGTTTGAAATGACATAGGTTTGTTTGGTTAATGGGATGGAAATGGATAATTAATAACTAAATGATGGGTTGTGTGGTTAAATGTGTTTGATTCTAAATTATGAAATGAATTGGGTGGATAATGTGAATTTGTTAGAAATGTGAATGTGTCTTGGGGTTTATGGTGTGGATTTCTGCATTTAGAGATGTCATAAAAAGTTTTGATGTTGTGAGTCGGTTAGTGTTTGGTTTTGAACCCATAGGTTGGGATTGTGTGTGTAGATATATGTATATACTTGTATATTCTTGTGATTTCTATATTCAGCCCACCCACATTGTGCACTAGGTGCCGAAACCTGCATCATCACATGGGGGTTTAACGACATCCGTTGAGGAGGATGGAAGGTTGGGTAACCAATCTTTCCCACTCTCTCTTACTAGAGAGGTAGGTTTTGAACAAGATTAGATTTTAGGAGTTATATTGGTGTATTATATACTATTTTTGATAGCCTAGGTGTTTTCGAGTGAGATGTGACAATGCATGTGGGGCGGTTTCCCTCGTGTTTTCGGGAGAGGTGTGATATGGCCGTGCTTGTGGGGCAGCTAATGGTGGGTGTTGTTCATGGTTGGAGGAGGGAACAAGTTTCATGTTCTACATGTTCATGATACCAAAATAATCCGTTCATGTAAGTGGTTGTATTATGGCCTGAGTGTATTCGGGTGAGATGTGATACGGCTGTGCTTGTCGGGAAGTGAGCCCATGTGTCTTCCATTGAGGTGTGTTGTGATCATTCTTGTTGGGAGGTATGGTATAAGGAAGATATGGGAGAACAAAGATGCATGAAATTCTGGTGTGAGAGTGGTATACCAGTGAAAAAGTGGTGCAGGGTACCCTTATCAATGTGATTCTTATTATACTATATTACTTTTCTTGCATTATTTGGTGAGAATACCTTGGTGAGGTTAGGATGGATAGTTGGCCTATTTCGATCCTATTGGTTCTTATATTTTCTCATGGGTGCATTAGTATTATTTTTTCACATGTGCATGATATAATTTTGTTTTCATACTGAGTATACTTTTATTCTCAGCCTACATATATAAAACTATGTTCAGGTTTCTAGAAGGATGACATGGACTGTGTTGGAAATTACTAGCTTGGACCTTTGTATAGTTTTCGTGTCACTACTTTAGATTTTCTTTTGGGTATTTATATTTTCAGAGTGTTATATATATTGTTTTTATTTATACATGCATGTAGGGTGGTTTTAGATTTCTTTTACATTCTGTTGTGGAGTTTATTATCGATAATTCATCTTATCTTCTGATCCAATTTTATTATAGAGGGTAATGCCTTCCATATATGATATTTTTATACCCTCAATGCTAGTTACCAACCCCAGTCCTACTGGAGGCAGGAATCTATGGTCATTATCTCTCTCCCCTCAATGGGTATCTTTAGAGGGAGGGGGTTGTGACATTTTGGTTAACTGAATCATGATGGAGTTTGACTTAGAGAACTACTCTAAAAGTTTTTTAGAGTTAATAAAAATGTGTTTTGTATGGGTATTCACAAAGTATTTCATAATATGTAATACCAGGGGAAGTTAAGGTTATATTTCCAAAAGTGTTTTTTAAGATACCCAAAATAGTTTTGGATATGATTTCACAAGTTATTGTATACGATATTATATATGGTTAAATGGAACAAAGTCTATAATGATTTAGTGAAAATGGGAGATTTGAGGAGATATTCCCTAAAGTAAATTTATCTATAAATGACCTATATTTTTATAAATGAAAATTATGTTTTGAACAGATTATAATGTTATATTTTTTCATGCAAGATATATCCTTGATAGCCAAATTATAAACAGTTGTCATTTGAGTGAGTCTTCCACCTATGTTATTATTTATTATAGCATTTAATTATATGAAAAAAATAAGAGGAAATTAATACATTCATTAGAAAAATTAAGTTGTTTGTTTCATTTATTCATTTTTTATAAAAACATTAATAAATGAAACAACGCCAAATGTGAATTCCTAGGTGTTATATAAATTAATTCCATGTGATATCGATGTGGATGTGTGATTACTTCAGGCTAGGATAAGAATCCTTCTCACCCAAAGCTATCTTTATCTTTCTCATTTTGATGAGAGGCTCTAGTAGTCCATGTAGGAAGGATGTATCCCTTATAAATGTCTAATGATTCACCTGACCCATTGATACACTACAGAGAGGGGATTACATTTGAATATCCTTTTGTGATCTTTATCAAACCCATGTAGTGACACTTCAAGATGTTTCATATCATCTTTGGTGTAAGGTATGACATTTACAGTAGTTATTCAAATTATTTTATCATGTTTTCATTTATTTTTCATGTGAAATCCTCAGTAAGGGGTTTAAACCAATTTATCTACTTATGATAATTATTTTTAGACTCGTTTAAAAACCAAAAACTATTTAAAGAATTTTGATATGTGTTCAGAAGAAAATGAGTTTCTCTTGAATTACCTAGGATCAATAAAACCCATTTGGGATTTTATTGAGTGATTTGAAAGTAGTTTATTATTTATTTGTCTTTGATACCATTTCATGAATACAAGAAGAAGGATTGATCAAGAATTGATTACTAATAGATTTTTCTTTACTATATTCTTCAACCTAGGTTGATTGATGAAATGATTGTGCGTTATTTAATTTATCATTAATAATAAGAATATTGAACATTTTTTAAATAATATGATAGAATTAAAATATGAAATACAACCTTGAATCCATCACCTATTATATTATTAATTGAAACCAACTTTTTTAAATTGTTCTCAATTTCTCTCAAACCCAATTCATTCAAAATCATCCTCTTCTTAACTAATTCTGACAACCAAATTTTTACACCCCTATTTGGATACCGCCCATGATTTTTACCATGAAATATAAAAAACCGTATGTTTTTAATATATTTTTTCACACCCCTGAAATTTGTGGCACTCCTCACTATACGATTCACTTTTTGAGGGTGTAAATCAAGTTTCCTATCATCTTACTTTGTGTTATTTCTACCTCACTACACCCAATTCAATACAGCAACAGTAGTCAGTCCTACTATTTCAAACCTCTCAAAAAATGATTAGTCTTAACCATTAATACATTATTATATCTCCTGATCAGGATGCTTAAATTTATAGAGGAATCATAGAATATCCCAAACACCCACACCAAATCCTGAACCCAACAGTAGGTTTCATTTCACAATTGGGTATTCAATCACCCATGTTCAACACTGTACTCTCCCTATGATCACTAACACATATCTGATCTGAATCGCTCTTGAATCACCCAATTTTTTATTTCAAAACCCAATAAAGACATCCAGAATCCACCTGGCATTGCATTCGAATCCAAAAATCTAGTGTTCACTAAGGAAATAGAATAGTTTCAATACACCTACACATTTGTGTCCTAATTTTATCCCAATCATACACCAACCATTCTCACTTCATTCCAACACTTCTAAAATGTGGTCAATATATTTTTGACCAATTCAATTCTCCCCACCATATGAGTATCCTTATCATCACTTCAATGAACCAATTTTTCCAATCTCTATAGCTCACATCCTATCCATTATCGAACATAGTTACTGGACATGACCACATTGTAAAAACCAAACAATCAACATAAAATATTGATTTACACCCATCCTTTTCTTACCAGAAACTACATCCCCACCATCCCCCAAAAATTCATCTATAACAAGGGTCACACCCTCTCACATAAAATGGTGCACTCCCTATCATGTGGATTCCCTTACATGAATCCTCAAGAATAATTCCAACAATGTTCTAACACCACGCATATATCACTCTTCTGGAGCCAAGCACATCCCATACCTGACAACTCCTGTCAAAGATAAAATCGGATCGACCATACCACATTACTCCAATCTATCCCTAGTGTTGCTACCTATCACTAGGTAATACCTCTTACTCTCAAAAAATAACTATGGGCCTTTATTCCCATAAGAATATCATTGAATCCATCATTACTCAATCTAAACATAGTCTTTCACTGATATATATACCAAATAGTCACCACACCTAACCATCATGCACTTTCCCTCGCATAGGAAGGATTTTCTTGAAATTAATTCCAATATTCACTCTCCTATTCCAATGGTAGAGTGAACCTTAAAACCCCTCTAACAAGTTCTTACCTATTACTCATCTTAATATCATATTAAATTAATGTTTTTGCACTCTTGTATAACTTGATCATGCTTCTGGATTTATGCTCCAACAATTTTCACAACATCGAAGCTTGGTTCACACCCCTATACAACTAACCAATATATTAAACATGTCAATATCATATAATCAGGAACAATCTTTTTGATTCATTTATAATGGTACTGAAACATCCCACTCATGCCAAGGCCTACCACATTATCACCATAGTCATTCTCAGTCGATCTCAGAAAAGTAAGACTACCAAGCCCATATAGGTACCAATTATTTTATAAAACCATTTCAAACGCTAAACTCACCTAAGTTCCCCATCATTCCATTTAATCCAAGGGTTTTCCCATAAAAACTAAAATCTCAAAATACCAGGCCTAACTAATCCTTTATTTTATGAAAACCAACCCAATTTTTAAAATCAACTTTAAAAACAAATTTTAAAAAACATTGTTACCCATTTTTTCTCAAGATCATAGAAACCTAAACAATTTCAAAATCACCATATCCCTAATTCATTTTATGTAAAACCAACTTATAAAACCATATCATGCACACCTTATTTCATTGCACAACTCCATCTCCCTATTATTTAGATTTCTCAAAATCCACTCATCAACATATCTCACATGACATCTAAGTTCAATCATTAAAAATAAAAAACAAATATTAACTAACATAGGCTCAGCTTAGGTTACCCAAATACACCTAACATATATAGGCTATGAAAGGGATCACTCGCTTAGACCATAAAAATATAGCATCCATCAAATCAATCTCAAAACAATGATCAATTTCCTTTGTTGCCAAAATAAATCATACCAAAACAGGAATGAAAACTAATTATAACCTACCATACCACTCGAATCATAGCACATCAAGTCATATCCATCATTTATAAGATATAAATCCTAATTATCCAGCTAACCCAACCCTATTCATGTCTTGTATATCACAACATAAGTATGGAACATGCTTTCATATCCATAATATCTAAGGTATCTTTATGCCTATACCACATACATGACAAAACCTATTGTGTATCATTTTTAAACACTAAGAATATACCCATGATTTCCATAACTAAAGGAACTATTAGGTTTTACTAACCCCTCCCTGTCAAGTAATCCTTTTACATAACACTTATATCTAACAATAATAGGAAAGTATCCTACTACTCAATCATATCACTTGGATTACCAATATCCTGAGCCACATTTCAACAGCACCATGCACTCCCAGCCAAATCATAATCACATCCCACATGGGTCATAACACAAAAATTGACATCAACTCTCCTATATCAATATCAAAAGGTAACTCACATATCAGTACACCTACTCTAGGGTTCACACACATATCAGAAATCTCATACATAAGTCAATTGGACACTCTAGGGTATTGATTCTCAAAGGGAATCCGTGAACAAGACATACCCCCTTAGGAACCAAGATTACATCCTTGTTCACATAACTACATCATCCTATAAAGATTCATATCAAGTAGATCATATTCATATGATTTGGTTAAGTACAGTATCACCAATAAGTTATTTGGTAAACCATCAAATAAGTTATTATTGGCACTTTAAATAACTAAAAACCATCTTGTTTTCAAGATCCTTTCATACCCATGTGGTTTGGTTAACTACAATTACACCAATAATCTATATTGGAAAACACCATATATGTTATTTTTGACAATTTAGGAAACTGATACTACTTTCATTTTTCCAAAACTGGTGAAACAATCATGCACCTGTCAAGTCAACCTTTTTTCCTGATATGATTCAAGAACTCAGACCTCTTTCCACCCCAAGCCAAGGTAAAAATACAAAAAATAAATAAATCTAAAATACCATTCATAACAAAATATAACTCAAATTTAACCTCAAAAATCAAGGACAACAATCCCAACTCCCCACAACATGGATTTCAACTCATACAGGTGCTAGTCGGGAACACGATATAGCATCGATACCAAGTTATAACCTATAATATCTCTCATCCACCATATCTCAAATATTAATATAAATAAAACAATAATATTATACCAATTTTTAACATCCTATCCTTAATAACTCTATAGAAATCAGGGTGGGTCTTTACGTAACCTTGTGTGTGCCTCCCTATACGCCAAAGGCTATCATCTAATAGTGAAGATAAAAGGTGTTACCATGGGGGGTAATATACCCTCATATAAAATTAACATAATATATAATAAATAACACACAATAAATCATCATAATTTTGAAATAATAAACCTTCATCATGGTCAATTTCATAAAAAAAATAACATACCCATACTATAATAAATTAACAATCTAAAATGGCACACAAGTTAGGTAGACATCAATAATATCTCTCATAAGAAGATCATATACCTCCCAATCCATCATAAATATATATAAATAATCACTACCTATTCTTAAGTCACACACCCAGTCCCATCTTCTAACTCCATCCAAGCTATCCATCACAAATAACCAACTTTGGGCATTTTCCTTACCCATATAAGTAATCATGAGGTCTTATTGGGTACCAACGTGTTGGGGATACCCAATCAGGGTGTGAATACCACTCAATAGGCCACAAATAATGGTATCCATAACATAGCTAGTAAATATGATGTATGTATAATGTGATATGATTGGAATAATAAAGTAATGTATAGATGTGTGATAAAATATACCATTGTCGATCCTTGGGTTCTAATATGACACCTGAGAATGACCATGCTTTCTTAAACTAGTTTTCAATGTCTCTAAGTATGTAATATACCCATTAGGGGGGATGAGAACCTCACCTTGGAAGCATATATCAATATTATCATCAGGTAGAATAGTTCCCACATTGGAAACTTATATATATGTCATCATCGAGGGGAATCACACCCCACATTAAAAACATATATCATCATCAAGGTAAATATAAACCCTCCATAAAAACTTATATATTCATCAAGGGGAATAGTTCCTTTCCATGGAAACATATATCATCATTAGGGGTAATAGTACCCCTCTTAGGAAACATATATCATATCATCAAGGGTAATAGAATCCCTCTTTGGAAAAATATATCATATCATTGGGAGGTAACACTCTACTTTGTAAATATATATCAAGATCTAAGGGAATACCCTCTCTAAGTAACCTCATATTTTATAAATCATACATAATTACAAGGGTTTGATACTCAGCCAAACCTAATTCATATTTCCTAGGTTATCCTCTCAAGCATAAAACCTATAATCATCATTGTATTAATAAAAGGATACACCAGTACTATCCACCATACACTAGTACTCTCAATATTTAACACAAGACTTGGGAACCCTAACTAGTCCCCTAAGTCATATCAAAGTAGGGAAACCCCCCATGGGTTCCACTATCCCATTCCCTACTCTATGGATCAATTAAATCACCCAAAGGGAATAAAATTCTTCAACACAACCATGCTCATGTCATGGTCTAATTATCTATATTTGAGAAATAAAATAGGTACCATAAAAGATATATGGAATAGAGACCATATTACTAGAAAGGTTTAAATAGTTAAATACTCTCACTGAACCTACACTTAAACCCCTTATATGATATTCCCACTAGGATACTCATATACAAGTGGAGGAGTAATACTCACCCCTCACACCAATTGACTAGATAAAAGGCTATAATACATCCTAAGGTTCTATATGGCTCATCCCTAATATAACATTTTTCTATCCATCACACTCACCAACCCTAAGGGTTCTAAGGGAACCTATTTTAGGGTACACTTTGTTTATATATTTATTCATACCCCTCTGGGGTATATGTGTCACAAAATACATGTTTATGGTTAATACCTCAACCATTGGTGTTAAATTCATCAAAAAAGTGATAACATGTGGTGAGTCTTCATTCCCATAACAAAATACATGACCTTAGGGAGAATTTTTAGGACCACCTACCTCAAACAAGAAGTTACCCCCCCCCCATAATGCTCTGAATATCCTCAACCAAGAAATCAATTCCTAATAGAATATCATACCATCACATGATATCTTATATAAAGTCATTTAATAAAAATATTTAATTACAATAATTTCTAATTAATTATTAACTTTAATTCAAAGAGGCACAATCACCAAAAAATAAGTTGACAATGTCTCACCACAAAAACCACATAAACACCTTGTGTGCTCGTCCTTTTTGTATTCCTCACATAAAATCCATTAAAAATCCTCATCATCTTAGCTTTATTCCACCATGATATGGTAGAACGATAATGAAAACCCAAGCCAAAATCATCAGAGATTATAGGGATAAATGGAAAATATGAATAAAGGGTAGAAGAGGTAACTATACCTCTAAAACACCATGGAATATCTACCAAAAACACCCTACATCAATGTGGGTTAAAAGATGAAAAATTAGAATGATATTTGGTTGAAATGGCCCTCACCACATTTCCCCTCAACCTAAAACCGAAGGTGTCCAACCCTAAAATGATAGGAATTCCCCTCATTTTAAAAACTAGAAAAGGGAAATGTCATAATGTGACACCCTATGCTCAATACCCATTATAATGTGACCCTTGAGTCATGGTATGGAAATACTCCCTAGGGTATAACCCAAAACCCAATGGAAATCTCTCACTTCATGACCCCTCTAGTCATAGTGTAAAACAACCCTCCCCCCCCCCAAATAAAATCAAATAATTTTCACTCCCTACCATCATAGTGTGGACCTCTACCTTCACAGTGTGAATTATCTTCCAAGATAAAATTTACAAATGTAATATGTAAGAATTTACTTCTATGTATGCTCATGGTGTGATGCACCTCTCCATGGTGTGACCTCCATACATAAGTTTCTTACATTTACCAAAAATCCAATATGCAAGGTTTATCGTGATGTGACACCCTTGGCCATAGTAGGACTATCTTATGTAAGTATTTAACCATTATGAAAATATCACACAAAATCCACTATGTAATGACACCCCTGGTTATATAGTAACCTAATAACCCCAAAAAATATTTCCTCTATATCCATGGAATGATCCCTCAACCTAGAACTCATTATAACATGACCCTAAAATGTGACAGTATAACAAACTCTCTACACCCAAAAGACATTAATACAAAACTACCATGACCCATCTTCAAATATCTACCAAGCACCCAATACACCTCCTAGACATCCAATCATAGGAAAAAATATCGTAGATATGATCAAATATTTGAAATCCCATTCTATATCCAAATTCTTAAATTATCCCCTAATCTAAGACTAAAAAATCAAATTTCCATTGAATTTCACAACTTGTAACGACATGGATCATTAAAATATGCCCACTATCTCAAAAATAAATGTGCTCCCTCCTTATAAAAAAATAATAATTAACTTTAATATAAAATTTCCATCTTAGGGATTTATGTAACATCTTTAGTACGTTATGATAATTCACATAAATTCATTATGTGTTTCTTGATGAATTTTTTTTTCTATAATTGTCCTTAACAAACAATTCACATCTTGACACATGGATTTGTGACATAATGTATTTCTATAATATTCTAACTCATATGACTTCTATTGTTTAGTATAATTAGAATATTTTTAAGTGTTAATGCCACTACTTTTTAATATTTTCCTAAAGGGATAATGGAAGAACTTTCAAGGCTTATAAGGTTCATCATAAATCATACCAATCTAGGGGTAATTCCTCATTTTACTAACACTAGAACTCTAATTTGTGTAAATAAATGTAATTTTAGGAATAATATACATTCTATATTTAATGATTGATATATGCTTGGTTAATATATAATTTTTCTTACCTTCCGGAATTATTTATTGTCTTCTTATCAAGATCATCCATTAGTTCACGTTTACATTCATTTAATCTATTAAAGGGGTCTCATAAAGTACATTAATTTTGACTTATAGCTTATACATCAAATATATCATGTATCATGTAAAAACTTTTGTTGAATCTTTATGTTTTTATCACTTATAACACTAAAAGTCCTCTTAGTCATTATACCTTATAAGAAATCATGTTAAATACCTAAGAGTTTTATCTCAAAAGAGTCTAAACACCCCAATTGGTATATTCTTGATTTTTCCTTTTATTTTTACTTGACCAAGTATTATCATGACACAACATGGTTTTATTTGAGTCTTATGTTTTATATTCATCATTAATTTCTAAAATAGTATATATTTGATTCAAGCAAAATTGAACTACTATTAAAGCATGATATACCAAAACAACACTCATTTACATACTTGAAATATAATATCATTGTGTATACACTTTAAAATGAGATAATATATTTGGAAACACATAATACATAATAATAGTTTTCTAATATAAGAATATTTCAACTAGTAAATGTGATGTTTTGATCTTCTCTGGCTAACATAGAAGTGGTAATGAACCAACCCTGGCTAACCTAGATCTGGGTCCCTAAGATGTTTCATGACAAGGCCTAGGGAATGTTCTATATTTACTTAGAATGGTCCCAATCACCAAGGCATAAAATAATGAAAGAATCGAATTATTTTTCCTGATAAATTAATTTTAATTGAAGTAACTGTACATAGAAACCAAGAATTACCATTCCATACATTGGATGAACACCCTTGTAACATATACTGTTGAAAAATAAAAAAAAAAGAATCCAAAAAAAAACATAAGTGGGGTAGACATATCACAAAATAATAAACTGAAATAAATAAATATGTCCAATATCATAATTTTTCAAATTATGAAACAAGATATGTACATGAAATATACATAGAGTAAATGGAAACTGAAAAGGATGATATAAATGATATACAACATCATAATAAATACATTAAATTCCACTTAGATATCTCTATGTATCAAACCAATGTCACCATTGCCAGAAACCTGCATCGTACCTGAATCAATATCATAAGATCAATATAAACATCCAAGTGGAACCTATATTTACTTATAATATATTAAGAATGAGAAAAATATGCTTAGTAGTTAAACTCCCCACACCCCATTCATAACCATTAAAGATAAAAAAAATTCATACTAGTTTGAAATATATGTAGAAAGTAAGTTTCTTATTTTCATTCAAATGAAGTATCAACTCACATTCCTTTTAAAATGTTATCCACATATAATAGAAACCTCTTTACTAAAGAAAAAAAACAAATTTAATCCATTTTAGAAACAAATTAGAAATGGTTTTTTTTAAAGATTTTAGAGATATTAATTTAGGGTGGATAGATATAAGATATTTCTTATACTACTTACTATATCAAAATAAACCATGCATAATGTCATAAAACACAAACTCAAGTATAATATAATCATGGACATCATGGGAATCTTGGTACCTTATGAAAAATATGTTCAATGCTAATGGAGAACTAATATATAGAAATATAGGCACCAGATATTAAACAGTATTTCTTAACATATGATATTTCCCTACCTAGCCTAATTGATGGGAACTTTCAAAAATATAGAACATTATAACTTAATGCCACTAGTTAGAGAATGATAGTTAAATAGTGTCTCATGTCCTTAAACATCCCACCTAGCTACGCATGGCTCCCATTACATATAAAATATAGGTGAGTAAAAATAATTCATATCATAATATAATAATCATAATAAATAAACAAGTTGTCACACCATCACCTTGGAAAACCCTTTATAGAAACAACCCCCTTTTCCATTCAAAAAAAATATCAATTCCAAATTCCCCCCATGTATAATCCATCATATAACATCAAAAATAATACAATTTACACAACATTTCATAGAAATGAAACGGGTCATGTTTCAAAGGAACAATACTTTTATAAAACCATTTCACAAGGTGAAATCCATGCCTCTATAACATTATTTAAGAAAAAAGTCATAAAAACACTTTTTAAGAAAAATCCCCCAATAATCATCAAGGATATAAAATAATTCAAGAGTATAAAAAACTTTGAGGGAATCCAATCACATCCTTTCCAAAACCTATTTTTGGATAAAAGAAATCCATTAAAGGTTCCATGGGGGATCTTAAACAAAAACTTGGTGTGTGTGGTATTTAAAAATATATTCTAGACTTTAAATTAGAAGGGGATAAACTCTTAAAATTAATTGAAATTTGAAATAAACTATCTTCCTTTAAATAAAATTATGAGATATACATGGAAAATTTTATAAAACAATCAACACAAGTGTTAAAAATAAATAAGAAATAATTGTTTTAGGTTAAAATTATTATTCATAGAGTATCATACCTTTAATATTTTTGATTTTATAAACATAGGTTTCAAACCAACACCAAAAGTAATGACCCTATAAAATTTATAGGAACCCTAAAATATAAAAAAATTAAAATCAATACTAAGGAAAACCTCTAGTTTGTGAGTCCCCTATGGGGAAAAATAAGAGGGGAAGGAGTAAAATGATATAGTAGAAGTTATAAACATGTTTCAATCAAGTAATTAGCCTCAAAACAAGAATAAATCCCAGGGCCATTCCATGAGGAAGAAGGGTGGTGAGTGGGTGAGGTTCCATGTGTTTTTAGGATTGAATGGGAGGAAGGAAGGCCCCCAAAGGGGGTTTATTTAGACTAGGGGTATGGAGGTAATTTACCATTTTTAGTGGCTAGAGATCCATTTGGTTTAGCCACATGATTTACCAAACTATGCATAAAATGTGCAGATGAAATTGGATGGACCTAGGGAACATCTCAAAATTTGGACACGTGGTTTATATAACCATAAACCAACTATAAAAGAACCCCTGAGACATGCTAAAAGTTTCTCATTGCTAAGCCACACAGTTTACATTGACCATCCAAAAACTATTCAACATGCACTATAACCCATGAATCCACCCAAATTAATGTAAAATCGACCAGAAATAATAATAAAAAAATAAATATCAAGAAATTAATGAAATAAAAATTAAAATTGAGGTTGGAGAGAAATAGTTCTCTCCACCATACCACTTACTAATCTAATAAAGTTTTAAAGAGCTATATTTTCAAGTAGGTATTGGGAGGATCAACATCCTTATTAAATAAATGACTCAAAAAACCATGGAATATCATGACCAACAAGAATTACAAAAAAAAACTATAAATTTTATCAACATGAAAATTGAGCATATCATAACTGTACAATCTCCTTTTACACGAGAAACTGTAAAGGGGATCAAATCATGTCTCTAAGGGATTTTCACTATCAATGAAACAATGTTTTATAAAGAAGGAAGATTAATTTCAAATTAAGTAATCTTCAAAACTAAGTAACACCCTAACCCATCAATCACTAAAACATATAAGTAATTTAAATTAAAATATATGATTGAGGTCAATGATTTTTTTTGGATGGTATATGGTTGGGAGGTTTAAATTTTTGGCCTAATAATCACAAACCACCGCACTCTAAGACATAGAGAAACATACACAAGACTAAAGAAAATCATAATTTGGTATGAGGTCCACTATATCAGATCCATCCAATTCTAAGGAAAGACATTAACTCATCATAAAGAAGTTCATCCATAGTCATCTCCCCACCATATTAATAACCATCACCAAACCTTAGTCCTCAAAACTATAGTAGTGGGGAATCAATATAAAGATTTACTAATTGAATTTTAATATTACCCAAATATAGTCCATCAATATCATGAAAAGTTCCAAAAAAATATCATTGAAATTCAAATTCATACAAAATAGAACACTATCATTAATATATTCAAACCAGATTAAGTATTCTAACACCCAAAATGGCTGCATCCATGGTAGGTCATAAGAGTCTTATAACATGAAGTCTTCTTATACCCTAATTCCCCACACTAATGGAACGCAAGGGATTGAATACCATGAGAATATGGTAATAATAATTATGAAAACCTCTTAACATTTCCAACCATTTTATCAAACTTAGTTCACTTCTCCTTACTTCCACTGTACCTTCCTCCAATCCCTCTAGAAATAGTGAAAATATTCACTACATTTGGCACTCTACCCATGTCATCGTTAATCTAAATTGCCTATTTCACTACCTCCACATGGGTGTTGATACCAAGAAAAGTCAC
Source organism: Viscum album (assembly GCA_963277665.1). NCBI lineage: Eukaryota > Viridiplantae > Streptophyta > Magnoliopsida > Santalales > Viscaceae > Viscum > Viscum album. The sequence continues at coordinate 1,865,758,555 of OY728164.1, read as the reverse complement.
CTCTAACAAGTTATCTAATAGAATACCCCTTCTAAAAATTAAATCTTTCAATGAGTCATCCATATCCAAATCAATAAGGTATAGAAACAATTCAATAGAAAGACGATCATGCTCAAACATTGATATACTAACTTGTTTGAGGAAATATAAATCCATTTCCTCTATTAATTTTATGGTTTTTGGGATTTAGTTATGGTTAAATAATGCATTAAAACCTTCCCACAAGTGGTCCCTTTATAGCTTCATCTAAATAACAGACTTCCCCCACATCCAATTTAGACCTCCTGGTATAAAATTTCCAAACTTCTGATTAAGAGATCTGGGTACCTCAAGATGGATGGAAGTATTCTCAATATCATAAAACCACTCTTCTTATTCATGGTAATATTGATACCCAAGGAAGTGAGGATGTTCCAGGCCTAAGAAATATTAAAAAAATTGAATTGAATTGGAGGAGAAGTAATGTTATGCTATATATATGGAACATATGGTGAGATTGTCTCAAATATACTTTTATCAATAAGAGTATTTTCTATGAAGTACAACCCACATACCCCTCATGAGAATCCATAATACATAGTGGTTCATAATCTAAAAAGTATGAAACATAACCATAATCACAACATGCCAAAAGATCTCAAATGTTATAAAAAAATAAATTCTAAAAAATAAAAAATCTCATAATATTAAGGTAAATTGACTTACTCAACAAAACACTTGTTGTTCATGAAAAAATATTTAAAACATATTCAAATGCTCAAACTCCAATTAGAAAATAACTATAATAACCTTTGAAAAAGTTTATAAAAAATATTTTAATGGTGTTCAAATCTCTTGTCAATCTATATACAAGGATTTCAAAGGCACTTCATAACATATAGAAAATCCAAATTTTAGTTCAAAGATACTTCCAAATAATTTTGTAGTGTAAAGGGAATACACCCTTAAAATCCCTGAAATCTTCAAAATTGGATCTTGAAAACACTTAAAATTAAATCTTTTATAATGCCTAAAGTGGTATCATCAGACTTGATATAAAAAATCCTATAAAAATTTTACACATTCTATTTTAAAATTAAACCCTTTTTAAATTTTATGTCATTTGATGACACCATTTTTGGAAATCATAAAACCCAATCATCCCTTTTAAAATAATATCAAGGCTTAAATTCCAAAACCCCAACTCAAAGAAACCCTAAAAATACCAATAAACAACCCAGTAAAACACTGGTCTAGGTCCCTAAGCCAGTTTGCAACAAGGCCTTAGGTGTGTTCCATATCACATCATGTTGGAGACATGTGCCAAGATATCAAATGATGATTAGGGGTATGATTTCACTCGATAATACAATTTAAACGAAGGGCCCCCACTCAAAAATTTCGCATGAACATTCCATACATTCAATGACCACCCCCATAACATAAGTAGTTCTATAATAAAAAGGAATACCAAACAAAGTATAAGAGGGATATTCCTATCACATAATAATAAACTAAAATCAATAAACATGTATAACATCATAAGAATCCAAACTAAGGAAAAATATATGTACAAATAAAATACCTAGAGTAAAATGGAGTTATAGTAGTATATACAAATGATAAAAAACATTAAATGAAATATAAAAAACTCCACTTAACTTTCTATAAGTTTTAATCCAATGTCATTATTTCTTGACACCTCCATAATACTCAAACCAAAGTATGAAGGTCAATGATTTCATCAAATAAAAACATTATATGGCATATAACATGATATACTTGAGAAAAATATTCTCAATAGGAATCCTCCCACACCCCTTACATAACCTTTGAAGATAAAACCATTTCTTACTAGTATAAAATACAACTACAAATTAGGTTTCCCATTTTCTTTAAAAACTAGTATCAACTCACTTTACTTTTAAATTTCCTCTATAAAAATATTATGAATACTATTTAATTTTTTGTTTTAAGTTCATTGAAATGATATTATGACAGTAAAATGTCAAATAGTGGAAATATGTTTCATAAGAAAGTTCTAACGGTTTTGTAAGTTTATTGAAAGACGGATCACTCGGTGAGGTTGAGTGTCTAGAAAATTGTGATAAATTAGATTTACCAGATGTATCAAGTCTATTTAAGGAATGGTATAGAAGATCTATGAAAATTTATGTGAATATATAGAGGCCTATAAAATTAGGAGGTCAAAGTTATCGATTTGATTATCTAGGACCCACTATATAAGTGAGGAAGGATCACCTACTGATATGTAATGTGATAAATTTCATTTGTGATTCATGTGGATGAGAAGTTATTGATTATAATTTTTATATTTCCAAAGAAATTAAACTATTATAATCTCTTGTTATAAATATAGGATAAAAAGCTATAGTATATAAAATAAAATTATTCTTTATTTTTTTTGTTTCTCATTGCGTGATTGTATGATTTTTTATGCTTTTCAAAAGACTTTATGATGATTTATGGTGCATTCAATATTTCTAAGTTATAGATCTCTTTGTTAGGGAGTTTTGGCATGTCCACTACATGTGAATTCTAGAGGAGGTAAACTTCTAGAAGATTGAATAATCTATCTTATGATGGTTTAACTTCCGTTGATTTCACACCTTTTCACCAGCTAGGTTTTTACTTATGTTTCCTCCTAATAAGTTACATCATAGAACTTGGTTTATGATATTGGATTACTCATAGTATACTAAGGTATCTTAATTTTAGTTTTTTCCATGATGTTATTTGATTCGGTGGGAGTAAATACTTCAATATAATGGCATAAAAAGATGGTAATATTAGGGTTGATATGATTATGGAAAGGAATTTGGTTTCTATAGAATGTTGATGTAAAATTATCTCATTCAAAGGGACATTGAAATTATGTTAACAAGATTCAAACAAGAGAATATAGAGAAATAATAATAGGAGTGGATAGATTGTAATGAACTCAAAATGATTTAGATGTCATTAGAATGGAATGTTGGTTTGAATATCCAAAAAAAGAAAACAACAGTATAATTGATGGTGGACCTAATAGAAGTGTATGAAAAACTAAACACTTTAAAAAAATTATAATGGTTATTTTTTTCATGATATTGTCAAAAAAGACCATTTGGGAGAATATTAACAAATTTAATATAATTTGTACCCATTAGAGGATAATTGAATGAAAACAGTAGGGGAAAATCACCTAGATAAAATTTGGGTAGTAAAAAAGATAATAAATCTAAATATGAGAGTAGATATAAATATACTAGACTGGGACTAGTGTGTTAGAAATACAGTAAGTGGGGGAATGTTAAGAGATATGGTAAGGATCATAAGCTTAGTCCTAAAAGAAAATCTTTTTAAAATTATATTTTTTAAAAATTAAATGGAAGATATGAGCTTGTTATTATATTTACTTGTTTAAATAGAATCATGGGTGGATGATTATATAGAATCATTTCATTACACACCTGAGAAAAAGTTCTTGGTGAATTATATATCTAGAAGTTTTGGTATGTTACACCTGGTAGATGATGAGGATTTTGAAGTTTTCAAAAAGGGTAATGTAAAAAATCCAAATACCAAATGGGAACTTCCTAAAGTTTAAAGGAGTGAGACACATCTTGAGCTTGTTCATTTAGATGTTTGGGGATCATACCTAGTACAATATCATGGAAGTACCTTATTATTTTTCAATTTTATTGATAATTCCAAGAAAGTGTGGGTTTATTTCCTAAATCATATGTTTGAAGTGTTTGTTGTTTTCACTCAATATAAATCCATGGTTGATAGAGAGTGACTTGAATAAGGATTAAATACCATAGGTTAGATAATAGTGGTGAATATATTGGATTTTAATTCAAGAAATACTACAAAAATAAGGGAATCATGCATGAGAAAACTACTCGTGGTACACCGAAACAAAATAGTGTGTCTATAGGGATAAACAAAATGGTGACTGAGAAGGTGTGAAGTATGAGGTTTCATTTCGATATGTCTAATGAAATTTGGTGAAAACCAATGAATTTAATTTTATATTTAGTCAACATAAGTTCATCAATACCAGTGGTGAAGGAGATTACTAAGTATTTATGGTGTGGTAAACCAATGAGAATTCATCATCTAAATTTTTTTTCATAACTCTTGTATATGTCCACATTGATTCTAAGTAAAAGTATAATCCTGAAGAAAAGTCATAGGTTTTTTCTTTATGGGATATAGATATCCAAAATTTTGTTATCAGATCTGGGATAACAATCATCAGAAGATAGTAAAAGATCAAAATGTTCACTTTAATGAGTAGGTCATGCACAAATATCAGGACTTAGAAGAGGTATAATTTTAGTACAATGAATCAACAATCCAGATTCAGGTTTACAAGGAAAATACAATAAAATTTCACAATTTATAATAAATTCAAGTGTGGGCATATGTTTTCTAGAAATTAAGTCAATGGAATACATAACTAAAATATCAATGGTCATTGAGGATTAAGTGTGAAAACTAGAAGTTAGGGTTTCGAAAATTGGAGCACCAGATGTTTTGACTCTAAGATAAAGATTATCAAAAGATATTATATTGAAAATAGCAGAGTTTCATGTTAATTTTAGAAGTTATTACATTATTAGATTATTAGTTCAAAGTTTTTTTTTATGACTTCCTCTACTTTTAATAGATAGAGGAGAAGTATAAATTATGGAATAAGTTTCTATTCTCAATGATTCCAGTATATGGAAGTTAGTTATGGATGAGGAAATAGATTCATTATATTCCAATGAAACGTAGTAAATAAAATATTTTCTACAAGGAAAGGAAGCACTTGAGAATAAATGGATTTTTTGATTGACGGAGTAGATAGAGGTAACATGTATAAAACTAGGCTGGTTGTGGAAATATTTTAACATAAAGAAGGAAAGTATTTCTATAAGATATTTTAACTATTAATAAATAATACTACCATCCAATTTATTTTAAAAATGGTTTTTATCATTGATTTTTTTTACAAAATATTTATGTAAAGACTACTTTCTTCATGGAGATTTTTAGGAAGAAATATTTATGAAGCAACCAATTATTTTCTTGTATGATCAAAATAAGTACTTGGTGTGTAAATAAAGAAAAGTGTTTATGGCTTGAAATAAGCACAAAGGTAATGTAACTATAAATTCAATGATTTTTTGATATAAAAGGGTTTCATGTGGAGAAACTCAGATCATTGTTTCTATCAGAAGATATATGAAGATAAAATCATCATTGTTTTTCACTTTTACATTGATGACATGCTTCTCGTGGGTCTAATTATTCAATGAATATTGGATGTTGGGTTTGATTTTTCCCAAACTATTTAAATGAAGAATATTGGTGTTTTAGAGAAGATCCTTGGAATGAGGATTGGGAGATATAGAAGCATTGGGAGTTTATTGGTATCTCAAAGGGTGTACATCTAAAAGATCATTGAGCAGTTTTCAATGACCATATGAAAATCAGTTTCAACTCCTCTATCCAAGAACATTAAATTTCCTTGGGGTAAGTACCATGAATTAAATATGGAGAAAGATACATTGATAAAATTATTTATACTTCAATAGCCATAATTTTAATGTATTATATGGTATACACACACCCTGGCCTTTCTTTTATAGTGGGATTCATCATTTGGTATGTGGAAAATAAAAACAAGGAATATTAGGAAACTATGAAATATATTATCTGATATCTTAAATTAATAGACGATACTACCTTATGTTTGAAGTTATCAAAACCATTGTAAGGGTATATAGATTCTGATTTTGGGGGTGATTTTGATTCTCACAAGAGTACTAAAGGCTTTGTGGTTAATTTTTTAGGGAATTATATTAATTGGATGTCCCTGATATAATTTGTAGTTATACTTTCTAAAAAATAAGTATAATATGTAGTTTTAATGAAAGTAAAAAAGGAGATATTTTAGTTTATATTTTTATTAGTGGAACTTATAAAGGTTCAAAAAGTGAATTACTTTACTATGATATCCAAATAGAAATTCACATGGCTAAAAATCCAGTGTTTCCTTTCAAGAATAAACAAATTGAAATGAAGTTGCATTATATTTGGAAGTTTCTTGAAGATATAGATTAAGATCTACTGAATAGTATTGGACAAAAAAATCTGGCTAATAAGTACACTAAGGTTCTAATCCAATAAAGTTTGAGTATACATTATGCCTAATTGGAATTAGGGTAACTGAAATGTGGTTAAGAGAAATACTTTTATTGAAAAAGAAGTATGTGATTTTGGATCTCTGTAAGTATTGAAGGTTTCCTAGGAATCCATGAAATAGACTTTAAGTGGGAGATTGTTAGGATTGTGAATCCTTTTTAAGTCTCTGGATTTAGTTCACTAAAATGAGGTAGAAACGGTAAAACATCCGTCAAATACAGGATGGTATAGAAGGAATTTATAATGATTTTTTATGTTATGTAGAAGTTGGATCACTCAAGGAGATCAAGTTTTGTGAAAATGGTGATGTGTTTGATTTATCGAGTGTAGCTAGTCCAATTGAGGATTACAATAGGATATTAGTAGAAACAATTTAAAAAAATGGAGGTTAATGAAAGTATGTGGTTGGTTATACTAGTTTGAATATTTGGGGACCATTATATATGTGAGATGGGAAATCCTGTTGATTTGGAATGTGATTACTTACTTTTGTGATCCACATGTATAAAAATTCACTAGTTGTAATATTTGTAATTCCATGGAAATAAAATCATTTTAGTGTTCTCCCATTGATGTAGGACAAAAACCTAAACTATATAAAATCAAAGTGTTATTTTCTCTTTTTGTTACTCATTACTTTCTTGTTTGTCTATACATGCTTTGTTGGAAGACTTTGAGTGTGGCGATTCAGGGTGAATTTAAGTTTCCTAATTTATATAAATATTAGTCAGGGAGGTTTAGTGGGTCCATTGTGCATTAATTCTGGAGGTGATGAACTTCCAGTTGATTAAATATTTTTTTTTTGGTTATTTTAACTTTTAAAGGTTTCATAGTTTTTTTATGTCGGTTTTTTTATGTTTCCTTCCAACACTCACCACATAAGAGCATCCTATTTCTTAAATAAAAAACAATTATAACCATTTTAGAAAAGAATATTCACTTTTTAATAAATAAAAAATTAGTTTAAAAAATGTGTTTTAGAGACTTTTATTTAAGGTAGATAAATATAAAATGTTTTATTGTACTACTTACTAGAGAAAAATAAACCATGAATAATATCGAAAATAAAAATTAAAGTATTGTAATCATTATCATTATGGGAACATAGGAGACCTAGGTATAATCCATAAAAATCTAATAACTAACTAATATTAAGAAAGACTAGTGACTAATATCAAATAACATATTTTAACACAAGCTATTTCCCTAACTGAATTAATTGAGGAGAAACCTCCCAAAGTACATCAAAGTTATAACTTAGGGCCCCTAGTCAGAGCGTGACACTAAACTAGTTCAACATGTCCCTAGGCATCCCAGCTAGCTACTCATGGATTCCCATGATATAAAAATAGAAGTTTCTTTGATTAATTCATATCATAACACAATAATCATAATAAATAAACAAGCAATCACACCCTCACCTTTGGGAACCATCACATATACAGACCCTTTTCCCATCAAATCACTTTTCAATAATTACTTCCCCACATGGGGTGTCCATCATGTAATATCCAAATAAATAAAATTCTCACAACATACCATAACAATGAAAAGGGGTATATTTCGAGAGATCATTTCTTTTATAAAACCATTTCTCATGGTTCCAACTGGGCTTTTGAATCATTATTTAAGAAAAAAAGTCATAAAAACACCCTTGAAAAATAAATCAACTAATCATCATTCATGAGACCAAATAATTCAAGGGTATGAACAACTATGAAAGCATCCAAGCACACCATTAATTTATAGGTAAACCTTAGGGAAAACTAGTTAAATATCAAAAACTCTTCTCTAGATAAAATAAATCCTTTAAAATATTTATATGGACATTTAAAAAACCCCTAGTGTGTGCTGTATTCAAAAATATATTTTGGACTTTAAATTAAAGGTGGGAAACCTCTTCACATTAATTTAAATCGCAAAGAAACTAAATTCCCTTGAAAAAAATATGGTATAAACCAAAAAAATTATAAAAAAATCAAAAAATAGATTAAAAATTATAAGAAATCATGGTTCAAGGTACAAAGTATTATTTATGGAGCAACCTAAATTTAATATTTTAACTATTATAAACCTAGGTGTCATTACACTAAAAAATGGTATGTATAATACTATAACATTGAGTGGAAACCAAAAACATAAAAAATACCATAATTAAAATCTAAACAAAAATAAACCATAGTTTATCAAAACCCAACTAGATAAATAAAAATAGGAGAAAAGTAGAAAATAAGAGATGATAAGTTAAAGAAAATATAACCTCAATGAATCAGCCTAATACCATAAATAAATACTATATAAATTACATGTGGTGGAAGGGAGGTTAGGGGAAGAGGTTCCACGGAATTCTATGGTTAAATGATAGGAATAAAGGAGTCTTAAGGTTTTAATTCATCCAAGAATAGGGCGGTAATTTCCCATTTTTAAAGTGTCTAGAAACTCATATCATTTGGCTATATGGTATTCCAAATAATGTTGATGGAAATAAATTGACTAGGGTAATGCTTCATGGTTTACCATACCATGAACCAACCGTAGAAGCATCACTAAAACATATTTTAGGATTTTTATAGTTAACCTGCATGGTTTTCACTGACCAAGTGAAAACTATGTGATGTGAACTCAAATCACTACATCCTACCAATTTAAATAAAATTTGATCCAAAATAAGAACAAAAAATAATTACCAATAAATAAATTAAATGATAATTAAAATTGAAGTTGCAGTGTGAAAAAAGACATGCTTCATTAGCAACTTGAAGATCCACTTCACTCTTGTAATTTTTACAAAGTTTCTTGGTTCCTATATTTGGATATAAATGTGTGAGTTCACAAATTGTAACTAATTCTCAAGAATTAAAACAAATAATGTATTTTTAATGAAAAATATACATAAAGTAAAATATTTTTATAGGTTCATTTTTCAATTCATTACAATTCACCTTTTAGTGGCCTTTCCTTCCATATAAGAAGAAAATAGCCTCATGTCTGTTACTCTCCCTATTTATCCTTGTTTTCTTAGAAGGATGTATAGATGATTACTTTGGCATTGTAATTTCAATTGAAATTTATTACTTTATCATTTTTTTTATTTTCCATAAGAACTGTAGATTTATATTTTTCTAAGTTTTTATCAATTTGATGAACCTTATCTAAAATATATTGAAGTGATTTATCCATACAATTTGTTTTATAACTTTCAAAAAAAATAGAGAAACTCATTGATAAAGGTGATAGTATAAGATATATGAAAATATTAATGTACAACTTGAATATTAACTCTTTTCATCAATCAATGTGATTTATCTTATTTTGTGTATGACGTCTATCTTGGATTCCATTTTACATATTACACGTATACATGGTATTAGAGATCTCATTTGTTTCATGCTTCACTTTCTACTCAAAAACATGTTGGAGATGATATAACATGATGTGGACATCCATTTACTCATTTTTCTTTCGTAACTCACTAGATATTGATGACAACTTAAGGATGTAAACATAAAATTCATTATCTATGTGTCTCCTATAAGAATTAATGTTATCACAACCCAAATATTTTTAATAATATGTATATTTTAATGTTTATTACTATTTATGACTATGAATTTATTTATTTGCTTTAAACATGTATATATTTTTAAATTATATATCGAAATATATTATGTAACCAATTATACATTTAAAATTATTATGTTTACTTCATAACCAAAAAATATGTATTAGGTAAAGGTTTAATATATTTCCTTAACATGATTTGTATTTTTATCTCTCTAAAAAATTATCTAGTTATTAGATATTTTATAAATGGATATTATTTTAAATAAATAGATTTATATTAATAATTATTATGATAAATCACTTTATCATTGTATTAAATAATATTGTGGTTCTTAATTTTAGGAAAAAATATTTTTTATTCTAAATAAAAAAATTTACATATATTACACAATTTTATTTAAAAGTTAACTTTAAAAATTTTGTAATTTTATTTCATAAAATAGAATTAAATTTTGGTATATAAATTCAAAAATTATCTTTGGTTGAATTTTAAAAATTATCCAAACAAGTTGGTTTTTTGGTAAATAGTAAAAAAAAATATTGTTTTTATGAATACTGTATCTTTTATGAAATTATCATGAAATAAATATGACATAAAAACTTATGAAAACTAAGAAACATATCCTAAATTATTATATTCTAAAAATATCATATAAATATTTTTCAATCAATATAAATCAAATTTTATTTCATGATAAATATGGAAACATTTATTAGAATTAACAAGTGCTTGTGCAGCATTGAAAGCGTCAAAACAAGCACATTTAGGATAATTTTTAAGAGATGATAAATAAATTATCAAATTAAACGATTAAAATTATTAATAATAAACTATTTTGAAATATATTCATGAATTATAAAATTATATAACATATCAATTATCTAAGTGTTTACCTATCGATAGTGCAATGTAAGAAATGTCAAAAATCATATCATAGAACTTCTATCATGATATAAATAAGTATAAATTTAATTATTAATTGTTTTATAAGATTTTAGTTATGATTAATAAAATATATTTATAATATAAATTTATTTTAAATATTAAGTAATATAATAATTATCCAAAATGCTTATGCAACGTCAATTTTGCACCTATGAAAATAGAAGAAAAGTCATAGTAAATGGTTTTAAAAAAAATTAAATTGTAATATTAGGATAAACTAGTTTTTTCATGATTTTTATGGATAAACATGATATGTGATAAATTATTTAAATGTTTAAATTCAAATTCCATGGTTATCTATATATTTTTAAATTCAAATTATGTTAATAGCCCTGGAAATGACTTTAAAGGGTATTTATTGTTAAATAATAATTTATAAATTGATAAAATAAAGTCATAAAATCTTATATTTAATAAATTATTATTGTTAATGGTTGATAATTTTATCTATTTTCCATTTAATAACCACTTATAATCTTAAAATTACATTCATTATCCTTAATGATTGAATATTTTCAAAAATATCATTGACACCTCCCTATAATAGGGGGCTCAATATAACCTCTAAAAACACATCCAAGGTAAGTATTTTTCACTATATTCTATACAAATAATTATTTAAACGTCCATTTACACATTCATAAGTCTTTGGTATATCCAAATTTCTTTTCTCTGAAGGCTTAAAACCCAATCTAGATGAGGTAGTTTGAGATGTAAGATAAAGGTTTCCAAGACTCTTTCTTCTTTGTTATTTATGATAAGTTATGATAAAAAAAATTAAAATATATATTAAATGGTTTCTTGGATTATATTATTATTTTATTTTCATATTTTTTATATATTAAATATGAAATATCATTTATTACCTCTCACCAAAAAAATTTCATAAGTCATCACTACATCTAAATACAAGTTTTCCAAAAACCAGGGCTTTTTATTTCAAATCACCTATTACTCTTTTAAAAAAAAATAAGTAATATTTAAAAATAAACCAAAAAATGTATTTTACTGTTTACTTGGTTTTAGTTATTCTAAACACTTTTGAAAAATATTGTCCACGATGGTAGTTTTTCACAACCTCAGCAAATGATGATATTTTCATAAAATTGTGTCTCTCATGAATTTACATAAAAATTGATTCCATGATTGAATATAACATTAATATTCAAGTATTTTCATTATTATATTTTTATCATATTAAAAAGTTCATTATAACAGTAAAACTAAAAGAAAACAATCATAGTCATTTTTAAATTTTGAAAAAATAGGCTTATTGATGAAGATTATCTAAATGATAACTATTTCATTACATATTAAACTTTATTGATTCTGTAATGGTATGGGAATAAAACCTTGAAATTTTTTGAGATTATTTAACCCATTTATAATGATATTTTATCATTCCATTATACCACAATAGTTATGGAAGTTATGAATAGAACGACCTCAAAACAACTGACATGGACAATACTAATTTGGTAAATGAATGAAATATGAAAATAAATGAAATAAAATGTGTAATAATAAGTACATAAAAATGAAAAATGTTTTTAATAAAGTAAATAATAAATATAATTTTATTATTCTTGAGGATATAGGATATACGAGGTGAGTGAGACGTGAGGTAAGGAGATTTTTCTCTTAAACATTTACTTTAAATGTTTTTGACATTTTCCACTCAATATGTTATCATCCATATTCAAATTTATTTATGTTATGTTATGAATGTTCTTATCTAAATTTATATAATTTATTAAGGACATTTTAAATTTACCTTTACTTTCATTTCACAATAATCAAAGGAATCACTTTTCACGTTTTATGTATGGGTACATTCGTTACAAAAGTGTGAAAGGAATAATATTTCAAATGTTTTCCCATGACCATATTTTCATACAATATTCCAAGATTTTGTTTATCAAGTATAATCCTTAACTTTTAATGATCTTATAAAATAATTTTTATTCTTTTTTTATAAATATATTTCTTTTGAAATAAAATAACATAAATGTAAATGGTATTTCTTCTTATTTTTATGGTTTAACTAAAAATGATCTTTTTCTGGGATTAAACATAATTTTTTATGATTTTTATGGTTAAATTAAAGATAATTTTTGTTTTAGTCATGTTATAGTTATTGGAAATTATATATGATGATAGGTGGGTCTGATATAGCTCTCCAATTCATTGGGTAATGATTTATTCTTAAGGGAAATTATTTTGGAATAAAATCATTAAGTTCTTCTATTATGAATAATGTTAAAATTAACTAGATGAGTTATTACACTATGAATTATGTTGGAATTAAATGTTTAATTTATTATATTTAAATTTATATGGTGAATATTATGTTGTAATATGACTACATGGTTTTTTTCTAGTCTTGATTATGGGTTTTAAATTGAAATAATTGGATTTCATGAAAGAAACTGTTGATTTTATGAGCAAAAGGATTTTTTTGATATATTCAAATGTAAATGTTTTTATTTAAAGTAATGGTTTTGTTTTCTAAAAATTGAGTGATTTTATAAGTTTTCATGTTTTATTGAGAAACATTTAAATTCTTTCCATGTCCTTGTTCTTGATTATGATTTTTCTTTACAAAACTATTTTATGTAAAGAAGTTTATTTCATGTTTGGAAGTAATTTTTATACAATCTCAAGGATATATGTTTTAAAGAAATAATTTTTCAAGGATTTTCAAGTATTTAAAATCCATAATAGGTTTTCTCTTTCTTTTATAGGTATTACTAGGCTTTATCTACTTTCCTGAAGTTTTTTAAGGATTTTCACAGGGCTTAAAGGTGAGTGGGAATGATTATTAAGTCTAGTTATAATTTTGAGATTTTTGTATTGAATGAAGTGAGTGTATCATTTAAAGATCCTGATTTAACAGAATAAATTCCATTTTTGTGTGAAAATCATTTGTTTTTATTTATTTATTTTTTCTAATTCTCTAAAACTATGCCCCAAAAAGGCCTTGGCTATGTAATTGGCATGATACTTTCTATAATTCATTTAATTATGGGATGGTTATGTATGGGTATTTACACATTTCAAACTTACTTTATTTTTATGGAGTCTTATTGGGTATTTACTACTCCAACACATAAAATTTATTCCATAACGTGGCATTATGAACAAACGCCTATACAACTCTTAAAAATAATTTCGATGATGACATGTTCATTGTCCAATATTGATCATAGTAATTTTCTCATATTACCTTCCATCATTATACTTAATTAAAATTATAAAATTAATACATTTATCATGATTACCTATCATTTAGACATTCTCTATTTATTAATAACGAATTTATCCAATTATTTTTTATGGTAATATTTTGATAGATCTCCAGATTAACTCATAGATCCATGATTTTTTGAGTGGAGTCTCATCTCCATTAAATAGTTAACCTATATTTTCTCAACACTTGGCTCTAAAATTACACCAATATTAATATTACTCCTTCTTTCATGTCAATTTTTGTTCAGTTAACCCACCACTATAATGTGATCTAAAAGAATTATGAAATAATAAATACTAATAAATAATTGAAATAATAAATAAAATTGAGGTTGAAGTTTAAAAAAATTCAAGATCTGTCATCATATTGAAGAACACATCACACTTGTAATATTTTTAAACATTATCAGTTTCTATATTTGGATATAAATGTGTGATTTCACAAACCATATCTATTATCCAAGACATAGAAACTGAATCTATAATGAAAAATAGACCTGAAGTAGAAGTGCAACATCATCGCTCAACCCGTTAGCTTGGGTTGAGTTAGAGGTGTCAATAACCATAGGTAACATCCCCAAGACACAAATGGTTTCCAATAAATTAAATCGGAATACCTAAACATTGTTGGATGATTTCCCATTTTTGAATAAAAACACATCCTTACAAAACAAAATGATAAGGTAGTAAAAAATTATATGATGTATGATAAGAAAAATGTTTTCACATAAGACTCTAAAAACCATCATCAGAGTAGCAATATAAATTATATTTATCAACTAACAAAGGAAAAAATACAACATGACTCTAGAAACCAAAGTTAAATCATCCCAAGAATCAATTGAACAAGCTCTAAGCTCTACCTCCACATGTCTTACCCGCTGTATTATGATTCATTACTAGATAAGTATAACACCTTTTCCTTTCCTATGTACTGGTATAAAACATCTATAGACACACCCAATTTCCCAGTCAGGGGTGATAATAATACTCAGTAGGTAATCCCCAAAGACTTTCTAACACACACCAATAAAAATAATAATTTATCACATTTTATATAAAATAGGTGAGAATCAAATAATAATTTCTATATAAACATGTAAATGAATTCCATGTAAGAAAACATTAATCAAAACATATTACCATTTCTTATTAATTGAAATAACCATCCCATGTTCACACACACACACAAATGAGTTCCATATACCTCCATATACTCATGAGTGGTGAGTCGTCACATCACCAAATCATCTCTTTGTGACCCACATTAATGGTGGTACTTCATGATCATTCTTTGTCCCACATTGATGGTGGTACTTTATGGCCATGCTCCATCCCAATGAACACACTACAACTGTGTATTCTAAGTTCTCATATCAAACATTCCTTATAAAACATCTCTTCCCTCTAAAACATTTCATTGAACATCTTTCTTGTATTAAACCAAAACCATATTTTTAAATTATAAGAAATGAGTTTTCCAAAATCCTTTAAAAATACCATATTCCCAATTCATAAACCAAAATGGTTCCCTTCAAGAAATCATTAAATGTTTCCTTTGAAAATCCAATAAAATGATTCAAATAAAACTAAGCCTCTTGTTTCTAGAATAAGTGTAGAAGAGTGAGAAGCCACCTACCTCTCAAAGGGTGACAACAATGAATAACATCATATAGAAAACTTTATATTTGAGATTAAAACCTCTTTACTTAAATATATCCAATAAATATCTCATCAAAACAGATCATGGATCATATATCTATCTATAACAGATTATATTTAATTTTATAGGTGAGATAATATGAGGAGATACAAGGAGAAAGAGATAAAATAGAAACTTCCCATTTATTTTTCAGATTCAATTCACTTTAATCTATAAAAACCAACCTATGAATCAAAAAAAATTCAAATAACACTTAGGGACAGAGAAGAGATCAAGATCCTAAAAGTGTAGAAGAAAAATGAGGGTTCCATGGATAAAAATTGAGTCAAACACTAATTTTTCGAACAATAAATTCATGATTCATGATTAGGCTACACAGTTTGGGAAACCATGTGCTAACTATGTGCAAGTTGGTGTCTCCAAACCAATCCCTTGCATAATTGAATCACACAATTTAAAAAACTATACACCAACCATGTTTTTTCCTATGTATATACTAGCATGGTTTCACATGACCTTGTACAGTATGGAAAAACCATGCACAAAACATATGCCTACCCGTGACTCCCATAATCTCTTACATGGTTTCCTAGAGAAGTTACACAGTTTCACGAAATCGTGCTCAAACTAATGACCCTTAAAAACCTTTCCAAAACACTTTAAAATCATCTAGAAGATCCCATAACTCAACCCAAGTATTATATAACTTTAAAAAATGTAATTAAAGGATCAATTTCTTGAAACTAGGGGTGTTAAATTCTCCCCGACATTAATCTATTAATCCTTGGAAAGATGGATATTTCCAGTTTTATAGGAAATTCCTAGTCATTCCTCTTGTCTGAAGTTTTATTATCCCATGTCTCTTCCTTAATCTGACCATGTTTCTATAACACTCACACAAACAGATTCTATTTCCCCATATAATGATATCTTTTAAGTACAAAATCTGTATCAACACATGCAGGCAAGTTGCATCCAGTGAAAGATCAATATGTTCCCGTTGAATCACTTGGTCAGGATTATGCTGGTACTTTTTCAATTGAGATACATGGAATTGATTATTTATAGTGCTAAATCATGGTGGTAAATATAACTGATAATCCGCATCACCAATCCATTCTTGTATTACAAAAGGGTTTATGTACGGAGGATATAATTTACCTTTCTTACCCAAACATTGATTCCCTAGAATTGGAGAGAATTTCAAGAACACATGATCTCATAGATCAAATGATAAAAGTGGATGATAATGATATGTATAGTATTTCTGAATACTTAGAGCCGTCTCCATCCTTTTCTTGATCATATAAACTTTTTCAGTCATCTCCTGAATAAGACTAGGTTCAGACATTGATGTTCCTTTAGTTTCTACCCAACAAAGTGGAGACTAACAAGGACAGTCATACAATGACTCAAAATGATATATATGTATTGAGGACTGATAACTTTTATTTTATGAGAACTCAAATAATGGTATATGATCCTCCCATGAGCCTCTAAAATC
This sequence comes from Viscum album, assembly GCA_963277665.1. Lineage (NCBI taxonomy): Eukaryota > Viridiplantae > Streptophyta > Magnoliopsida > Santalales > Viscaceae > Viscum > Viscum album. The sequence continues at coordinate 1,865,741,449 of OY728164.1, read as the reverse complement.
CATAACAAAATCTCATAGCATGTCTTCTAATATTTAGATCATACGTTTTTATTTTATATCCATTTTTGGATTATAAGTCATGCTCATGGTTAACTAAGTACCAAATTATTGTTATAAAGATATCTAAATCCAAGAATTAAATTGAGGATCTTAGTCAAATATGATCAAATTTTTTATTCCAAGAATCTTTAAAACGTCTCAAATATAGATTTCTTTCAATTATTCTAACGCGTTGGATACATGAATTAGGAAGATTTGGGCCGTATTTGTGAGACAATTCACAATCACCCATATGGTATCATGATTCTGAACTATTCTTGAAAAAACTATGACAAAATAAATAATTATGTACTCCCATTTTTTGATGGTTATAGAAAAATAATGCAACATACTTTCTGGTCCTTTGTGCTCAACCTTAACATGCTAATAAGTAAGGCACCTTAAGACATATTACACTACTTTCCTTTTCATGTTGACCAACCATAAATGAGTTTTTAACACCTTATACATCTTCTAAATTCTAGGATTAATATACCATTTCGAGTGGTGATAAGTATAATGGAGATTATATTGATAAGATAGTGAAATAACCATTCAATCATAAGAAATCAGCACAGAGTTCCCATATTTTTTCCATCCATCAATGGTCTCCCCACCATTGAGTTTTGACATTATGTAAAGGAAATCGGGATCTGATCTTTGAGCATACTTAACTTTTTCAACCAAGTTAGTAATAAGAGTCTCTAGATAGAAAAATAAAACTTCATTCTATAGGTATAATAAAAGTTCATATATGTTATCATAGTCATCTATTTCTATTGATCACAAATTGATTTGGATAATTTATTATATGAATTTCAACTCAAAGCATCTTCCATTAAATTTCATTTACTAAGTGTTTAAATCAATTCAAATTCAAATTTATATAGTTATTCCACTCATCATTTTGTCACAGGTTTAAATACCTTTGAAAATAGATGTTTTTAAAACTCTTGTGGTCTATGAACATAGTGAACTTCTCACTGAATAGATAACGATACCACATTTTAAAATCATGTACTACCACAACTATTTCCAAATAATTGGTTAAATAATTCTTTTCATGAATTCACAACTGTTAGGATCCATAATATACCACATAATCTCATTTAATGAGAATAACATTGGGTCCAGGTCAATATGTTTCATAAAAGATGACATAACCCTTCACAAGTTCTAGAAAAACAATAATTATTTCATAAGTGATCCTCTCTTTAAGCTCCAAAAAATATTGTTTATAATCATCACTCTAATGGAAAGAAGTTCCTTTCCTCATTAGTATTTTCATAGGAGATTCTAGTCATGATAATTCCTGAATAAATAAAATATAGTAACCTACTAAGACTAGAAATATACAAATATCAAAGGCATTCTTCATTGGTTTCCAAGAGACGACAACTTTTTTTGTAGGGTCTACTGATACACATTTATTATAAATTACATGGCCCAGAAAATAAACTTAATTTATCCATAGATCACATTTAGATAATTTTTAATTTATCTTATTCTCTTGTAAAATACTCAAGACTATCTCTAAATGCTCTTCATGTTCTTTATAAGTTTGATAATACACCAAATTTTCACCCAAAAATACCACAATTAAAGATTCTATCTACCACTGAAATACACAATTCACTAATTTCATAAAAATCATTGGTTCATTTTTTACACAAAAGGGATTGACTGAAAAATCATAATTATTTTAATTACTCTTGAATGTTTTTTTTATATCATATTTACAAACCTAGAGTTGGTGATACCATGATCATAGATCAATTTTATAGAACCATTGGGATTCAATCAATTGATCAAAAAGGTCATCAATCTGAGGTATTGGATATATATTCTTTATCATAACCTGATTAAAGTTATGATAATCAACATGGATTTGTAATGAACTATCTAACTTTTTGACAAAAAATAAATAGATCATCTCAAAGTGATGTACTCCATCTGATGATGAGAAATTTTCTAATGGGATCTTCAATTTAAATCAAAATATATCTAAGACATGTGAGATGTATTTCTAACAATTGACTTTGTAGCACTGTGGTAATAATTCCAAATATGTACCATAAAATTATAGTTATAACATACTCTTGGTGGTGTCACAAAATCTACCTTGATATGATTAAGTGAACCACATTGGAAACATCCAAACATGTTTTTATTCCATGGAAGAAATTTAATACATTCAGTTTTCTGATTAAGACATACTCCACCACCTTGTAAATAGGTGCACCTCTTCCACCTTTTCCCAGTATTATAGTTCCCACATGTTCCCATGGAGACAAAAATACTTCCTCTAGTTATATTCATAGTGGTATCTATTTCATCCACTGTTTCTCTATTCACTATCTCTATATAATCAGTAATACATAGGACTGATATCTTAGAAAATAAATCAGTTATAGTGCAGACTCAAAGATGTGTGCCTTCAAGGATGCACTAGAAACTAAATATGGAGAAAAACAAACTATGTTCAAAAACATAAATGTCTAATCCATCATTATTAGACTAACTTTATTAAGGAAAATTAAATTTATATAGTTATCTTGAAGGAGTGAGGATGGAATTTTTTGTTGAACGGTTCTCAAATTCCTCCCCCATAAGGCCTTGGTCAAATTTATCTTGGATAGCTAAATCCCACCATTGGTGTGAAAGATCCTCCAACACAAAGACCGTTAACTTGAACTTTAGATGATCTATTGTTCTAAGGAAATCAAATATTTAGTTAATTCTTTTATGATACACTTCTTCCTTATCAGGTTCTGAATCCCCCCAAAAATTTTAGTGGATTCTGCTTCTAAAATTGAATTGAATGATTGAATTGTATTGGTTCTTTATATTGATTTATATTATTGATGACTTGAAAATATTTCACTATATTATGAATAATATTTTTGTTCACCTATGACTTAGAAGAAACCACATTTTTCATGGTCTCATCTTTAGGCTTTCTGCATCATTTACTTAGTTCCATTTCTATATAAATAGAACAAACTGCCATTTATTCATCACTTACTCACAAACTTAATGATTAGAATATTAAAAATCATCAAAATAAAAAACCATCATAACTAATTTGTAAAAATAGTTAAACATATTGTAAATGATACAATCCTAGTGGGAAGTCTCATTATTAATGCATGATATGATACACTCATTGTCTAATCTCGTGATGATGGGTTGAAAGCACACCTAGAAGTGCCTTAGAACACTATTGTACTGGACCACCCTAGTGACATTAATTTCATCATAAAGAGGTTATTTTTGAATTTTTTTATAAATTTCAAGTTTTGAAGTTCCTATCTCCTTGCTACCATCCCATGATGATGGACCAACTAAGATTGATACCATTTTTAACATCCCACCCAATAAATTATCTAAGGTTTGATTAGAGGTTCCACTAGCTTTAGGTGACATTACCAATACACCAAAGGCTATAAATAAATTTCAAGAGATTACCATAACATTAGAGGAAAATTTTCCCATATTAAAAGAAAAACACATACTAACATAACAAAATAATAAGATAGTTAAAAGTTATATAATGAATGATAAGAAAACTATTTTAACATAATACTCAAAAAACATGAGAGTAACAACATAAATAATATACATAAACCAAAAAAGTATGAAAGTAAATATGACCATATGACACCAAGGTGGAACCATCCAAGGCATCCCTTGAATTAACTATAAGATCCAACTTTACATTCCCTACCAAATGTATCAAGATGGATCACTGGAGAAGTATGACACATTTCCCTTTCCTTTTTCCCAGTATAAAACATATAAAAATGCACCAATGTTCCCAAGTATGGGTTAGTATAACACTCAGTAATTGATCCATAGATACTTATCAACACACACCACTAGGATAATATCAAGTTAGCGAATTTTATATAAAATAGGTGAGAAGTGGATAAATAGTTTTATACAAATCCATAAATGAATTTTTTTTCCTAAGCCTTCATTGGGGAATGCATCCATCGGTCGAGGACGCGCTGACTGTTTCCCCGCATTACCAATTTCCAAAGGTGGATGGCAATCATCGCTATTCAGGGACGTTTGTTCCTTGATCAAAACAGGATGATGGGATGTCGGTTCCTCCTTCCATGGATTCCTCCTTGTAACTCGTTACCTATTCTGGGTCTCCCTTATAGACTTAAGAGGTAATTTGTGAAACTCTTCCCAGTGTCATATCATTATTCACTCCGGTTAATTACACTACTTCTGTCATGACATTCCATGGGGTCCGGCCATGGCAGCAATCTTTGGTTGAGGGAGTAGTCAAGTTGGACATCACTGGCGTGTTTGGACGCTGTAACACTGGCACTTCTGAGTTTTTTCCCTTATTATTTGGCTTCTCGAGGGCGTGGAATCCCAATGCATCCCACATCAAATGTGGGGAATTATATGCCATAGGCATGTCTCTGAGAATTTCCTTAGCTTCAATTGTTTGACACAGGGTATGTCGCAGGTTTAACATCTAGAGGAGATGGATTGGACTGACCAGAACACTGATAAGGGTGGATCAGATGGGTGAAACCCCTAGAGGTATCACTGATACTGGGGCTAACGCATGGTTAGTTACCTGGTTGCTTCTAAGAGTAGTGAGGAAATGAGATGGCATGATCCTACTGGGATGCGGTGGCCCCATTGAGAATCAAGATGGATGATATAGAGTTGAATAAAGTGGAGTGGAAATGGGATGGAACCATCATGAAAGTGATGGTAGTGTTGGTATGGATCCTCGGGAGGCTTACTACGTATCCCCATGGTAGATAATAAAAGTCCACGTAGATCAGTAGGGTGATGGGACGCCTAAGGAGGTGACCCGTATGGATGGGAACTAGAGGAAGTGGAATCTCCAGGTTGGGGAATGACCTTCCCAAAACATATAGGCTCAAGGTAAAGACCAGGATGATATTGGTTTATGGGCTTAAACATCTGGGAGGTGTCCTACGTACCATTCCTTAGCAAGTATCAAAGTCCATGTAGTTCAGGAGTGGTGGATTGGTGAACCTATGTAAAGGTTTTCGGACCAATGGTTATTGGGCTTCAACCATAGGGAGGCTTCCTATGTACCTTGCCTTAGCAAGGATAAAAGTCCACGTAGTTCGGGAGAGTGTGTGTGGGGTTTACACTCTAGGCTACCCAGAGAGGATTTCTTGGCCTATGCTTACTCTAAGACCACGTGAGTTGTGATTGGTGTGAGAAACAAGAGGCACTAGAGACCTAACGACCACATCGTGAAAGGATTCTTTTGTGGGAAGTGTTATGGGGCTTACACGTGATTATCAGCCCAAAGAGGAAACAGGGGCTTACGCGTGGCTAGCAGCTCAGGGTGATGGAGATTGGGACTTAATCTAGGATGGAGGCCCGGGTGGTGACAAAGCTCAATGAGAGAGGTATTTGGAATGGAAGAGAGGAGGGTTCCAGTGCCCATCCCCCCCCCCCCTTCTGGTCTTTGTCCAGGAAGAAGATAGGAGGAGCAGGGATGCTACCTCCTACAAGAAAGGCTAGGGGATTACACCAAGGTGGTTTCCCTTTCCCCGCAGACAAATGTCTCTCCAAAAAAGAGGATATCATTCCATGTGAGGAAGATATCAGACTTGTGGAGATGTTCAGGTATGGATAATTTCTGAGGCAAGGTACCCCATGTGTGATGCACGGGGCAAGGATACAGTTTAACGTCATTTGCTGATGACGATGGTGCTTGGCAGTTTAACATCCTACAGCTCAGACGAGGTGAGTTCACTCAGCACCCCCTAGGACCTACATGAATGATACCCACACACCCTTGGGGATGGGAAGGCATCAACAATTTCAGGGTGAAGGGGTGTCATGGTGTGATCCACTGATGGGTCCACGTTATTGTGGCTATGCAA